>SPJY01035639.1:4483198-4627471 GCA_005191435.1 Raddia distichophylla | reverse complement strand
AAGTGCATACTCTATTGATGTAAGTAGGAAATTTTGAACTGAGTTCCATAGAATAACCCCTATATTTTCACATTTCAATCCATTTGGTCTTTTTTTCAGGCTCCATTGCTCCGGTGGAAAAGGCACGCATTTCTAGCTACATCCTGCATATTATTTGTGAGAGCTATATTGGTTCAGCTAGCCTTCTTTGCACACATGCAGGTACTCAACATCGTTCAGAGTAATTGACTCCCTATTAGGTATTATTACCATTGGAAAGGGCATCTGTAACATTAGTAAAAGCTCAGCCACAGTTAATTAACATGATCGTAGCTAGCTGATGGCAAGCCTGATTTACACTGCTGTATTTCAGTTTCATTTTCAAGATTGTTCTGTTCATCGTACTGACTGTTACAGTGTTCTTGGTGATGCCATGGTTTTTTTTAAAAAAGTTATTGGTGATGCCATGATGCCATGCTTTTTTTTTTAGAATGTGATGGCATGCTTTAAATTACTTTTGTTTGTAGTGGGGATCAGTGGGTGTTTTCATGTTTTTTTTTTTGCACAAGGGGATACAATTTCAGGGTTTTATCATGATTAAATTCATTATTTTTTCATCATAGAATTTCTAGCTTGCCATCTACTTGCATCCTAGAGACCAAGTGTTTTCACTTGTAATTGTTCCCTTAGTAATGGATTGTTAAGTCTATATTAACTCTCCAAGCTGTCAATCAGACAAGAAGTTAAATTTATTATGTTGACTTGTTAGTACATATATCAGATTCAATTATATTCTATCATAACAGTTCATATAGTTTGTAGGTTAGTTTGAGATGCCATTATTTCTTCAATGTTGCAGGAACGTCTGCAGGTGTTGGTTTTGCCATTCCGTCATCAACTGTACTTAAAATAGCTCCTCAACTAATTTGGTTTGGAAAAGTATGTTGCCTGGGCATCTTTCAGTTAATTTTCAGCACAGTACCATATAACAAATAAAAAAAATAAGTAAAGTCATAATATATGAAAGTTCTGAAAAATAGTTAAACATAATAAGTGGTGCATCTGATTATTCCAAAACTGAATGGAATTTCTGAGCAAATCTAGCCTTAGAACCATAAAACATGTAAGTAGGAAGCGAGGTCTTTTTTTGTTCTCATCAATATTCTTCCTATCAGATAAATTCATAATCTACTAATGCAAATAAATATTATATAAATACCCTGATGCAGGTGAATTTTCAAAATCATTCTTCTGCATTACTATTGCCTATCACATATGAATGCATTTTTTCTCGTGTTTACCTGCCTAATTTGTCGGTTAACGAAGTGTTTCTTGGTTGGCTAACTCTCTCCTAAATTGATTTAGCCACTGAAGAGGGAATATGAAGTGGGTGGTCATGTTGCGCTTCATTTACAGGCTTTCATACAATGTGGATGTTAAACAATCTATGAACGTTTCACTTCGTTTATGTTTTGTTCATCATAAACTGATCGGTTATTAGAACTTTATATGATTATTCTTGTCTTTTTTGTTACGCATGCACCGATGCTTACCTCCACTTTTCACAGTTGGGAGATTTAGAGGAGCCCTTGCCTTGATGGCCTGTTCTGATACCACTTCTGTAATTAGGCTGCTCTTGTCGTTAAAATCCCTTCGCTGGCTAGCAAATATTGTTTTTGAGGGCCAGCCATCTATAGCTGTTAACTTGATATTCTATAGTTACCATGGTTTCAGCTCTACTGCAGCTTGAGCACAAGCCCCTGTCTATATTTCCTGATGTCTAGCAAAATGTTGAATCCCTTTGCCTCGGAGAATTTGGCATTGTTCATAAGCACTCGCTCTGCCCACTTGGAGCTTCACTGCTGCGGGCAAAGTGCACTGTTTGTTTTCAGTAGTAACCGATTCCATCAACTGCATGCATTTTAGCTATTTTAGGAGAAAAGCACCAACTGCATGTCCGCAGGCCGTTCTTTAAAATTTTAAAATCAAATTAAATCAACGGTTTGAAATTTATTACACTGATGACAAGTGTTCGTGTTTATTTGCAAAATTTGGTAGTGTCAGGATCATACAACTTGAGGAAATGAGTAATTGTTTTTCAGCAACATGCATCCAGTTTTTGTAATTTTAAATCTACTGTTTTAAAAGATCAGGCCACAACTGACATCTCATGTGAAAAAGTTCACTGCTTAGCTGTTCATGTTAGCACCTTGTACCGAATTCTACTATTACCCTGCCTTTGACATTACCATATAAAAGCATTCAATTTTGACTATATATATACTATTATGATCCCTGCTGGTTCGCAGATCTCTATAGAATAGTAGGCAAAGATAATGTAGTGCATTTTAGCTTGCAGGCATTATAATTATAGGCAATAGGCCATTTTTGCTTAAGTTTACATATAGCTTCTTCACAAAAGCAGTAGGAAATGAAGTGCTTTATTATTATGATTCATGCTTTACTGTTTTATAAGGTCTTTACAAATACATACAGAACAATACATGGTAGGTGCATTTTTTTAATCTTAGATGACCTAAAAAATAGTCGTTGTCCATTGTGGCCATTGTTTTGGTGAATCCTGTTTGGCCATTGTTCAATTGATAATTGCCCAATATGATGTATTACTTCTGCTACAAAATTTAGGATTTCTGGTGGGTTTTAAATAGCCTTTCATTTGGCAAGTATTGAAGATCAGTGACTACAGGTGAGAGTAAAGAATCCATGCTTTTTCAGTTATCTTGCAGGACTACAGGTGACTTCTTGCAGTATTACAGATGAAAACTTTGTTGCCGTACAATCAGACGATATCAGGACGAGCCACGGCATCATCACCGAACTGATCCCCTAATCCCCTCCATGAAGCTAGCCGTGATTTATAAGAATAAATCTTGTCCTACAATAGAGCTCATATATAAGATTTTGTGCTCATTAGTGCTCATGTCTGAACCTTGTACGTTTTGCTTTTTTGAACTGAAAGGTAACAACTGAGGCTGAGTAAAAAACAATCCTTGCATCTATGTTTTACTGCTGAAGAATTTATGACAACAACTAAGGATGAGTAAAAAACAATCCATGCATCTATGTTTTACTGCCGAAAAATTTATGATCTATTGAGTTTGCTTGATCTGGTTGAATGGTGAATTGT
The DNA here is from genome assembly GCA_005191435.1 of Raddia distichophylla. Taxonomy (NCBI): domain Eukaryota; kingdom Viridiplantae; phylum Streptophyta; class Magnoliopsida; order Poales; family Poaceae; genus Raddia; species Raddia distichophylla. The sequence continues at coordinate 4,624,344 of SPJY01035639.1, read as the reverse complement.
ATATTGTCTGTATGAGTGGTCATTTTGCTGTTGCCGTAAACTATTTTTTCATGATCAATTTGATCAGATTTAGAGATTGAATAATGAATTGCTTCTAAGGGTGTGTTTGGTTTGTTGAACAATGTGGTACGGGATGATATGGTGTACGGTTCAGACGTTTGGTTGGTGGGATAGGATGATATGATTCCTCATCCATGTGTTTGGTTGGTAGAATGAGGTTGTATGAGATGGTACAACATGATTTAGATTTAGGGGATATTCCCTGTTTATGCTGTATGGTGTGGTTCGATCGTTTTGGTCGAACGATCCCGTACAACTTTTGTTCCATCCAGTTTCATCCTATCCTGTTTCATTTTGTTCCATACAACTTCGTACAACCAACCAAACACTCCATAAGTGTACAGTGAGAAAGATATCTGCACATTGATGGATTTTTGTTCCTATATTTTAGTCTTCTGAATAAACTTTTGCTCCTTTTATAATAACATATGTTGGTCTAATTTATTTTTTTCTTCCATCCCTTGTAGGCCGTGGCAAAGCACGGGCATTGTACTCTCAATCTGAAATGATCTCATATAATGTCTTTCCTTCAAATCACCCTTCATGCTTATATATTTTTTCTACTAATTATGTTTTCTTTTCATCCTTTTATAGTCCGTGGCAAAGCACGGGCATTGTACTAGTATGATTTTAAGTTTTGTAGTCAAACCTGTTGGGAAACCACCTAAGAGGCGGTTCGGCCTGGCCTAGGGCCGGCGCCTCTCCTGGTGGGTCCCATGCTGGACCTAGCCTAAATCTAAGCAACACTATAAAATAAGAGGTGAAGCACCATGTTGTATATCAAATCGGTTTTGCTCAATGGCAGTCGCCTGGGCGGCAGTTCACCCGCCCAGGCGACTGCCCCGTTCTTCTCCATGATAAGGGAGGGAGGGGGAGCAGAGGAGGAAGGAGGGAGCGTACCTCGCCGCCGTCGAGCTACCCATCGACCTCGTCCTCGCCGCCGTCGTCCTCACCCTCGCCGCCGTCGAGCTCGCCGCCGCCGTTTCGGGTTAGGGTTAGGGAACATTTGGGTTCCCCGGGGTTTAGAGGGAGGCCGGGGAGGCGGAGGCACGGCGGTTGGTCGGGATAGTCAGGGCGGCGGCGAAGGCGGCGCGGCGCCGCCGGAGCCGGGGGAGGGGGGAGATGGCGGTCGGGCGGCGGTGGATGGGGGATCGAAGCGGCGCCGGCGAGGTTAGGGTGGGCGGGGGAGGCACGGCGGCGGAGCGGCCGGCGGCGAGGGCGTCGCCGGCTGGGGCGGAGGAAGGAGGCGGCGGGGATGGGGCCCGAGGCGCGCGGAGCAGGGGCGGAGGAAGAAGGGGATCGGGCGAAGGAAGAAAGGGCGGCTCGCACGAGCTGACCGTTGGATCAAAATCCAACGGCCGCAAAATCGCCCGCGCGTTTGCCACATGTACGGGCGACTGTGTGCAAGTCGGTCCCATATCAGATCCGATAATTAATAAAGAAAAGTTCCACCCTACATCTCTATATCCCCTGTGTTTTTTATCTTTCTCTGTAATTGATTGACCACGTTTATACCGTGGACAACACCCGGTAGCGAGGTTTTTAGCACGTTATCAGCATGCTCGCTCCTCGACGTACCGATCAATCCGCGAGGAATAACGATTTGCATCCACATCTACCACGAAGGTACTGTTTTGCGCATCGATTACATGGTAGATTGTAATCTGTGCTTGTTTTCGTTGCAGATCAAGAATCCTTCTAAGTTTTTACTAGTAGTTTGAAAAATCTTGCAAGAATATTTAGTAGATTAGTTTTTGTGGAGAGCTTCGTAAAAACCAATCTACTAGATTGATTTCGTTGCCGGCTGCACCTGATGCGCCGTCGGCCACGCAGCACTCCTGCCGCACGCCGCGGCCTCGCGGGCCGTGCCACCGCCTGCCGCCCGTGCCCAACGCCTACACACATGCCGGCTGGGTCGCACCCGCCGCGCTGCCTGCACGCACGCCGCACCGTCAGCCGGCCTGGCCCACGGCTGGGCATCCCCGGTAGATGGGCCACAAGGCCCAATATGGGCCGAAATTGGGCAGAATTGACATAAGGGCCTAGTAAACTTGAAAATAGCTCGGTTAGGCTCGGGCTCGGCTCAAATCAGCATCGAGTTTAGGGTCAAGCTCGAGATCGAGCTCGATGAAAGCTCGACTAGGCTCGAGATCAGCTCGGTTGAGCTCGAATGAAGGGATTTGTGCTGTTTTAAAGGGAAAATGTGACTGTATAAGCTCGGTTGGACTCGATTTCAAGCTCAAGCTCGGCTCGAATTGGTTGAAAAATTAGATTTAAAGAGAGAAATATGCTATGCAACGATAATTATTCAGACTCGGTTGAGCTCGATGAAGGCTCGGGATCGAGCTCGAGCTCGAGACCGGGCTCGAGATCGGCTCGTTTAGCATTCGAGCTCGATCCGAGCTCGAACCGAGCTCAATCCGAGCTCAAGTAGCTCGTCGAGCCCGAGCTTTTTTGTCCAACCCTAGTGGCAGCGAGGGGCAGCCGAATGTTCGGCTGTGTACTATTTATGGATGTTTTTTGTTTAGATAAGTGGTGGGTCAACATTCTCGTGTTAACCTTGGGTGTATAATCACATTATATCATCAATAGTTCAGGAATTCTTTAAAGGAGGTTTCAGTTGAGAGAGCTTCATTCCTTTTTTTGGCAGGGTCAGCTAGGGAATTGAATTTAGCATAGATCCAACTACAGATCTCACTTGTATATTTCTTTCATCCAACGTACACGATTAGAAATTGGATCACTTAAAATCCATTTAAATTACCCACCTTTACCTCTACACTTTTACCTCTATCCGCAAACAAATCAGAGTATGCACCGGACAACAAACCTGCTTAGGAAGTGACTGCCTAGGAAGCCACTCACTTTGCAATACGGTGCCACAGAGCTCGAATTTTCCCAATCAAATCCAATTCCTGCAATCTAACACGCGCAGAGGACGCACACAAACCCCTTCCAACCTGAAGACTCGAGTTAAGCAGATAGGGGTGAATAGACGACATAAATTTTTGACACTATCAATTTCAACAAAACCCGAATAAATTAACAACTATGTGTACCCACAACTTGTTTTGATGAGAACCATATAATAAGTGAAAATTTTGAAATCACAATCCTAATTGTGGATTGTCCAAATAAAGAGTAACCAATTCATACTTGCTTTTTAAAAAGAGATCAATCAAAAACATCAAAATTAATTTCTGAAAAACAAAAACCAGATTTCAGAAAATTTGTCTTGTAAGAAGAGAGTGGTTCCTGCTGTTGTAAAGCTGCATAAATTTTCAAACTTTTTCCACACCCATGTGGGTAAGTCGTGATGTTCTACTCTCAATTTCAGAATCAAACTCCATATACAGAAAATAAGAAAAATCATACACAAAATATTTCCAGGAACTAGAGACTGTAAGTTTGAGGCTCGGTATTCACCTCATAGCTCCCAAACGGGGAAACCAGTTGACTTAAAATTTTTACCACAAATGGGTATGTGAGTCACGCAGCTTTTCCAACTGGAATCACCCAAAAATGATTTTTTTAAAAAAATTAAACACTGACTGCTGCGCGGATTAAAGTTTCTAGACAGACTTGCAACAAGTCAAGAACCTGATTTCTTGCCTCTCATATGGTTGCAAAAAGTGAAGCAGATCATATTAGCAAGCTCAATACATTATAGACCACTAAGAACCAGTAAGAAGTCACCAATATTCATCTCCAAATAAAAGCTTTAAAAAGAAAAACGAAAAAAAGTAGAAGCAAATCAACACAAGATATTCATGTAGAAGAAGAATTTCATTGCATAGAAGTTGGGGATTACAAGCCGCGCTCCTTATGGCAATAAGCACTCTAAATGCCACCAAAAACACACCCAACTCAACTTCTCTATTTCTAAAATTTTTAGATATAAGGGGATGAGAAGTAGGTGCTCTCCTCCCCCTCTATTTATAGCTGAAGGGTAAGGTACCCTAAACCATATAGTCCATTTCCATCCTTCATTTAAGAATTAGTGGTGTACAACTCATGAACTAAACAACACACTCACACAAAGAAATATTATCCACATATTCCTTCAAAAATATCCTCGTAGTTTTCTCTGTCACCGGCCCATGCCTGAGCCCACCGGTCAAATCAACTTCGCCACCAAGTAACCGACGCGCCAACCAATAGCTGTCCCGGACTCCTTGCCATGGCGAAGCTTCTCGAGTATAACACCTCATGTGACCGTCAGATCAGCGAACCCTGTTGCTTGCACACCTCCGGACGCACCAGCCTCCAGCTGTCCCCATAAAGCGTTAGCCACGTACCCACCGATAGCTACATCACAGAGGTGAACACACACAAAAACAACACACCTTACCCTGCTGCAAGTTTAGTCCATTATACGATCATCAACATTTAATCCCGTGACCAAAACCGAAAACACCGTGCCATAGTGCACTTAGCACGTCCGGACAGTCCGAAACAAATCCAAAATATCAGCAAAATCCAACAATGCATCAAGAAGAGAACTTCAAAACCATTTCAAATTCGTCCTTCTCACATATATTTACCATCATACAAGGGGACCCTAGACATGGGTCTCAATACTCCCCATTAATGAATATATTGATAAACCCACGAAAATTATTTTGAATTTTTTAGATTTTGAACACATGGGCATTTCGCCGTGCTGGCCCAGGCCTGGAAACCAGGCACGACGGGCCACACGGCCCGGCCCGACTGTCTAGGTCGCACTTGGGTCGTCCCGGCTTAAAATAAGACACGAGTCAATGATTTGTGTTTTTAGTGGTCTTCTGTTATTCGGATGAATTTTTGTTCAACACAAAAGTTGTAAATAATTTCGATACACATCGTTTTCGTGTAGATAACTTTTTCATTTAAGCAACTTATCAATTTATAAAAAAATTATTTGCTGCCTGCTTTATGACAAACGACACCGTCCTCGATAATTCGCCATTTTCGAGGTCTTCTGTTGATCAGATGATTTTCGGTTGAACACAAAAGTTTTAGATAATTCCGATACACATCTTATCCATATAGACATCTTTTTATTTGAAAAACGTACAAATTTTCAAAAAATCATCTTGCCTGTTGTTTTATCACCCATGCCGTGCTTAGGGCGGTCCGGTTCAAAGCCGGCCCAATGTGCTCTTGGGTCGTACTGGGTCTAGATTTTGACACTCTGTGCCGGCCTAACACGGTTCGAAGTGCTGACCGAGTCGTGCCGACCCATTTTGCACCAGCGCGATAGGCCCGAACCGGTCAGGCTTGAAACGGTCCAATTCACACCACTAATGCTGTCTACGTCATGGCGTAGTTAATGTTCACCTCTAGTTTTGCTTGGCTTCGCGTGATACGTTTTCTCAACGGTGATTAGCGCCTTCTGGAACTGTTTTTTATGCATTACGGGAAAAAAACATGCTGATCAATGACGTCCCTCCTGCGGAACCAACGGAAAGTCCGGAACTGGCCGGTGCGCCGGCCCAGTACGTGGCACAGATAGAAGTTGTGTGTTGTGCCCTGGCCAGCGTCCCCTCCCGGTGGTCTTTTACTAGATCTAGCGTAAACTTAAGTAACTAGCTGAGACTGCGTGTCCCTGGCACGTCGAGTGAAGTGGCGGGCGTAAAACTGACTTACATGGCTGACTTACAGATAAAAAGCACATATAAGCAGCTTCTTTTAAAAAGAAAAGACACATAAGTAGTTGCTTAAAGCATGGATTCAGAATGAACGGTCACATGAATAGAGCTGAACCGACCGTTGTAGTATCGGATAGAACTGTAGGGGAATGGTAGAGCGTACACCTGGTAGAGCCTGAAATGAGAATAGGAATAGGAGGTGTCATAATATATCTAGGAAATATCAGGTTTATAGCAGGTAAAATAAAGTAACAATTTGCAATCTCCAGCACAAAAAAGCAAGCTTATCATTTTCTGGAGCTCCAACTGATATTCATTTAAAATATGGTATGGCAACATTTTTTTTATGCTTAGGATGGCAACCAGGCTCCTTTCCACTTAAGCAAGAGCAGTACTTATATTGGGAGCTCAAGAAGTAACATTACATGTGAGCCCTTTCTGCAAAGATGCTGCCAATTGAGTCATTATTACCATGTGGAGATCCTTTTGTCTGGAACAAATTTAAGGATACTGTAAATGCAAATACTGTACAACATTATTCCTAATATGTATTGCAATCAAATGATCATGGTTGTCTCCATAGTAACTCTGAACTATTTGATGTACATCAGTACATGTTATTTTCCAATGGAACACCTAAAATTAATAGAAGTAATCAATCCTCACTTATCGTGTAGAACACATTAGTCATATGGTGTACTTCTAAAAGACAACAAGCCAGACAAAATTATGGTATACTTCTAAAAAACAGCAAGCCAGACAATGTAATCAGAAATATAAAGGGGCTAAAAACGGATGGCTACCTTCTTATGGAAATATGTTTAATGGAGGTATTAATGAACATCCCATAATATTATACCAATGTACATACACCTGGAAAAAAAAGCACATCTAAGTTAAAAACACAAATTTTTAGTTACATCAGAGCATTTTCAACCTATATTACCAAAATTAATGTTGATTAATTTTTGGATAAATACCAAATTGCCGATTCGTACAGAACAGTGCAAAAAACTGGAAATACCAAATTGCCGATTCGTACAGAACAGTTGGGAGCATATTTCTAAATACAATAGAGTGCAACATACGATGATGACAACCTGAGGAAAGCAACATCAAAATGTCTAAATTAGTATAACTATTCCTTCTTGGTACGTATAGACGCAAAGTTGAAAAGCAATGAGAACTCATCAGTTCGTACACATCGATGGCACATTCATTTAAGTTAAATATAAGATATTTTAAATTTAAACCTGAGGGGGACAGAAGCCTGCAAAAAGAAGATGAAGTTACATCTATTCAGTACTCTAAAGGGGGAAAAATAAGAAGCACTTTTCTTGAAGCAAACAAAAGAATTTAACATTTCTAGTATAAGCTCTTTTCTTCCAAACTTAAGAAAAGAAGGCAGGTCTTGTAAATGTTTTCTATTTTTGGTCTCTGTGCAGTAATATGCTTGCGAACCTGATGACCAGGGCCTTCAATGACCAAGAACTAAACCTTTTATAAATCAAAACCGGTAAGAAAATCAATTATATATGATGTTTTCAGGAATACCATACAGCATAAAATCAATGCTCTCCGTGATGGCACTAGAACGGTACTACGACCAAATAAGAGATAGGCTGATAGGCACCAACAGTAAAGTTCATCTAGACGTTCTGGACAGGAATAAAATTGACATGCGTGAATTAAATCAATGGTAGAACCTCAAAATCAATGGATCGTCCTTACATTACACTGGTCACATGATTTTTCTGTAACATAATATGAAGAATATCTTTATTGAGAAAACATGAGGACCTGGTATTTTACCAAAGATCGATATTAGCATGCTGGATAGGAAAAATAAACTCGATCTTATAATGGTAGTAGAAAATAATAATAGACAAAATATTAAAGCAATAAGCGATGCATATACTGTGAAGATGGCTAGCACACACATGTCAAACAATTTTAGCCTACACATTCAGACTAAGGCCCACGATGACCGTCCCTTTTACAACAATTTTATCATGCACACGCCATAAGGGCATCAAATATAATCAATGAAAATTAGTAACCACATAGTACTAAAAGTATCATACCATCTGACAAAGCAAGAATTAAGCAGCTCCATGAAGAAAACACAGGGAAGAAATTAATACTAGATTGTTAACACCATGTACCACACACTTGATTGAGAGCGGGAAAAATTACCGGATCAAACTCTCAATGATCCTGAATGTAAACATATATGCAGCCGAGGAGAGGAAAGGATTGAGAGACAACCACCTGAATTTAACACAGCCGGCAGCAAGCACGGTAAGAAGCTTGAAATCTTTGCATTGGTTTGCGGCAATGTGGTTGTAGGTAAACCTGATTACATTTGTATAATAGAATACACAAAACATCATGGATGTGTTAGTCTGAAATTAGGCCTTACTATCCGCCAAATAAGAAGAACATCATTGTTGTAAACGGGACGGTCAATGAACAAACAATTTCCCTGGTGTGAATGGAGGAAAAACCTCGTACTTCATCTCTTAATTTGCCGGTAAGAAGCAAAATATGTTGCAAACCAAAAGCAGATGAGGAAAATAGGAAGCAAAAGCAGATGAGGAAAATAGGAAGGTTGTAGTGGATATGGCGAGACGAGCCGCAGGGGAGGGGCGGCGGCCTGCCTCGACATCCGGTATCTCCGCACAATAATAGAATCAATAAGATTAGCTGTTATCTCACCATCATAATCTAGCCAACCAACCTGATGTAAATGTGGCAGATCTCTCTTTTGCTACTCTACAGTATGCACCTCTACAATAAAACGTAAAAAAACTGCTCTCACAACGTGTAAAGATGCCTGGAACGAACCAAACTAAGATGAAAAGGCACATAACATTGTAAAGCAAAGGAAAGAAAAAGCGGACAAATCGAAAAAGACATACAGGGGAAATTACTGGCCTATGACGCAACAAAAAAAGACGCAATGTAAACAATAAAACAGGCAGACAGGGTCGGGGAAAAAAGGGTTAAAAAAGGCAGAGCAACCATGAAGACAATAAAGATTAAATAGAATATAAATCACCCTAAATTATACAGTTCCATATGAACAAACTCTATCTGAAACAATTACTACGAAGACCAATGACACAATTATAAATTCCATGTCCATACACCAATATATAAATACGCAATATGTTGAGAAGCAATTAATCGGAAAGCTCATCACACAACTATAAATATCATGTAACCGTATTGTATTTAAAATTCTAAATTCTATAACTCCATCTAGATATATTCTATGTAAAGCAGTGAATCCAAAGAATGAACACAAAGCTGCAAATTCCATATGACCATATTCTTGTTGAAATCATAAATACCACAATTCAATATAAACATACTTTATTTAAAATTGACTATCATCTATAATTTTGTATGACCATGTTCCATCCGGGTTTGTTAGAATTTGAATCAACAAAGACTATAAAAGGCCGAAGACAACGATAAAAAAATAATAAATCAATCAATCAGAATGGCATGATTAGGTCCTAAGAAACGAATACTGAGTATCGGCAGCGAGGAACGATTACTTCACTTTAACCCTAGAGTCTGTCGAACCACCAAAGAACAACCACCAAAGAATGGGAGCATGACAACAGCACCTTACCTAGCGGAGAGGAGATCTAGATTATCACAGGCAGGGATCGGGGGGAGGCGACAGCCGGCTTTATTGACCACCGATTGGCACCGTCATGCCGACAGGCACACCGGATATAAGACTATGCAGGTGTGTCCTCTTCCTGTCCTGTCGCGAGAGGGGCAAGAGGAGCCGCAGGGGGAGGGGCAGTGGCCTGCCCCGGAAGAAGTGGCGGCGTAACCCGTGAGGAGCGGCGGCGGCCGGCCGTTAGAGAAGCGGAAGGAGCACCACACACCAAACTAGATCCCGCAACAGGGCAGGAGTAAGAGGGAGGGGAGAAGGGTGAGGCGTCCCATCCTCCCGCGAGCCATCGACCTGCGCCGCCGGGGAGGAGGGAACAACAGCGGCGCCGCGGCCGCAGGAGGGAAGGCGATGATTCTGCGAGGAAAGGAGGTGAGGGAGGAAAGGAGGCGAGGGAGAAACAGAGAGCTTAGGGAAGAGGCGGCGGGGAGAGGGAGGACGCATAGGCTGGGAACCGGTAAGGGCATCGCTAGGGTTATGAGGATCTGGACGTAAAATAAGAAAGTCTAGGGGCGTCTCTGCAAACGCTTTCGAACGCAGGCTGGACAGGTATGCGGAGCGCAGGTTGATAAACGAAAAGTCTGGTGTTTTTTTTTTTGCAAAAATGTATCACTGGCCAAGCATCCTAGACGCTCGGGCGGAATCCGACGGGTGCGCGAAATCAGCACGACGTGGCCAGCGCGGGGGCAAAAAACGCCAGGTGGTGAGGTGGAGAGGCCGCACTTTGGCTTTGTACTATTTATTGATATAGTAGTATAAATAGATGCGAAGACTCAATATATTATTAATAAAAATATTAAAACAAAATTTTACTCTTACATCTTGCGTTTTTTGTCTTCTCTGTGATTGCGTGATTATTCATCTATGTCTTGGATTACACTCGGTAGCAAGGTTTTGCAATAATCTAAAATACATCACTATAAATCACAAAATCTTCACTACAAAACTTCTGCTACGAATTTACGATAAATATAGAATCGTCATGTATAACGCGTCACATATGACATCTAATGACGAAATGTCGTTTTTCGTCATGGAACAAACATTTATCTATGATGAAAATCATCTGCGTCTGTGTCAATGAAGTCCGGATTCCTTAATGACCAACGGTTTTGCTGGTTGTAGCTAGCCGTTGTTGGGAATAAGTCTACTTTTAGATTTAACTTAATCACATAATAGATCATGACACAAATTAACCAGGTTAATCAAGTTGGCATGGATGAAAACATCTAACTGAAACATACTCATGCAAAGTTACAATGGGGTTTCAATCACGACCAGAGATAATCCACAAGCAAGATGGAACATACCAAGAGTGTTGAGTTACCCTTAGTTTTTGTCTCTGTTGATGCATATAGATCATTCGTCAAGCTTTACTTGTTGATTATGGGGCAACAACCCGTGGATAAAACCGATGCGATGCGGTTCCTGGACAAGGATATAACCGAAGCAGAAAGAGACAATATTTATCTTGATTTAGGCCACTTGTGGTGGAGGAAATAACCCTACATCCAACTGTGAGCATATATGTTTCTTTGCATTGATGGTGTATTGTTTTGGTATTGATTATGGGTAATTTAAAATGATAAAGATTTTTGAAAGTGTTCATGGTATTCTCTGAACCCTAGTGACGTTGGCGGCATCAAGGAGCGATGAACTCGGGAAGACGAAGGCATGGCCAAGCGTGTGGCGAGGTCATGTCATTAGTCTTGGGTTATTGGGCTTTCGTTCTTGCCATTTTGTCAACAAGGGTTTGAGATGCTTTGGACTCATCGGATCTTGAACGTTCACAATGCACACTTGTCAGTTGTGTAGGTTTGGGTGTCGTAGAGACCAGTGTGAGAGAATGTGCGAATTCATCAGGCTAGGGCTAGGGTAGTTCTTAGTCCTTGTTGTGTCAGCCCCATCGGACTGTGTTCGATAGAGGCTTGGTTTGTTTGGTTTTAAGGTTAGGGTGGTCCTCCGAACATTGTTCGGCCATGGTCAGCATGTGTCCGAAGAACTCTCCCTCCTTTTCTCTGTCTAATGGTTGGATCCACCAGATTATGTTGGGTAGTGTGTTGTTTTTGAATTAGGGTGTGCATGTGCTTGGCCCGGACATTGTCCGGTGGGTGCTAAGTGCTCCGACTCATGTTGGTCTGTCTCTCCAGGCAGTGTCCGATGGACTTTTGTCAGTTGCGTATCTAGGATGTCGAGTGCCACTGGATGATGTCCAGGTGGCTCTGAGCTAGCTTTGGTTGGGGAGGTCTTAAATAGGGGTCTTGTGGCTAGCTAGGTGAGGTTTTGGACTTCATTTGAGCTAGAGCATTTACCACTTTGCAGTTGAGAGCACTGGAGCTTTAGGTTTTATCCTATTAGGTGTTTCTCTCCTCTTCGACAATGTGCATCATGCAAGGTGCTTGATCTAGTGTGATCAAGGCCACATTTAGAGCTTATTACTCTTGGAGGTGTTGAATTCAAGACGATTGGTGAAGTATGCTTGAGGAGCTTACATTGGTGTTTGTGGGAGCCCGAGTGGTGTACAAGGTGTTCGAGTCCACCTTTCCGACGTGGAGAATGACTACCACGAGTGGCCGGCCCTTGGACACAAGGGCTAGCCTCAACGGGAGTATGAGCTTGGCTCCGAACCTTGAGATAAAATAGCCTTGTCCCGCTTTACTTTTGCATTTAATAAAATTTTTGTTCTAGCTTCCGCACTTGTTTTGATTGTTGTGTTGTTGATCTTTAACTTTGCCTGGTGTTGGACTTGCTATAGTAGCTTGGGTAACTCTTAACTTGCTTAATCAACAACATCAACATTAGAAAAGTTTAAAAATTGCCTATTTACCCTCTCTAGGCCTATTAGATCCTTTCACCAGTTTTCTTTACTATCAAGATGATGAAGTACAATGGGGGATCGTGACTCAAGATCGTCGAGGTCTTCGAGTCGAGATCCAAAGATGATCTAGTACAATGTGCCTAGGTGAGCTAGGATGTGTTGTCAAGTTGTAGAATCTATTGGAAGTTAGCTGCGTGGCGATGTCCTTGTCGATCATGTCACTAACTCCTCCTAGACAAATCCAACCCTTCCATGTCTATTAATTTCTACCTTGTGCGCCAAGCCAAACCACTAGATATAGGCATACCCTACACGGAAACACAAGACTTACCAAATAACGATGCACAATGAAAAGATATCATAGCACACCTGCTACATGGTGTACGATGAGCTCGGGAGGCCGAGCTTCGCAATAATCCATTTGGGCTTAAAGCAGCCTAGGTTCTCTAGGCTTCTAGGTGCACACTAGCCCATGCCTAGGTACAAAAAGCCTAGTTACTCTCAGACAATATAACATGGGTTTCACTCGAACCCAGGGGCTAGGGCAAAACCTTCAAGCCCACGCAGGTGGGGTCGGATGATTTAATCCAATCCCCGACAGTCTCTTCTCCTCTTCCTCTTCAACTTTCTCTTTCTGTTGCTCTCTTTCTTTCCAACTTTCTAGTTCTCTCCAAAATATGTGTGCACACATGCATTTTATATCATAAGGGAAATCCTTAGATAGAGTTTTGGCTATTTGTATAACTTTCCTCCTTATACTTGTATGCATCAGTTTAGATCAATGTATCATATGAAGATGTCGGTCTCCAAAAGATCTTCTCAGTCTTGGTTGTGCATAGATGATTCTCACCAAAAGCATCTCGGTCATCGTCATTGTTGATGATGACCCATGGATATTGATGCTTCCTTGTCTTCATGCATGTCGACACTGACGCTTAGGGCTTTACAACACTGATTCTTCTTGATTGGTAAGAGGTGACTGTTTATAGCTATATAGGGTTAAACATGAAGTAATAAGAGGGGGATAATATATCAAACCTTTACTTCTATCTTGTTGTGTCTATGATTTCTTTATACATGCAAGTGCGGCTCTATCCTATCAGCTTTTGTTACACATGTATCTACATGTTATGTTATGTGCACCCTGCCTCCTCCTTTGGTTATCACTTATCACCGCATTGTTTGGTTACTTCATCTAATGTTTCCAAATGAAATTCTTGTAGGTTTCTTGATTCATTGGTTGGTCATGACCTCGATGGTTCCTCCCAAATGATTTATGTTGGTCTCTTGTCAATCCAATGCGAATGCTTCTCGAGTATATATGTATGGTGCCCATCATTGAAAACTTTTTCGGTTAAGGATTTTTAACAGAGGTTCGGATGGGCATGTTACCGGTGGTAACCGGTTTCCTCATATTTTCTTTTGGCGAAAACAAAACATGTTTTGAATTTTCTTTTGAAAAAAATACAAAAATATGCAAGAAAAATTGTAGTGGACGTTAGTCAAACCCTCGCCCTTGCTCCGGGAATAACAACACGCTACTATTGGGATGGCTTGTTTCTTATGCCATCCTTTATCTTTCATATTTACTTCTATCATCTAAACGTTTGGCAAAATCCATGAAACCATGAAATTTTAGTAAGAAAATTTTCCAATATGCCCATAGCTTGTCAACTTTTCGTCACTGCTAGTGTGAGGGACCAACTTAGGTGAAGCCGTGAAGTCTTTTGTTGATGACGACATGGACATGTCAAACTTCATGAAAAAGATTAGGTTGACGTTGTTGGTGAACTTGACATTCATCTTATTCATCTCGCTCAACTTTTCATCAATATTCTTAGGCACGATGGGCTCAGGCCGTGCCAACCTCGCACAACCCAATTCCCACATCTAGTTAGGACTTCCAAAAAAATGGTAGTCGAAGTGGGTTTTTTTTTTTTTTTTTGATACGGTGAAGGAAGGGGCGGATTATTTCTGTCCTTTTTATTCTCCTGACTCTTTCTACTTCTCACATGCGTGGCCGTACATCCACTAGGAGCGGATCCCTGATGGTGTCTCCGTCGTCGAGCTGCGATTCTGGCCGCGCCACCGTGTTCTCCAAATCATTGGCCAGCTCCGGCACCCTCCTGCTCTCGCCATCGCCGTCGCCTGCTTTACCCCAGAGCACAATGTACAGGCCAGCTACGATAGCAGCAGCGCCCATCAAGCTGGACAAGCAAATAGAGATCGTCAGCTTCGCCGACCAAAAATATCAAACTGACGGAGTGAATAGCAATCTTTTCATGTTAAGGGGAGAAAAAATGAGCAGAAACACACCTTCCGAGATGCAGTTCCTCATGAAGAATAATGGCGGCGACTATGGTGGTGATTACGGTGCATACAGGGGGTTAAACATGGCCGAGTACACAGGGCCCCTGACGGAAATGCACCAGTGCACCACGACTGTAGGTAGAACGTCACGCCTGACCCGAACACGCCCTGCAGCATGCAGCATGTGCACGCGATCAGTCGCCGACTACGGTAAATATCGTTTCCGTCAAATGTCTCTACCCACATGAGCGAAAACTCGACAAAGTGTTAGATTGATCTACGACTGCTTTTGAAACACGTCTTTAGAGCATCTTCAACAAACTCTCTATAATAGATATAAAAAGATTTCTATAATAGATATAAAAAGATTGCTGAAGGGAAGAAATTTTCTAGAGTATAATGTAAGTTGAGAAAAAAGGTTAGAAGAACGGATAAAAAGAACGTCAATAGTGTTACAGAAAAGATATGAAAAGACTATCGATGATGCTCTTACGGCGAAAATGCAGCCCAGAACGTCGAAGAGCGAGCGGATCCTCTAGGCGGCCATGTCCGGCAGCAGGAACGAGGTGAGCAGCGCCGACTGCAGCGTCGACAGAAGGCACATCCAGGCGCTCAGCGTCCGTGGGTCGAGGATGTACGACTTGCAGATTGGGACCTGAAGAAAGAAGAAGCGGCAGCAGAGGGAAGAAAAAATGGGGTGACGATGACATGGCGATGTGATTAGTTGTGTAATTACGCGACGCCTGAAAGCGTTATGGTTTTGATCAATTAGCGCAAGGGTGATTTAACCGGCACCGACCTGCAGGATGAGCCAGAGTGACCAGCAGGAGGCGTGGCCGGCGAGGAACAACGCGCCCATCACCCATCTCTGTCTCCGGTTGCCCAGTGAGGGGTTCAACGGCTTCGGGCCCTTGAAGAACGCCATGGCCATGGCTCCTCCCACGCACACCACGGTGCCGAGTATCTTGGACACGCTTCTCGGTTTTCGGACATCCAACCTCTCTAACCTGTATGCATCAAACACGGTTCAGGTAAGGAAAGGTTTGCATATATACCTTCGGAGGTAGTGGATCACAATTGTTCAAGAGCACGTAGACTTTTCCATTTGTATAAAATTCTTTTTTTAGCAAAGGACATGAGAGCTGTTGTGTATTGATAAAAAATAAAAGAAATTGTAGGGCGGGGAGATAAAAGGCCCCCTTCCCATGGCCCAATTTGGACAGAATTCTCTTGTCTACGTGTTGGCAAATGTTTAGTCCAAGTGTGCAGACGCAATTGAAGGGTTGAATGTTTAAACTGAAGGACAACCATCGGTGCTACCTTCTGTGTACTCCCTTCAGTACGCTAATATATGTCGCTGAGCAGTTTTGCCAATAGGGCTTGAAAGCATGTCGTTTTAGCTGCTTTGAATGGCTTCTAGCCAATATTACCCCTAATTAATACACGCATGCCAGCTTCACTTATCACGCTGAATATTTCAAGATGACTTTTAGGTACACGAGCAGATAATTACCTATGAATGCATGCATCTAGCTCATCTGCATGCATTTAAACACTACGAGCAAGTGCTACTGGTAGTATGGTAAGATTTCAAGAACCTGGTTGACGTTTTTTTATATGGCACTTCAGCTTTTGGCGAGAAGAACCACCACTAGCCTTTATATAGCGCGAGCTATGAGAAATGGAGTGATAAAATGTAGCGCCAAGACTTCAAAATTTGAAGCAAATGCAGCAGCTTCCAACAGGTGCGGTGTCAAAGCTTTAAAAAAAACGCAAAGATGCATGTGGCGCCAAAGCTAAAAAATAGACTAAAAGCGCCAACAGGTGCGGTGTCAAAGCTTTAAAAAAACGCAAAGATGCATGTGGCGCCAAAGCTAAAAAATAGACTAAAAGCGTGGAGAAGGAGGGATTCGATCTCAGAACCTAATGATTAGGAAGAAAAGATCTACCAACCGAGCCATGCGCAATTACTAACTTTGCAAAGGGATCCTAGTTAATAAGGGTACAATCGTAAGTATACCCCTTAATTAACTGCACCTTGGTATCCTGATATGATTCTTGTCTAAAACGACATGTATTAGCGTACTGGAGGGAGTGCCACCATACCTCGTATCTTGTGCACAACACTCACACAAGCAGTAAAATATTTCTAGGTAAATGGCCTTTTTAACAATTTTATATTATTTTTTAGGGACATGCTTCACGCAAGCAGTTGGATCGGTCCTCAATGATCTTATATCAACTTTATATAACAAAGCTCTTCCAGGCCGGCTCCTCCTGCGTCCACGTCGATGCTTCGTCCGCGCATTTGTCCTCGCGTGGCCACGTCGTCGGCCAGTCCTTCACCGTCCGATCGCTTCGCCCAGAAAGATCTGGCCATTCATTTCAAAATAATCTTTAAAAGAAAATATTTCAGCCACTGCTCAGCAACGCGGGCGGCTTGCCCTAGTGGCTAGCTGAGCTAGATTTCACCTCGCCGGCCAGGGCTCGAGTCCTGCCTCCGCTCACGCTTTTTTTGCAGTTGGAATTAGCGCGGCCAGCTCAAGCCTCCAAGCACCAGCACGCGGTTGGAGTTAGCACAGCCAGCACAAGCCTCCAAGCACCAGCACGATGTGCACAAACTTCTTGTTCCTCTCCTATTTCTTTTTTTGTAGCTTGCAAAAAGTTAGAAAAAAATTTGAATGTTTTCGAAAATTAAATCATGCCTACACAGAGAACATCCATAAAAAATATAATGTTATTTAAAAAATTTTAAATCCAAATTTACAAATAGTTTGTTGTTTCTTATTAAGGGCATATTTCTTCTCGATTTCCTACTTTTCAATTTTGCTTATGGTAGGTCACAAAAAATCATAAATTTGAAATTCAGAACCATGTCTACAAAACAACATCCAAAATTATTTTTTTTAAAAAATGTGAGATTTGAACTAACGCTTTTTTTTGCCAGGTCGAAAAAAATCACTAAGGATTAAAAGTTTACAAAAAATAAACCATTCATGCACAAAGAACATCTATAAAAAGTTTGATGCTGCTGAAAATTTTTTGAAATCCAAATTTACAAATAGTTTGCTCTTTCTTATTAAGGGCATATTTATTCTCGATTTCGCACTTTTCAATTTTACTTACGGTACGTCACAAAAAATCATAGATTTCATAGTTTCAAAAAATATTTTTTTCAAAGATTAAACGTTTTCACAATGCAATATTCGAACTAAAATTTTTTTGGCAGGTCGCAAAAAAATCATATGAAATTGAAAGATTCCAATAAACCATGTTTGCACAAAGAACATCAATAAAAAAATTGATGTTATTCAAGATTTTTTTAAGCCCAAGTTTACAAATAGTTTCCTTTTTCTTACGAAGTGCATCTTTCTCTCGATTTTACGCCTTTTAACTATTTATTATAAGTCGAAAAAATATAGTAAATAAAATTTTTAAGCTATATATGAACAAAGAACATTCAAAACTAAAAGATTTCAAAGATTAAAGGTTTTCATAATGCAAGCTTCAAACTAAAATATTTTTTGTTAGGTCGCAAAAAAACAAAGTATACAGAATTAAATCGTGGCTGCACAAAGAGAATCCACTAAAAAAAGTTTGATGTTGCTCAAAAATTTTTGAAATTCAAATTTAAAAATAGTTTGGTCTTTGCAATAAAAGGCATATTTCCTATTGACTTTCCTTTTTCCCAGTTTTATTTATGGTGAATCACACAAAAAAATATAAATTGGAAACGTGTAATCTTGGCATTGAGACTATTTTTATAGGGTTTCACTCTTTATAGTATTTTTTTTTACTCATGAGGATTCCAGATTGTTTTGTATATGTGGTATGTGTAGTAAATTCTTGCTTATGCTAATCTATGTTGTATGAACATAGCAGCAAACTATCAAGGCATGTAGTTTTTTTGGGGGGAAAGGAATAGGTTTTTACCAGTACGATTGATTATGTTTTGATGATTTTTTAGAATAGTGTTAAATAATCTACACAAACATGTGACGGGCGCGCCGAGGGCGCGCAGACCTCGCTAGTCAACTCTATATAACAAAGCGCTACCAACGCGCGCGCCTCCTCGTCGCGCCACCTGCCCGCCCAGCACGCGCTCGCCGGCTCACTCGCGTACTTGCGTCGCCGATACGCAGCTACCAGCGCGCCTCCTCGTCAGCCCACGTCCACGCCTCCGTTCCGCGCCACCTGCCCGCCCAGCACGCGCTCGCCGGCTCGGTCGCCGTTTCTTTGATTTTTTTCCTCACGCGCGCAGTCTGCCTCTCTCTCACGTGCCATGGGCCATTGGCCCGTCTACCTTGCTAGTTATAATACAACGCGCTAGCAGCGCGTTGCTCCGTCCGCCATGTCAGCCGAAAAAACGGCCGTTCGATCGCTAGGCCCACCGAAACCAGCAGCATCCAGCGCCCCGCACGGACATTTTTGCAGAAAAACCCTCGCCCTTTAGGGTAATCAACCCGCAGTCCAGATAGCCGGTGAGGGCACACTCAAACGAGTCTGCACCTCAAGTTTGTTTATTTTGCATCTAGGTCCTTCCACGTTCAGCCAAGCCCAAAGCCTCAAACCCTCGTTGCTCTTCCCCTTCCTCATCCCATCGCCACCCTCCTCGGCTCCTCCTTCGCCGCTCCGCGCCATCTCCTCCCACAGCGACCACACAGCCAGAGCCCAGGGCAGCCAGCCGCCTCCTCCCATCGCCACCTCCCTCTTCCTCGCCGGCGGTTCCTAGGGTCGTGTCCTCCTCGGGCCTGCCTAGGTCGATGTCTAGGGTTCGTGCCTACGGTTCGCCATCGCCTCCTGAATCCTCGCCCGCCTCACCTCTTGGCGCTCTCCTCCCTAACCCGAGGGTTCACCGCCGCACCAGCCCTCTTCCAGCGAGCTGTAGGTTCTCCTCCTCCTGATTTGCTCCTTCCGATTTAATTTGTCCCGCCTCCCGTTGGCTTCCCCTTCCTCTCCTCCGTCACTCGCAGGTTGGTGCCGAAGATGTGTATAAGAATATATCTTCTACACTTGCTGGTGTAGTTCAAGGACTTAATGCGGCAGTTTTTGCTCATGGTTTTGCTGGAAGGTATGCATTCACTAGGTAGTTCTTACCGTTCACAAGCATACTCTTTGTTTTGTGCGTTGCCATTATCAAATATATGACGCTTCAATGTTCGGAAGTACCTCATGTGCTTCAGAAGCTTTATAAAATTATAGAAAATGGGTGGTATGGTAAAAATGTGTCTATTCTGATATGCTCATTGAAATTAACCATACAATTTTTTCCTGAATTTCCTCTTTTTGTATTCTGTGACATGTGATCTGTATTATACCTGATGATTTTACTTCAAATTTATGTGAAAAAAATCATGATTAAACGTGCTAATGTCAGGTTGTATTTGCTTCACAAGTCAGATTATTTTACTGCCTGCCTTGTTCTGAAGGGTGGACATTAAGATAGCATGTTATGAAAATAGCCGCAGGAAGGAAATTTACATATACTATTCTCAGTCCAGATGTAATTTGACTGGATCAGCTGCTACAAGTTAGCTTTTCACTATTTTAACCTGTGGCCTATGGAATTTTCTTTGTCCATGTTATCATCAGATTATTTTACTACAGGGTATGTTTGAAGGGTAGACATTAGACTAACATGTTATGAAAATAACTACAGCAAAGAATTTTGCAACTGCTATTTTTCACTCTAGATGTAATTTCACTGGATCATGTGCTGACGATTAAATTTTTACTATTTTGGCATATGTTGTATGGAATTTTCTGCACACATGTTATGCTTCCATTTTTTATTCTTGTGATTTGTCGTAAATTGTTTAATTATGATATAATCTTGTGCCTGACTTCATGTGCATATGGACTGCTTCATGCTCTACTTTTCGGATTATGTTTACCATTTACCTGTCTAGGATAGCAACTTGTCAATGTCAGCACCTATTGTATATCTGAGAGCATTTCCCATAAAAAATATTACTTATAGGGCTTGCAAATTGAAGATAGGCAAATTGAGAAAAATAGGACATGCCATTGTAGAAGGAGTTACAAAAATACATACCATATGCTTATCTCATAGCATGTTACCTTCTATAACTTTAGAATTAATGGTAAACACTATGCATGCATTATGCTTATTCGGTTTGCCTTCCTGAATTTTAGTCTTCCTTTTTTGATTCCATACTTGTGGAGATAATCGTTAACATACGAAAATACCAATTGTTGCATAATTGCTTAGAGGTAGTTTTCATTAGAAAAATAGAAGTATTATTACGATGGTTGCTGTTTTAGAGGTCTGTTCATTTTTCGAGCTCATGGTTTTTATTTACATAAGTACACGGGGCCTGATTAGGTTTAATTTTATAGAAATTTTAAATTGCAGTGAATTGCGGCATGCACCGTGCACCATCTGTAGCTTTTGAGTTGTATTCATAATTATAGAATGATTGTTTCTAATTCCAGGTTACTCCTATTAATCTGATCTATTTTTAGCTGTCGCGCTGATCTCAGCCTCATAAATTACGGCACGATTGGGCGCGCCTGCCATGCTAGTATATAGCAAGTGCAGGGTGCGGCTGCAGTACGTAACGCATGCATAGCATAGCTTAAAATTGCATCCAATAGAGTGGACCCTAGCGTCCTCTCTTGGACAACAGGGGGCGACGAGTATCCCAGCCAACCTCCCCAATTCAAACCCTGACCGGGGCCGTCGTCGTCGCTGGCAGCGGCGGTCGCGCCCCTCTCCCTCCCAATTCCTTCCCTCTCCTCTCCTCCCCTTCCCCCTCTTCTTTCCCTTCATCAAATGCCTAGTTCTAAAATCTTCTTCGATCAGCTGCCTGAACTAAGCTGCAGATCTGAGATTTTTTCGACACTCCAAATATTATCTTTCAATTGTTTTATTGATTTTAGCTCTCATTTTTCTGATTTATATAGGGGAGAGACCTATCTCTCCTATCTCAAATCAAGACCAACCCGAAACGTTTTTCCTTCTCTTCTCATATTCGGCCCGCCTACTCGAGCGAGTGCCTTTTGCAACCCTGTCGGCCCAGCGCTGGCGTTGCATGCCGTATTGCGCCATCTGACCTAGACTTCTCCATCAGTCCACGCCGACCCACGTACAGTGTGCTCATGCATCCAACTCAGCCACCACCTAGGCGTGTCTAGCTAGCCCATGTTGCTAGTCGACTCGAGGGCGTGCTCATCTGGGCCAACTGTGCACTGCTCACGCTCACCTGGCCTCGCAGCGCCTCCCGTCCTAGCAACTGGCCAGCCTAGCAGCGCACTCTGCCTGTTGCACCCTGTTGGCCTAGCTCGGTCCGTATCACCCAACTCACTACGTGACTGCACTCTTTATTAATGTTCACCTAGTCAATCTTTGCCACAACTAACCCTAGGCAAAGTGTGGCGGCCATAAAAAGTGTGGCGGAGAAATTTAGGGTATGTTTGGTTTGTTACTAACTTTACCTAGCCTAACCTGAATCACGCCACACATTCTAATGAGTGTGTTTGATTGGTTGTCACAATTATGGCTTGTCACACTTTCGTAGCCTTTGACCCACATGTCATACACATTTTCTTGCCATACTTTGCCACAAGTGTGACTTCAAATTTCTCCGCCACATTTTTTGTGGCTGGCACACTTTGTCTAAGGTTAGTTGTGACAAAGTTAGAAAAGAACCAAACATGCCCTTAGTGCCACACTTATGACAAAGTATGACAAGAAAATGAGTCTATAGCATGTGGGGTCAAAGGTTATGGAAGTGTGGCAAGCTATAGTTGCGGTAATAAATCAAACGCGCTGCTTAGAATGCGTGGCGTGACTAAAATTATGCTAGACAAAGTTAGTAACAAATCAAACAGACCGAAAGACCACAAACGACCTATTATGTTGCTTGACCCGCTTCCATGGGTGCCCACCTGACGGCTCATCTTTCTGTGTGTCTATCATGATGCTGCTAGCCGCGGAAGCATGCCTGCCTTCCGTGTGCCGCGCTTCAGCCTAGCTCACCGACCTAGTCACGCAATCCAATCTCCGACTATGGCACTCTTTGATACCTTGTTTAGTTCTAGTTTTTGTTAGGGTTACATTTTTTGTTATTTTCATGTAGACCATTCAGTTTATTTTTCGAAAATATTTTTTTGAGACTTTGTAGAGTTTTTTTTATGGATCTCAAAAATATTTTTTTAATAATTTTTAGCCTTTTCATACCACTTTGACACTTTCATAGGTGGTCAAAATTTTCTAACCACAACTAAACTAAAACTAAAACATCAAGGAGAGCCATAAAGGGTCGGGGTGGAGCGGGGCTACAGAACCCGTGTTTACCCGTCCCTCTGATCCCTTACCTTTTTGAAGCTCACACGACAATCCGGAAAGCTGCACATTCCGATATATTACAATTTTCGGTGGTGGAATGCAGGGATGCATCGTGAGGCTGCGAATTAGATCATCGTCCATGCAATGGAGGAACACCACTAATCAAATTAAAAAGCTGAGTAGCTGACATAGGCCCCATATATATATAAAAATATATATGTCGGTGGAGCACGTGCAATCGAATTTTTTTAGAAAAAGTAAATTAATACTTACATGGAAGAGTAAATCAGGCCACATAACCTATATTATATACTTTCTTCGTTTTTGTTTGTTTGACGTTTTTGACTTTGAAACATGCCTTTAACCGTTCGTCTCATTCAAAACTTTAGTGCAAACATGTAAGAAATACGTCACATTTAAAGTACCTTTATTGATAAAACAAATCATAAAAAATAAATGATATTTATTTTTTAAATAAAATGAATGGTCAAATACTGTCTAAAAGTTAAAAGCGTGGCAAGGTCCCTTTTTGGGGAAAAAAAATGTATATAGCACATTCGTGTGACAGATCGATGTAAGCCGAATCAGGGATCGCCCGTGACCCTCGTCAGTTGTGGGAAAATTAGTATTGAACTAATTGAGTTGTTTTTCTTGTTACTACGATACTTAAATTATTTTTCAAAAAGTTAAAAACAATGATGTGGACAACATATCCTATGTACACAGATATTCTCTTATGCACACCGTATACGATTAACTAGCAAAAGTTATGAAAACAATTAAAAGAAATGTAGATCGACTCCGATTGCTTTTATAGGAAGTCGAGGAACAGATGAACACCAGTCCGGACAAGAACCAAAGTTAGTTATAGGCGCTTGTCTCTCCCGCAAATAATTATGCACAACCTTCATGAATAATTATGTGATTAATTATTAGTTTCGAAAAATTTTAGTTCAACACCGATTGGCCAAATGGTATTTTACTCTTTACCTTAAGGAAGCTTTTCCACATTGTAGTGCATGGTACTTTTTTTTTTAGCGTTGTTCATGTTACTTAATTTGCTTATTCGGCCGCTCTATTTGGATGTTTTCCTCGATGTTTACCGCAGGATGAGTAGATTTTGATTATGCTCAAGTCCATAACCACAACTCCATCCAAGTTTTAGGCAACTGAACTTTTTTCTCTCTCTTTAATAGCAACCCTTTTTGGAGTTGTTTTTTTAAAAAAACATATAAATTTACTGATGTACGCCATGTACGTAAGGTCTATTTTAATTTGAGGACGCTATAAGATAGGATCGATGGAAATGAACCGAGCCCCATTTGTAAGGCAAAAATTTGAGAGGATATTTTTAGAACTTCTCATGATGACAATGATCAATTTAAGTCTTAACTAAAGTTGTGCTGACCATGTGGGCAAGTGAATGGTTCATGCAGTACGTACCTAAAAACCCAATTAGGTGGAAAGTACAATGCAGGCCTAGCTAGGAGCTCACCCTACCAACGCAGCAATGACGAAGGTGATGGCGGGTATCAGATTCGACATGGCGATTGCCATGGACGACGAGCCCATGTGAAGCCCTTGGTTGTAGAAATACTGGTTTACCGTTGCCCTGAAGATTAATTGCACAAGTGTAGAACCAAGTGAGTAGCATACGCGCTCGTACAAGACCGAACGGTCAAAGCATGCTTCCGTGAAGTGCGTACGTACCCAACAAGGGAGGCCAAGAACAATAACGAG
This sequence comes from Raddia distichophylla, assembly GCA_005191435.1. Taxonomy (NCBI): domain Eukaryota; kingdom Viridiplantae; phylum Streptophyta; class Magnoliopsida; order Poales; family Poaceae; genus Raddia; species Raddia distichophylla. Next base: position 4,599,778 of record SPJY01035639.1, on the reverse strand, counting down.
AACCCCTTTGCTCCGATCCTCATCACATCCTTCAGTCTTCTCCTGGAGAGCAGTTAACGATCGATCGATGAACAATATATCGAAACATTCATCGATGGTGCATGTATGCAGTGTGTGCATTGGCAGTACGTGGTAGCAATATTCCAAAATGTACACAAGTTATATATATGTACCTATTGGCGATGAGGGTGATGGGGACGACAACAATGGTGGCCGCGGCCTGCCTGTAGACGACGAAGGCCATGGGGCTCATGCCGCGGTTGAACACGGCCTTGGCCCATAGCGCCATGGCCGCGTAGATGCACTGCGTCACCACCATCGCCGCGCACGGCTTGTAACCACCCATGGCCGCCGTGCCCGCCATTGCTAGATGAAGCTGGTAGCTAAGCACGTACAGGAGGAGATCTCTCACGCCGCCGAAGAGAAACTGAAGTAGCTACTTAAGCAGCCAGTGGCAAGCACGGCTACAGAAGAGACATTTAATACCGGGACTGATGACTAAAATATATCAATACCGGTTCAATCAACCGGTACTGAAGAGGTCTACTAATGTCTAAGGGGCGTCAATACCGATTCAACCGACCCACGTGCTTTGATATAAGGGCATGCCCAATGCTACCTTCAACCACCCCTATTTTGCATCTAAAACACTGTAGCAGTAGGTAGGGAATAAAATATAAGAGAGAAAAATATAGTGAGAGATAGGTTAATAATATAAAAGTGGATGAATAGTGATAAGGTAGGGGACATATGGAAGTGGCATTGGACATGCCCTAACTAGCACATGCATATCTTTTAGCCTTTTCAGAAACGAGGCATACGAACCGGTACTGATGAGCCCGCATGCCAGCTGGGCTGTAGCCGTCTGCGAAAAGAATCTTTACTGTTGTCTTCAACCAGTACTAAAAGTTCGAATCGGTATTTTTGCTACGAACCAATATTGATGCCACTATCAGTACTGGTTCCAATCCTACCGGTACTAACGTGCCGGTATATGAGTCCAGTTTTCTAGTAGCGAAGGAATGTACAAGGAACCCGATGGTTAATAGTATATACTACATATTAATTGGTTTGCATGTGCTGCCTGTTTTTTGTTCGATCGTTCACAGTTGCCGACCTCGCAAAGTGAAGTGGGCAGATCAGCAGCTGCGCTGGTGCTAACGAGTTTTTGTCCTTCTGTCTGACCTTTAATTATCGATCGATCGAGCGTTTACATGTTTCTTGGCATTTTTTTTCCCGAACAGGATTTAGCTGGACCTTAAACTAAATTCTTAGGGTTGAGCTATCCATCCAACGTACAATGGAAATCCAAATATTGGACAGTCGAAACATTAGTAAAGTTCTTTATCTTTCGAGCGTAATGTTTACATATTTTATTTATTCGTTTTCACGTGTAAAATCAGTGTATGACATCTATCCATATGGAAATATTACCAAAAATATTTTTTGTAGAGATGTGTTGATGTGACACACTCCATTATATGTAAACTTTTATTTTTACCCAATCACAACAGTGTATCATTGTTGTCACGATATATTAGAAATGTTTCTACACCTGCTTTATATAGACATAAACAAGTTGAAAAAAGGGAAGCGCCAGGCGTCGGACGCCTGGCGCTCCGTCCGGACGTGCCAGCGCCATCGGATCATCCACACCACGCCAATCCGACGATCCTCGCAGTGACCAGCAAAAACGCGTACAGCGACTAGATAGCTAGCGTCGGTTGATCAATTTTCCAATTAAATTTCTGATTTTTGTATAAAATTCAAACAGTGTCCAAAATGCGTGGAATAAATTTCATAATTCTTCTAAAATCGAGAGCAACCCATTTTAAATACTTTTTGAATTTTTCACTTTTTCATTTTTTAATGTGAACTAGGAGAAGGCACTTATGAAACTTGCATCTATATTAGTGAAACTTGGCCGTGTTCTGATGAAACCTGGATGAAACTTCGATGTAACCTAATGAAACTTGGATGAAACCTATTGAAACTTGATGAAACTTGAATTGATCTGATGAAACTTGATGAAACTTGCATTAAACCTGATGAAACTTGACAGTTCAGCAAGTTTAACGAATATGAAAGTCAAGTTTCAGTAGGCGAAACCCGAGTTTCATTAGGCGAAACCTAAGTTTCACCAGATAAGTTTGAGGAGTTATATGACAACATATATCTTGTTTTGTTCGAAAAATTACGAGGAACACGTTGGCCCAAACGGTTTGTGGATTGGAGCACCCAGTCAAAAAATATGGTCGCCAGAAAAAAAATGCCCGTGGGGCCCACCCGCAGTGCACTGTGCCGCTGCCGTCCGCCTTACGCGCGCTACGCTCGCTGCGCGGGAGTCCGGAGGCGCCGGACTCCCGCACAGTAGCCTTTCCCTTGAAAAAAATGTGAGTGTCCTAACTATCAATTTTTTCTACAAATTGTTGATATTAGCGTTGTATCATTTATTGTACAAAAGTATATTATTGTTGTCACGATATATTACTCCAACGTGCTTTGCATGTTCACGCTTGCTAGTATACATAAATAGATCACACGATGAAACTACATAAAGCCATCTGATTAAATCACTTCAAAATTAAACCACATAAAAACACATAAAACTATCTAAAACTATATGAAATTACTAAACCATAAAACTTGTTTTCAATGGATCATCATTGCCTAGCATCCTCCCTAGGTAAAACTCAAAGAACCTGTTTGATTTGCATAAATATTTCAGGAAACGGTGCAATTCCGATGACGTCTGGGGCCCTCCCCCGGCCTCCTGAGGGGCTCGCCCACACGCTGGGGCCTGCTCGCCCGCCTGACGTCTGGGGCCCTCCCCCGGCCTCCTGAGGGGCTCGCCCACACGCTGGGGCCTGCTCGCCCGCCTGACGTCTGGGGCCCTCCCCCGGCCTCCTGAGGGGCTCGCCCACACGCTGGGGCCTGCTCGCCCGCCTGACGTGTGGGGCCCTCGCCCGACCTCCTGAGGGGCTCGCCCACACGCTGGGGCCTGGTCGCCCGCCCGACGTGTGGGGCCCTCACCCGGCGTTCGAGGGGCTCACCCACACGCTGGGGCGTACTCGCCCGCCTGACGTGTGGGGCCCTCGCCCGGCCTCCTGAGGGGCTCGCCCACACGCTGGGGCCTGCTCGCCCGCCTGACGTCTGGGGCCCTCCCCCGGCCTCCTGAGGGGCTCGCCCACACGCTAGGGCCTACTCGCCCGCCTGACGTGTGGGGCCCTCGCCCGGCCTCCTGAGGGGCTCGCCCACATGCTGGGGCCTGCTGGCCCGCCTTACGTGTGGGGCCCTCGCCCGGCGTTCGAGGGGCTCGCCCACACGTTGGGGCCTGCTCGCCCGCCTGACGTGTGGGGCCCTCGCCCGGTCTTCTCCAGGACTCTTCATACCCCGGTATTTATTATACCGACAGTCTCCCCAAGCTATTTTGCCACCTTCGGTTGTTTTCCCGCTGCCCTTCATGCTTCAGCTTCTTCAGATAGCTGTTTCTTTGGCTTATAATGTTCCAACAATCTTCGGTGTTATGGGTCTGGTTCTCTCCGTGTAAGGCGTAGTAATTCGCATTCCTTTGGCCTCTTCGTGTTTCCGTTCCCTTCACTTCCTTTCGTTTATCTTCGATATTGTGCACCTTCTTGCTCTGGTGATGGCAGCCTTGATGTTTATCTTCGCTTTTCCTCTTTTTTTGCTTCTTCTCATGATTCTCCTTTTTAGCCAATGCTTCCCTCCTCAAGTTTTCCTCCTCTCCTCAGGCGTACTTCTCTACCCGATTGTACAACTCCGAAGCTATGTTTGGCGGAGTGCTGGTTAGATCGTGGCACAAGGTCCACGGCAGGCCCACAATGAATGCATTGATGATGGTGGTATCACTAATGGTTTTAATCTGGCACCGCATGTTCGCGAATTTCTTATAGAAATCCCGAACACTCTCCCCCTTCGCTTGCCTCATGGCGAACAAGTTGCTCTCTTGCATCCTCGCGATGTAATTGCCTTGAAAATTGTTGGCGAAGGCCTCCCTCAGCTGCTCCCAGGAATGGATCAATCCCGAGTTTAAATATGTGAACCAGGATAGGGCAGTGCCATTGAGTGCTAGGAGTAGGCTCTTGGCTTTGATGTCATCGTCACCTCCCAAGGCCTCCACCGCCGTTTCATAGACTTCGAGGAATTCCATTGGGTCTGTGTCGCCGGCAAACTTGTTAATGCTCGGCATTTTGAAGTTCTCTGGCCACCTTTTTGCTCGGAGGAAACCGTCAAGTGGTCCACCTCCTCCACGCTCTCTTCGGTAAGTACTCTGGGTGAGGTATGTAGCCAGCGACTCCTCCTGGGATCCTTCGGGTTCGCTTGATCTTCGCTGGTTTTGCTCAGGAGGCGCCTGAGCAGCTGCCAACTCCCTTCTAAGCTCTTCGATCTGCTGTTCCATCGCTCTTCGGTGCTGCAGGTACTCTTCGTCGAGGTGAGGGTTTGTATAGGTCGTCCCTGGTGCTCTGGGCGGACGCACATCGGGAGGAATAGATGGATGCTGTAGTTGAGTTTGTAGATTTTGTGGAAGGTTTAGTGGATCTTGTGTTGGCTGGGTGGGATCATAGGCGGCTACTGGTTCTTCGTGGTTTCTCCTTTCTCCCATTCTACTGGACTCTAGAACTTCGGGTTGTGTCGGCCCAAGGATGGCAGGTGCCTCCTCGGGTACTGCTTCAACTTCACCTCGCCCCACAGGTAACCTTGGTACCATATTCCATCTTGTTCCACATCCACTCCTCGTGACGACTCCCGTCACGGCGTCTGCTACCTCGGGTACAGGTACTTCGGTGGTTGATTGGTTCCTACCTCGTACCATCGTCTCCGCCCCAAGGTCCCCACGGACGACGCCAATTGTCGTCGAAGTGTCTCAGACAGTGCGAAGTGTCCCCTCGGAGGTGGAGGGATCACTGAGAGTAACAGGGTTTGGGACTGAAAACAAGAATGGACGATTAGGAATAGTAATAAATGCCCTTCCCCATTCAAGGGGGTGCTCCTGTATTTATAGGGATACTGATGATTAGGGTTTACAATGAAAATACAAGAGGACAACTTTATCCACGTATCTTGGCCGTCATTCTCTAGATCAACGGCCTTTTACAATACCTAACCCCTTTTTGCTTACATGAAAGTCCTCAATTACCCCTATTACAATATGGGCCTTGGGGGCCCAATAGTTCCAGCCACCATAGGCCTATTCCTTAGCCGTTATGGTGTTGGGCCATGGTCCAGCGCCTGGCACACAGTTGACCAGGCCCTTATCCTTGCCACGTTATCCTCGGATAACTGCGGCTATCTTCGGGTTGCTCCATCGCCACCAGGAGTGGACTTCGGGAACATCCCCCTTTCTATCCCCGGGCCTCTAATCCTCGGAGATCCCGATGATACTATCAGACCTCGGGTTCTTCAGACTTAGCACGCCACCATCTTTGGGATTCTCGCCTTATACTTCGGGAAAAAGGGGAAGCCTCTCCTACAACATTGATCTCGACCATGTTCTTCAAGACCTCTCGGCTAAAAGAACCACATTCCCCATTAAATATCTTGGGATGCCTCCATCTGTAAAGCGGCTGCAACATTTGCATTTCCAACCGCTCATCGACAAACTAGCATCCAGACTGGCTAGGTGGAGTGGTCCGCTAATGTCCAAAGGTGGCCGACTAATGATGCTCAAGGCGGTCTTGTTCGCGATCCCATCTTACGTCTTGTCCGTCATCAAGCCGCCCTCCTCAGCCACAAAGAAAATCGACTCGATTAGGAGAAGCTGGCTATGGAAGTGTAGCGTTTCTGCAGCCGGTGGGGGCAGAGTCAACTGGAGTACGGTCTGCTCCCCAACCTCGCTTGGTGGCCTCGGGGTTCCGGACCTAACCCGCCTCTGCACGGCACTGCGATTGCGTTGGCTTTTCCAAAGCAGATGCTCCCCCATCCCCGCCTAGGCCTCCCCCAACCCATTCGTCGCTCCCGAGCCTGATTCCGCTCTGCTAAGGGTTGGGTGCTCAGCCATCCTGGGCAATGGCTCCACCCTCTCTTTTTGGGAAGACCACTGGCTTTCTGGTTGTGCTCCAAGGCACCTTGCGCCGGAACTCTTCAGAGCGTCAGCAAGGAAGAATAGATCGGTGCTCGATGCCACAACAAACAACACCTGGATCTCGGACCTAAGGCGCAACCTCACCCCGCAGAGGATCCCCGATCTCATTTCACTCCTCCGACAAGTTGCCCTAGTGCAGCTCTCTCCTGACGAGCCCGATCGACTACCCTGGCGCTTCACCGCAGATGGCAATTTCTCTGTCAAATCGGCTTACCTGCTCCAGTTCATGGGTCGCGTGGCCAAGCCCGCTTTGCAACAGGCCTGGAAGTTTTGGGCGCCGTCCAAGTGCAAATTCTTTCTCTGGACACTTCTGCACAAAAGGATCCTGACAGCTGATGCCCTGCTCCGACGCCAACTGTCAAACGACTACTTCTGCCCCCTGTGCAGGCGCAATCTAGAAACGCCCGAGCATCTATTCCTGGAATGCGATTTTAGCTCCTTCGTCTGGACCCGTGTGTCAACCCTGCTAAATGCTCCGCGCCTTGACCCCTCGGGCTGGACTCAGACTAACTGCCTCGCGAATTGGTGGTCAACGGACATCCTTCAGGGCTGTTACCCCCGTGGTATCCTCTCAGCCACCTCCGCCACAATCTGGCGGATTTGGCTTGAGCGCAACAACCGAATCTTCCACCAGACTGCTAGGCCAGCCTCAGTCTTCTTTAACTTGTTGGTTGATGACCCGCGTCTCTGGGAGGCCGCGGGAGCCCCTTTTGTAATTAGTTAGTTTTGCTGAGCCCACGGGGTAGGGGCCTTTAACTCCCCCCACCATGTACTTCCCCTCCTTTTATTCAATTGAAGGCAGTTCTCTTGCCCTTTTCTCAAAAAAAAAAGACATCTATCCATATGGAAATAGCACCAAAAATATTGTTTGTAGGGATGTGTTGATGTGACACACTCCATTATATGTAAACTTTTATTTTTACCCAATCACAACAGTGTAACATTGTTGTCATGATATATTAGGAATGTTTCTACACCTGCTTTATATAGACATAGATAAGTTGAAAAAAATGTGCGTGTCCTAATTGTCAATTTTTTTCTACAAATTGTTGATATTAGTGTTGCATCATTTATTGTACAACAATATATTATTGTTGTCATGATATATTACTCCAACGTGCTTTACACGTCCACGCTTGCTAGTATATATAAATAGATCACATGATGAAACTACATAAAGTCATCTGATTAAATCACTTCAAAATTAAACCACATAAAAACACATAAAACTATCTAAAACTATATGAAATTACTAAACCATAAAAATTGTTTTCAATGGATCATCGTTGCCTAGCATCCTCCCTAGGTAAAACTCAAAGAACCTGTTTGATTTGCATAAATATTTCAGGAAACGGTGCAATTCCGATACAACACACTGGGGGGAAAAATCACACGAATCGAAGAGCTCGTGAGATGGTATTTCGCCGGTAGCACCTAGGAGTAATTAATCCGGAAGCAACACAACACATCACCAGAATCTGAAATATCTATCCCTCCTACTTCTCTGCTAGGTTCCCGTCTGCCTGCAGGAGCGGCTCCGCGATGGTGTCTCCGGCGTCGAGCAGCGAATTTTGCCGCGCCACCGTCTTCTCCAAATCGTCGGCGTGCTCCGGCGGCGCCGCCCCGCCCTTGCCGTCGCCTGCTTTGCCCCACAGCACGATGTACAGGCCAGCGACGATGGCTGCACCGCCCATCAAGCTGGACAGGAAAAATATGCCATCCATTCTTCAGAGTTCAGACTAGCTAGTGCCTAGTGCAGAGCAATTTTCGACGGGGACCAGCGAAGCTATAAGGTTGAAAGAAACGCTGCACCTTCCGACGTGCAGCTCCTCGTGGAGAACAATGGCGGCGACGGCGGTGGTGATGATGGTGCACAGGGGGTTGAACATGGCCGAGTACACAGGGCCCCTCACTGAGATGCACCACGACTGCAGGTAGAACGTCACGCCTGACCCGAACGCGCCCTGCACCACCATGCACACGATGTATTGATCGATCGATCAGCCGCATGAGGCTACTGCAACTGCAAAGATCGATCCTAATGGCGGCGGCCATGGAGACCCTACGGCGAAGAGGCAGCCCAGGAGGTCGAAGAGTGAGCGGATCCTCCAGGCGGCCATGTCCGGCAGCAGGAACGAGGTGAGAAGCGCCGACTGCAGCGTCGACAGGAGGCACGTCCAGGCGCTCAGCGTCAGTGGATCGAGGAAGGTCTTGCAGATTGGCACCTGATCAAGAAGACGACGACGACGACGACGACGACGACGAAGTTTGGCGCCTGTCAGTGGCTGCCTTCCCTAAAAACTTTCTGGGTTGGTCTATCATGGCATAGGGTTGGTTGATTGACATGGACCTGGAGGATGAGCCAGAGTGACCAGCAGGAGCTGTTGGCGACGAGGAACAGCGCGCCCATCACCCACCGCCGGCTCGCCGAGTGGAGGAGCAGGTTGAGGTCGCCGAGCGAGTGGTTCAGCAGTTTCGGGCCCTTGAAGAACGCCATGGCCATGGCTCCTCCCACGCAGACGATGGTGCCTAATATCTTGGACATGCTTCTCGGTCTTCGGATGTCCACCCTTTCTAGCCTAGACGCATCAAACGACAGTATCAGGCTGTGTATCACAAGCAATATTTCTTTAAATTTTATGATTATTAGTGTCTTCTCTTGTGTGTCGTGCATATTCCTAAAAGATGCAGTAATGCGTCCGACCATGAAGTAGAAATATACCATAGGCATGCATTCGGGGTGACGCCACCTGTTTCTAGTGTTTTCATCTGTACATGTAGCCAATATATAAAGCGGTCATTCAATCCCACGTGTACATACGGTTACAGGCACTGAGGCACATCTATGACCACTAGATGCACACCAAGATTCGTGCTGAGACCAACCCACCCATCACATGCAAATTTCCAAAAAAAAAAGCCCCTAGATTTTTTTTTATTTCTAAGCAATCGGTTTTGATCTCTTCCTCTCCTCTCCCCAAGCGGGATTTCGGTTGTCGGCTCCCTCGCCGGTGACCACACCATCGAATGCCTGCGACCACCATGGCTCATGCCCTTAATGCCGCACTATACCTGCGCCAAGGCGGCGCCAGCGAGGTCACGTACAGCCGGCCGAGGCGGAGGTCAACTGGTCAGCTATGAGTGACGGCCGAGTTGGGTGGAGGAAAGGAGAGTATGAAGAAGAAGAAGAAGAAGAAGAAGAAGAAGAAGAAGAAGAAGAAGAAGAAGAAATACACGATTGCTTTTGTGAAAAACTTTCAGGACATTTTCGCAAAAACGCACTCGAGGGCTATGTGGGATGGAGCATGGATCTTGGAGCGCATCCATTAGCCGTGAAGGTGTCAGCAACTGCATGTACCAGTGGATTTTTCACTTTGTTTATAAAGAGACATCAAGAAGAGCAGAGGATAACTCGGCTGGTAGCATCTTTTTTTGCGAGCTATTGGTCGGGGGGTTAGACCCCCGGTTCTCATGCCTCACTAGGATTTAATCCTGTAGTGATACACACGCACTTGTACCTTAATGCTAGTTTACAATTCGTAGCATGTTTGGATGCGTGTGTGTGCTTGTGGTGTGTATAGTGATGTGAGTTTGTATAGGCATGTGGTTGCATGCTTCTTTAAGAAAAGAGACATCATAAACAAGGGCAAAGTAATGAGAAATAATTGCATTAGTGGTACATTGTTTCTATATTCCTGTTTGGATCTATTGTTTAATCTCTCTCTCCCGCTCTTGCATGTTTAAATCTATGTTACTCTCTTCGTTCTTTTTTATTTATCGTTGTTAACTTTTGAATGACATGTCCTTTGAGCATTCGTCTTATTAAAAAATTTAGTGTAAATATGCAAAAATATAAGTCATGCTTAAAGTACATTTAATGTAAAACAAAGTATGATAAAATAAATAATAGTTAAATAGTTTTTTGAACAAGAGGAATGATTAGTCTAAAAGTCAACGGCGATAAATAAAAAACAACAGATGGAGTACAATTGACGATCAACGATCAATCTTCCCTAAATTACTATACGTATTTTCTCTGTTAGCTAAGTTACTCTCCCATCTGCGAGAAATCAAATGATGCACCGAGAGTGCCCCATATATATAGATTGACAATAAAAAAAAGCTTTTCCATGTTGATTACAATAGCTTTAAAATTCATGCCGAGTGCAGGTTTGGCACCCACACGAAACAGTACCAACTGGTGGCCAAAAGTTGTCACAAATTATGTAGCCCCGTACGTAGTCCCTCACGTACGTCGTTGGTCCAGTACTCCAGCAATAGTATTTGGGATCATATACAAAAGACAACCTGTCTTCCAGTACATTCGCCGGGCGAACGACTTGCGACAGATCTGAGCGTAAACCGGGGAGATCCCAATACGGACTTTTTTTTTATTTTTCGTTCATTTTTACGGGGCATGAGAATATATATTTCTACTTATTTTGTCGGAATTAATTAATTGTTTTATGTGAAACACATGAGGAATTAATGCCAATGAAATCTGCCCGATCCAAAGTCCAAGCAGGAGCTGGGGGCCGGCCGCCTTCATGATCGAGTGTGCCCATGAACCATACAAACAAGCGTAAATTATTACTCTACCTCTGCACGGAATGTTTTGAAAAGATGCATGAAAAGAGGTGGGCATGCATGCAGGGAGCAAGCCCGAGAATTTGTAAAGATTTTTGCAGGACCTACAACGATCAGATCTACCTAACGCTGTGGCAGGACAGCCATGTGGGCAATGAAGCATTCAAGCCTGATGAACTACAGTGTTCAACTGTTCATGTCATTTGGGAATGGAAAGTACGATGGCATGGCAGCCAATCAATCTTCAGCGTTGGGAATTTGGGATACTCACCCTACCGCCGCTGCCATGACGAAGGTGATGGCCGGAGTTAGATTCGTCATGGCCGACGCCATGGACGACGAGCCCAGGTGAAGCCCCTGGTAGTAGAAGAACTGGTTTGCCGTTGCCCTGTCAATTGTGCACACAAGTGCAGGACAAGTGATCGATCAGCTAGCGTCCTTGTCAGTAGCTAACTAGCTAGTGCCTTCACAAGTGCGTACCCAACAAGAGAGGCCATGAACACCAGCGAGAAGCCTGTCGCTCCCATGCTCATCGTCTCCTTCAGCCTTGTCCTGGAGATTGACGAAGAAAGATTGGGGAATGACGATGCGTTAGTGCAGAATTCTTGAGAGAGATCTAGAGATAAGAGAAAGAGAGAGAGTTTGGGTTACCTGTTGGTGATGAGGGTGATAGGGATGAGAACAATGGTGGCTATGGCCTGCCTGTAGACGACGAAGACCATGGGGCTCATGCCGCGGGTGAACACGGCCTTGGCCCAAAGAGCCATGGCCGCGTAAATGCACTGCGTCACCACCATCGCCGCGCACGGCTTGTACTCCTCCATGGTTGGCAGCTTGAGCGAGCTGCTGATCGATATATATATCTCACGCTTCGCGCAAGAGAAGCTGGAGTAGTGGAGTAGGCGGCTTGGAAAGGCGAGGGGCTCGTTCATATCACTCCAAGAGAACTGTCCATCGCAACCAACCCATCACTATCGATCTGTTGTGAACCCATTACCCATAGTGACTGTGATGATAGTTTAACAGTTATAAGGCCGGAATGAGTTTCTACAACCAGTTGGAGTCACGAATCGGTAGCGATATATGCCACAACCATCACGAACTGATAGTGAATCCCCGCAGTACAATCACTATCAATTTGTGGTATGAACCAATAATAATGTACAGCTTCATTACTGGTTCATGATACAAGCCGATAGTAAGTATCCCACTATTTTAACCCAGTCTTCTTCTCCTCTCCATGCTACCATGGCTAAGAAGAACAAAGAGGCGCCATTGGAGGTGGTGGGTGAAGTGTTGCCCAACTTTTTAAAAAAATTTGGTGATTATACTTCAATCCAAGTGTCTAGAGGTTAATTAGTAACATTATTCTCACTTTATTTGTAGTTAGATGTAGTTGCCTATTTGCTTTAAATATGGAGAGAGAAAAAAAATTTCATTATCGACGAAGGATTTTGAATGATGATTTAGCTTGATCAATTTTTTAAGTAGGATGCGAAATACTTGTTGTGTATGTTGGAGTTTGCTTAGATTAAGATGTAGCTCGTATTGAAGGTGTGGGTCTAGCTCAAATTTAGGTTATGATGTCATGATCGGCGAATTATTTTAAATCTTGAAGTCGACCGATTCTTGGAATAGATTGATAATGAATAATAAATATTTAATAGTATGTAAAAAGTATTTGAAAGTATTTTTAAATGATTTATAAATATGTCAAAACATTTAAAAGTATTCAAAAGGATTTTCAAATGGGTTATAAATATTTATAAGAATGTAAAAGTAATAGCGATGGAAGCGCACCTGTGGTGCGCCGCTCCATTGATCTCCGTGATAAAGAATCAACCTAAAAAAATAACAAAGTTTTATTTTGATCAAGTTCTAATCATTAGTCCATTAAAGTACAAAGGCTAAAATTTAAAAGATTTTTCAACAAAAGGCGAATGGATAGAATGATTTCATCTATTTTGTGAAACCTATTTTTTTAATGTTTAAATATTTTGATGTACCCTCACCATGCAATCATGGTTATGGTTTCATTTGAAGCCTCGTTTTTTCTTCTTCTTTTTTTCCATGGACCATTGATTTTTCATCTTTGTTTATATTTTTTCAAAAATTTATTGTTGTTCTTTGTGCAACCATGGTTTATTGGAAATCTTCAATTTCTTATGATTTCTTTGCAACCTGCCAAAAAAAATCCTTAGTTCCAATCTTGCATTGTGAAAACATTTAATCTTTGAAAAAAAAATGTTTGGATGTTCTTTTGAAAGTACTCCAGCAATAGTATTTGGGATCATATACAAAAGACAACCTGTCTTCCAGTACATTCGCCGGGCGAACGACTTGCGACAGATCTGAGCGTAAACCGGGGAGATCCCAATACGGACTTTTTTTTTATTTTTCGTTCATTTTTACGGGGCATGAGAATATATATTTCTACTTATTTTGTCGGAATTAATTAATTGTTTTATGTGAAACACATGAGGAATTAATGCCAATGAAATCTGCCCGATCCAAAGTCCAAGCAGGAGCTGGGGGCCGGCCGCCTTCATGATCGAGTGTGCCCATGAACCATACAAACAAGCGTAAATTATTACTCTACCTCTGCACGGAATGTTTTGAAAAGATGCATGAAAAGAGGTGGGCATGCATGCATGCAGGGAGCAAGCCCGAGAATTTGTAAAGATTTTTGCAGGACCTACAACGATCAGATCTACCTAACGCTGTGACAGGACAGCCATGTGGGCAATGAAGCATTCAATCCTGATGAACTACAGTGTTCATATCATTTTGGAAATGCAAAGTACGATGGCATGGCAGCCAATCAATCTTCAGCGTTGGGAATTTTGGATACTCACCCTACCGCCGCTGCCATGACGAAGGTGATGGCCGGAATCAGATTCGTCATGGCCGACGCCATGGACGACGAGCCCAGGTGAAGCCCCTGGTAGTAGAAGAACTGGTTTGCCGTTGCCCTGTCAATTGTGCACACAAGTGCAGGACAAGTGATCGATCAGCTAGCGTCCTTGTCAGTAGCTAACTAGCTAGTGCCTTCACAAGTGCGTACCCAACAAGAGAGGCCATGAACACCAGCGAGAAGCCTGTCGCTCCCATGCTCATCGTCTCCTTCAGCCTTGTCCTGGAGATTGACGAAGAAAGATTGGGGAATGACGATGCGTTAGTGCAGAATTCTTGAGAGAGATCTAGAGATAAGAGAAAGAGAGAGAGTTTGGGTTACCTGTTGGTGATGAGGGTGATAGGGATGAGAACAATGGTGGCTATGGCCTGCCTGTAGACGACGAAGACCATGGGGCTCATGCCGCGGGTGAACACGGCCTTGGCCCAGAGCGCCATGGCCGCGTAGATGCACTGCGTCACCACCATCGCCGCGCACGGCTTGTACTCCTCCATGGGGGCAGCTTGAGCTAGCTGCTGATCGAGGATATATATATATATATATATAAATCTCAGGCTACGCGCAAGGGAAGCTGGAGTAGTGGAGTAGGCGGCTCGGAAAGGCGAGAGGCTCGTTAATATCACTCCAGGAGAACTGTCCATTACAACCGACCCATCACTGTCAATCTGATGTGAACCCATAGTGATGGTAGTTTAACAGTTATATGACCGGCCGAATAAGTTTCTACAACCAATTGGAGTCATGAATGGGTTGTGATGCCATGATCATCACGAACCGGTAGTAAATCCCCGGAGTACAATCACTATCAATTTGTGGTACAAACCAATAGTAATCACTACAGAAAATGATCTCTGTGTCGGTGGCCGCAAAAAGCAATGTCGGCGGCCAGACTCCCGATGCTGTGTCGGCGGCCAAAAACATTGCCGACGACAGAACCAGCATCAGGCCACCAGTGACGTCGGCCAAGGGAGGGCCAACGACACTGCCTGCCCTGCCGAGAGCACGATTTCGGATTTTTGAATTTTTGTTCCCGCCAAAAGGGTTTTGTCCGCGGCAGAACAAGCTGTGTAGTAAATATCCCACTCATTAATGTACAACTTCATTACCGGTTCATAATACAAGCCGGTAGTAAATATCCCACTATTTTAACCCAGTCTTCTTCCTCTCCACGCTGTCATGGCCAAGAAGAACAAAGAGGCCCCAAGCAAGGTGGTGGGTGAAGTGTTGCCCAATTTGTTTTTAAATTTGGTGATTTTACTTCAATTCAAGTGTTTAAAGGTTAGTAATATTATTCTCACTTTATCTACAGTTAGTTGTACTTGCCTATTTGCTTTAAATATGTAGAAAGAAAAGTTTTTTCATTATCGATGAATGATTTTGAATGATGATCTAGCTCTATCAATTTTTGAAGTAGGTTGTGAAATAGTTGTTGTGTATGTTGGAGTTTGCTTACATTAAGATGTAGCTCGCATTGAAGGTGTGGGTCTTGCTCAAATTTAGGTTATGGTGTTATTATCGGTGAATTATTTTAAATCTAGAAGTCGATCGATTCTTGAAGTAGATTGATAATGAATAATAAATATTTAATAGTATGTAAAAATATTTGAAAGTATTTTTAAATGAATTACCAAGATGTTAAAATATTTAAGGCGAGCGGTCCGGACCCGCCCCGGCCACAGGATCGACGGCTACAGCGCCAATCGAACGGTCGCCCCGCGCTCCCGAGTCCACGTGCACAGCGAGCCCAGCGACTAGCTAGCTAGTCGACGTTTGATTAAAAATCCGATTAAGCTTCCGATTTTTTTACAAAATTCAAACAGTGTTCAAAATGCATGGAATAAATTTCATAATTCTTCTAAAATCGAGAGCAACCCATTTTAAATACTTTTTGAATTTTTCACTTTTTCAATTTTTTTGATGTGAACTAGAAGAAGGCACTTATGAAACTTACATCTACACAAGCGAAACTTTGCCATGTTCTGATGAAACTTGACCGTGTTCTGATGAAACCTGATGAAACTTCGATGTAACCTGATGAAACTTGACTGAAACCTGTTGAAACTTGATGAAACTTGAATTGACCTGATGAAACTTGAAGAAACTTGAAAAAACTTGGATGAAACCTGATGAAACTTGACAGTTCGGCAAAGTTTTACGAGTATGAAACACAAGTTTTACTAGGCGAAACCCAAGTTTCAGTAGGCGAACCCTAAGTTTCACCAGATAAGTTTGAAGAGTTATATGGCAAAATATATCTTGTTTTGTTCGTAAAAATACGAGGAACACGTTGGCGCAAACGGTTTGTGCATTGGAGCACCCAGTCAAAAATTATGGTCAACGAAAAAATAAAATGCCCGTGGACCCCACTGCATGTGCTGCATGCCTCCCATCTCCTCCTCACGCGGGCTGGGCCGCGGCACGTCCGGACGAGCCGGACGCCAGGCCTGGAGCGTTTCCCAATATTTAATAGTATTTTAGAATGAATTATCAATATGTCAAAACATTTAAAAGTAATTAAAAGGATTTTCAAATGGGTTATAAATATTTATTAGAATGTAAAAGTATTTGATAGTATTCTCAAATGAATCACCTATATATCAAATATTTAAAAGTATTTCCAAATGAATTACCAATATGTAAAAAATATTTAATAGTATTTTCAAATGAATTATAAATATGTCAAAATATCTGAAAGTATTTTTAAATGGGTTATAGATATTTAATAGTATGTAAAAAGTACTTAAAAATATTTTCAAATGAATTATCAATATGTAAAAAAAAATAAAGTATTGTTACATTAATTATCGAAGTGTAGAAGTATTTAAAGTATTTTCAAATGAATTACCAATATGTTAGAATATTTAAAACTATTTACAAATGGGTTGTAAATATTTAATAGTGTTTTCAAATGAGTTTAAATATTTAAAAGTACTTAAATGTGTATTTATATTTTTTTACATACAATATGAACAAATAAGCAAAAGTCGATAGTAATGGTGGCCTCTACTTCCGGTTGGTGTTAACAATTGGTAGTAAAGAAAAAATTAAGTGTAGGAAGCACGATCGTGGCACAAATCCACAGCCTTGTGAGAATCCCGTATTAGCTTCGTGCACTGCTAGCCATGTGGAAAGTTGTTTGTTTATTATAACCTCATGAGCGTGCAAATCTTTTCAAGTTAAAATCAACACTACTGATTTGTGACACCAACCGGTAGTGGAAAGGCTTTGGACCGACAATGTTGTGAAGGCCTCCATTACTGGTTGGTGTTAACAATCGATAGTGGTCGCTCTCCACTATATAAGGGTTGGGGGTTGGAGACTTAGTCTCAAACCAGCTAAGTCTCCAACCGCTCTCTTTCACGTGCCGCCGCCTCCAACCTCTCGCGCCACCTAAGCTCCAGCGATGGCCCTAAGCGCCACCGGCTTCAAAACTCCAACGCCCCTCCGCTTCCAATGATCCTGCACTGCCATTGGCTTCTACCTTGATAACGTCCCCCTCCACCCCGGTACTTTTCCGCCGTCATCGTCCATCTTTCTCGCTGACATCACGTCCGCCCCCTCTTCGTTGATGTCCTTCACGCCTTCGCTTTCTTCTTCCTCTCCTTTAATGCCCATCGTATGCCACATGTTTGATGGATGCATCCCCGAAGCTCTCTGTCGTGCGCCGGTAATGGATCCATCGTCACTGACCATCCCTAACGATGTCGTTGGTCACCATGGGATGCGCCGCTTTCATGCACCTTGTCTCTCACACGGCCGGTGCAGGCGCACTCTAGGCGCGGCCACCTCAAGCAAAGGTGGCAGCAAGCAACAGAGGTGACGTGGAAGAGCTGAGGTGGTTGGATTGGTGATGAACAGCGTAGGAGATGGCCACATCAATGTGGTAGTAGAATGAAACACGACAGAGAGGCATATCAAGAGCACTAGAGAATTAGGGGAAATAAAAATTAAACTAAGGACAATGAGGTCAAGGTTTTCCAAGAATTTTGAATTTGAAAATATGATCTTGCACAAGACTGCGTAAGAGAAAATTTGATATATTATTTATAACAAAATATTGGGCAAGTAATCCTCCAAATAAATATTTATATGGCTATTCTTATAGTCATGGCCATTTAATTGGAAAATACACGCCAATGCAAGTATGAAATAATAGGTTTTAAACTATACATAGATACATCTTTACAGGTATTGTAAAGAGGTTTTTTAAAAATAACAAAGATATTACTTTTCAACAAATTCGGAAATAGACATTTTAATCAAAATCCATACAGGACTATATAAAAAATTATCATGCCCATATTTAGGGGATTAAAATATTTTTATTAAAAGTATTTATAAATCATTGTCATTGCTTATAGGAAAAAGTGCTAATTTGGTCTCTAAGCTATGTCCGCTGGACCACTTTGGTCCCTGAACCTCTATACCGAACGTGTGAGGTCCCTCATGCAACAAAACCGGGCTTGACCGATCCTTTGACTGGTCAAAACAGCGGTATTAGGGTTTTCTTGCCAACGTGACGCCCACATGGTGAACACATGGACTGCCATGTCATTGCCTCATTATTAATTTCCTCAACTCTCTTCTCTTCAAAAAAAATCTCTCGGTTTCTCCCTAAAAAAAAAGAGATTTGAGAAAGTGAGAGATAAGGCAATAAGATGGATGTCATATGGCCATCAAGTCAGCAAAAATCCTACATGAATGCCACACAAGCAAAAAAAACCCTAAAATCACCCACTGACCTGGTTAAAGGACTAATTTGGTCTGGTTTTGCTACATGAGAGGCCTCACAAGCCCAATATTAAGGTTTATGGTCCAAATTGGTCCAATGGACATAGTTGATGGACCAAGTCGGCACCTTTTCCTTGCTTATATGGCCATGACTATGGCTAACTCATTTTACTAATGCATTATATAGTGTGTGTTATTTTTTAGCTCTATGAACAACCAACCGCCTCCGCAACGTCTTGGCATGTATTTGTACACTTTGAATGATTTAAAAATTGTTAGATTACGGGGGGCAAAGGAGCATCCCTACAGCGCCATGGTTTCCTCTGGAGTTGCGACCATGTGCACCATCGTCGGCATCGCCTGCTGAATCAGTGGGTTTGTCGATGCCACCACCTCCTCCCCCTCCTCCATCTCCTCCTCGCCAGCACTGCGGCCCACCTCCTCCAGGTGTTTTTGTGCGAGAGTGCTACAAGGCGATGATCCTGACCAAATGGTGGCGAGAGCGCTAATAGGGTCTACCACCGCCTAGACCTTTAGACGTGGCATTCATCTCATCAGGTAATTCATCATCCTCAAGATAACATGAATGCATTTCCTTGGAGTTTGATTTAGATTGAGAAACTACATATATTCCCAAGCAGTCATCACACGTTATATGCAGAGAATCCAATAACTCTAGTTGGTGATGACACGTTATATGTGATAAGGCACATATTATTATTTATTTGTAAATGATAAGGTTTTTTTTACTTTTGAGACTTCTATATGTTATGAACTTATTTGGTTGTGATATTACGGAGAGTACTTGCATGGGAGTTTCTGGAGAGGTCGCGATAAGACTAAAGTCAGCTAGACATAGCTCAACCTAATAATAATCTCCTAATTAACTAGGCCTGTTTGGAAAGACCGATCTCGTTCAATATCCCTATGGATTGGTGGGAATTTTGAACTAATTGTCCACCAATATGTGAGATCATGGTTAGAATTAACTAACCATTCTCAAACAATGACCTAGTTCTTCTGTTCTAAAAATGTAGGGAGGATCTACCAAATCAATTAGAACATATAAAGAAAGTACAACGCTTAAAACTTTTAGTTAACCACTAGTACAAATGAGAGTGGGTACAACGGAAAACAATGATAAAAGGTTAAAGTGGAAGAATGATTAGCATTTATTAGGGGTAAATGAAAAGAATGATTTATTGGGTGGTAATTTTTTGTTCAACTATAAATTAGATGAGTACTAATACCCGAGGGCACAATTTTTAATAACATTGCAATTTAGGCTTTTGTGTTGAGATAGATAAGAGAGAGATGCAGTGATCAATGTGGCACGAGGCTTGTCCTTATTGCTGGAGATTTGGATCTGGCCGCCTCATCATATTCAGATCAGATATGGGCATATGGACATATTGTTGGGCTAGTGAGGAGGGAGGTGGAAGAAAAGGATGCCAATGAGGTTAACAGCCAGATTATAAGGAAAATACTCATTTTATCTACAAATGGACACTATACACTCCATTTGGTCAGATCTTAGAACATCTCCTCCAAACCTAGATGTGCTAGTACATAAATGATAATTCAGTGTGTATTTTTGCTTTCCTCGTTAGTGTTCCAAAGAGAGTTCGAAAACCAACATGGCAACATCCTTTCACTATGCTTGCTCTCTCTTTTCATTAGCCACTGACCGTGAGTGAATGTATTGCCTTCTTATGGGCCTAGACACAAGTTGCTACGGTCTCCCTACTTACATATCTTTATGGGCCACCATTGGGCCCTATGTACTAGCTCTAGCTTGCTAGAGCATTGATAGCCTAACCTTCGCACTGTCTAGGGTTTCATATGGGCAAGGGAGTAGAGACACCTAGCTAGTCACATGGTAGTATGGTACCTCTAGGTATCGGTACATATTTAAAGACTATAAAAATGCTTTTAGAATCGTACCATGGGGTACCAAGAACCATGGGGTACCATTCGAGGGGTAAGGTTAATACTAACAACTTTTGATGGCAAGGGCCTCACTTCGGTGTAGGTTGGCCGCGAACATGACAAAGTGGAGCAAGTGTGGCTTGATGGAGGTGCTCTGGCATTGGGGTGACAATGACACAGGGGCTTGGGTGGTGGTGTCGTGATACTCAGGTGCAGATACAACTAAGGAGCTTGAGTGCTTGGGTAGCAATGGTGCGGAACGGTGCAGTTGTGGTGCTTGGGTGCAAAGGCGACCAATGAGCTCAGGCACCGGGTTGATGATATCACGTGTGCTCGTGGGGTGGCAACACCGATGGTAGTTAGACATTGTGATAATCGAGGAGTTTGACATTGAGGACTGCAAAGATACGTGTACGTCAAAATGATGGCTATATAGGGACTCTAGGTACCAAAGACATTTATGGGCCAGATCTCATGGAAGAAGATATAACAACATTGAATACATAACTTGCGGTGCTACCATCATTTTATTAGCTATCCATAAAGCATGCACCTACAAGAAGCTTTAGGGGTTGGTGCTCTGCCACATAAGCGACAATGGCATAGGGATGGATAGTCTCGTGATGAGGAATGAGAGTTGTTTGCCCACTTCATCTATGAAAGAAAAAAATATAATAATAAGAAGTAGAAAATATAATGTTCGCTCCTATCCTTGACAGTATCGTTGTTGTAGGAGAGTCCTCCCCTTTTTCCCCAAGTATAAGACGAGAATCCCGAAGATGGTGGTGCGCTAACTCCGAAGAACCCGAAGTCTGATAGTATCATCGGGATCTCCGAGGATTGGAGGCCTAAGGATATAAAGGGGGATGTTCCCGAAGTCCACTCCTGGTGCCGATGGAGCAACCCGAAGTGGCGAGGATAACCTGGCAAGGATAAGGACCTGATCAACTATGGGCCAGACGCTGGACCATGGCTCAACACCATAACGGCTAAGGGATAGACCAATGGTGGCTGGAACTATTGGGCCCCCAAGGCCCATATTGTAACAGGGGGTAGTTGAGGCTTTTCATGTAAGCTAAAAGGGGTTAGGTATTGTAAATGGCCGTTGATCTAGAAATCGACGGCCAAGATACGGGGATAAAATTGTCCTCTTGCATTTTCATTGTAAACCCTAATCATCAGTACCCCTATAAATACAGGAGCACCCCCTTGGATGGGGGCAGAGCATTTATTACCATTCCTATCTGTCCATTCTTATCTCCAGTCCCAAACCCTATCACTCTCAGTGATCCCTCCACCTCTGGGGGGACACTTCGCACTGTCCGAGACACTTTGACGACAATCGTGAGGTACCAAAGGGTATGGAGAGAGCCACAAAGAGGTACCACCTCTATATGGTTGTTAGATCTAAACTGATGGATGAGTGTAATTAGAGATAATTAAAGACATTATTCTTATATTTTGATAAGCTGCATTTTGAGAGTTTTTCAAAACAACTCGAAGAGTTCGGTCATTTCCTCCTCTCTTTTTTTTATTGAATTGCGTTCTAGAGTTTGTCGCACGCCTCCATGATTAAAACCAAAAGAAAAAATATAATTACATGCTTTTAAATATACGGCACGCTACAACCAAAAGGTTCATTTCAGGGCTTTTGTTGCCAGCAAAGGTACGAGAGTGACATGAATTTGACAAGAGGTAGTAGCAATAATAGCAGCGAGCGTGTGGTTCGCAAATCGCAGATGCAATTGCAACCGCAATCGCTGGGTCGGGCCGGCCACGCATATGGCTGCCGCGACACGAACACATGCTGAATATTTGCCTCCGCTTTGGTCCCGCCCGCGCGCGCGCGTCGATGGGGACGCCGACGGCGGAGCTTCCACGGGAGGCCGGAGAATCGCGCGTCTGCGGACCGTGTATGTCGTCGTCGCTCGCTTGATCTGCGCGCGAGAGCCCGCCCACACGGCTGATGGGGGGCGTCCGCGCACGCATGACGCATGCGGACAAGGGCGGCATTATTGCTCACCTCACCTTGCTTTGCAAGCAAAGGATTCAAGGGCGTGTTGTACTTGTAGGCTTGTAGCTAGGGGTGGCGCCTCTGCCACGGGAGATATTCAGCATATCTCTGACCCAAGTCCGAACCGAAGCCTTGCGTGGGATGCTTCTCGGTGCGCCGCACGTCTCGAAAATCGCGATGAACCGAAGCCTCGCACGGCATCCTTTTCGGACCGCCGCCACACGTCCCGGAGATCACTACGGGCTAAAGACTCGCACGAGGTGGTCTCCAGGACACGTGGCAATCCAAAGAGTATCCCACACGAGGCTTTGTGATACCGGAGTGGTCTCCGAAACACTTGGTGCTTTGAGAAGGACCTCGCATGAGGCTCCGACTCGGAGTGGCCTTGGGATGTGTGGTCCTTTGAAAAGGACCCCGCGCAAGGTTTTGGCATAGAGTAGTCTCCGAAATGCGTGGCGATATGGGAAAAGCCATGCGCGAGACTTCTGTCTGGAGTGGCCTCCGAGACACATGGCACTCTAGGAAAGACATTCGGTTTTAGCCCGAGTTGTCCTCCAAGACACATGGTGCTCTGGGAAGGATCCGTGCGAGGTCTCGGCCTTAAGTGGTCTCCAAAACATGTGACGTTCGTTTCAAAGAGGACCCTGTGTTGAGGGCTCCGGGACACGTGGCGTGAGCATCTTGGACGTTTTCAACATGAAGCATTGTCGCCTGCTGTAGGGGGCACCCCTACAACACTACTAGGCTAGATGGGCCTACTAGTCGGGATGTTTTTCCATCGTATTTTTTCCTCGTGAGACAGTGTTATCTTCAATTTGATGTGCTAACCCCTCTATATTTCGAGCTACCGCTCGTGCTAATGCCTAAAAATTCAATTCCGTGGGAAGAGTGGGGAGATTCATTACCATTCCAGTTGATGCTAGTAGTCGCTCGCAATGTCCAGATCCAGTTTCTACGGTGGCTTGATCCTTTCAGGAAACTTGATGTGTAGACCCTTCTCCGTGATGATTTAATGAATTTTGAATGAGAGTATCTACGTACCTATCCGCTTGCTCTTGGTGACGAATCTATAAACTTGAGTAGAATCCCTTTCTAATGGCAACTCCTCGTTCTATACAACCATAACTTGGCTATTGATGCTTGGAATAGAACAAGCAATTTGTGAGTTTTCCACGAAATCATCCTGAATCTGATTATTCACAATGATCTGGTATGCTTCTAAGTATGCTATTTGGATATTGATCAATGAGATGCTTCAATAAATTCATATCCAATTTTTGCAAGAGTAAGGGAAAAATTTCCAAGAATAATCTGGGCCCACGGTGGGCGCTAACTGTTGAGAATTGTGAGCTAGGCTCCAACCCGCAGTTTATTTGTATCGAATGACGGTTCAAGTAATCATTTTTCCCTTCCCACTTGAGACAGACACCAAACAATTTATACTAGATCTTGCCTTCCGTGTTAGGATAACGACCCAATGTCTAGTCTTGCTTCACTATATTGGCATTAATTTACAACAGAATGGATCATAAAAATGTGGATCTCACTGAGTATTCTTACTATTGGACCTCACTGGTTCTGCTTGCCCTCTTCATCTAGTCGTGCTTCCTTAAATAGGCTTGTCTGTCTGGCTTGGTCACTTCTTGGGAACATAAACTCTTTGTTCTTTTGTCCCTCCACGGGATTCATTTTTTCCATATTGATTCATTCTTATCTATTCATTGAGTGTTGTTTGATTCAAGTGAATTATGTCTCTATTTATTATTGTTTCCGAAGAGTTGCTTTAGTTGTGGAGTTTTCGTCATTTCTTTCTTCTTACTTATTTGTATACCATCGATCCTCTTGTGTCGTGGTGGGTTGTTCTTTACTGGGTGTTTATGGGTCCTATGGAGACGTTCCTCGTCACCTCTTATTTTGCAACCTTTATATACATAGTTAAAAAGTTAATTGAGTATGCAAATATTAGGCAAGTAGTCTTGTCATCTCTAATCCATAGATTTAGAAGCTTAATCATTTCTATCTGGTTGTTTAATATTTATATATAACCTCTTTTTTCATTCTTGAATTTTATGGCACCCTTGATTATCGTTGAAGCTACGTCACTCTCCCGGATTTTTTTTCTTTTTTGACAGCCACTCCCATGAATTTGAGTTCATCGTCAAATTTCGGAATTTATTACTGTACTAGCTTTAATTTAATTCGGAAATAAAAAAATAATTTCCCGTTTAATAAAATTAAAAAAACAGCCGCCAGGCGTCCGCTGGTCGGGCGTTATATTTAAAACGCCTAATAGACGGGCGACTAACTATAAAATGCCCGCCCATCAGGCGATATTTAAATAGCGCCTGTCTAGCGGGCGATATATAAATAACGCTCGTCTAACATGCGTTTTATATGAGGCGCCCATCCAACAAGCGCTTAATATTTGGCGCCCGTCCAGCGGGCGCTTTATGGGTCAGTGGCCTCCCCCGGTATCGGATTTTCTGATCGTGGTCTGCAGTGCTTTTTTATCGGATTCGCACTGCCATCAATTCGTGACTGCCACCGCCGTCAATTCCTGTCTGCCACTGTCATCGGATTCCTGACCATAATAATTCGTGCCCGTGCCATCGGATTCCTGACCATCAATATAAAGTGTTCCTGGTACTCTTCGGATTCTTGCAGGCTCACACTGCTGCCATCAATACGTGCATGCAACCAGATATTTGTCGTAACGCGTTTTGCTAATAAATTGCTAATTTGGGATGAATTAATTAGATGTTTTTTTATAATTTAATTGACGCACGCTCGGCTATAAAAAGGGGAGCAGCAGGCAAATTATTCAGACGAGCAGAGTGTGAAGCACTTCAGTTTAGAAACAACCTCTGTACACGAGTAGAGTGATATGGAATTCCCATCGCCACCAAGGGAGTCTGCTCATCAATCTATCCCAAGAGATGTTCAGTGGCCCATGTGTCTCTGTGGCAGTCTTTGCATTTTAAGAATGTCTGAAGACATGGGTTACACTTACGGGAGACGGTACTGGAAGTGCGCGAACTATGCGTACGAGCCAGAAAGCGCGAGAGGGCTGCTAGAGCTAGGGAAGCAGGACCTAGCGCGTTTGCTAAGGAAAAATACCCCCGCTGTACCCAGTAGAGTGATTATCGTGTGGAACAACTTTGTTTCAAAATCTCCTAAGGCATGTAGGTTTAGGTATGATGCGCTAATATGATAAATTGTTTTATGCATCATACGTGCCATGACATGTATCACGTTAATCAATTTGTTTTAATATTTAATGATCGGTTCTGAAAAACCATAAAATTTGACGGTGACAATCGGGAATGATCGGAGAAGGTAAAATGACACTTTGTTTTTTCTGACTTCGATCGTAATACAAGTACGCGTTTAAGGCAGTTGATCTGGAAAATAACACGGACAAATGCACCATCGAGTGCTACATGAAAGGTTTTCTACGAAGTCTGGATCTTCGATGTGCCCGTACTCCCTCCGAATTTTTTTCGCTTGTAGCGCACAAATTCGTTCGGACTGTCGGGGTAGTGACATCCACAGAGACATTTATAATTGGTGCATGGGGGGTTCATCTTAAATTGTGGGTCAAGAACTAATCGTGTTCGCTCCCACTCTCTCTCTCTCTCTTGCACACTCAGTAGACCATTTACTCTATCTTGTAATTGTTGTATTCTTCCGTGCAGATAGTCTATGTATGTAGATGCAGCCATGGGGTATGGATCATTCATCCATTTTGTAAAACCACAATCCTGTGCCCGCAAAAAATCGAGTTTATTTTGAATAACCTTTTTGTAACCTAATATGGTTAATTTTGATGGTATACGCATCTCAAACATGGGACATGGGTAAAACCTACGGCCCGTAAAACCATCTGCAACACGATCAAAAATCTGCACGACCGTGTCGATCCCGTGGAGGCACTGCGGCCATCCTCTATAGAACTCTGGATCTCTAAGCATCGTAGGATTTGTGTTGTAGTGAGCTCTCGATACGATCGGCAAATCTTCAGAGGGTGCTTGTGCTTGAACTCCTGGGCCATATGAGAGCCACCATCTAGGTGGCACAAATGGACGAGTAGTAGTATGCACGTTATCCATGTACTACACATAAAGAGGACGATCAAACACATAAAACACACATATAAGCAGGTTGAACATAATAAAATCAAAAATATTGTCACAATTAAATGGATTGAAATAAGAGACCACCTCCGAAACGATTGAAGATACAGTTCTTGTGCAAGTGACGAGTGTTCAAAAACTAGATATGTGCTATGGGTGTTAGTGCGGTGCGAGATTCGTGGGCACCTCGTGCTCCATTTAAAGAATCCAAAGGGGCTCAAGAGTGGGTCGGCCGGCCTACGGTGGGTCGGCCGACCCACCTTCTTCACCTCTCGGCCGTGGATTTCTTCTAGGATGCTCTCTTGATGGTGTAGATTAACCCCATAAGCCGGTGGATCAAGTGGACATGCGCAAGAAAGGAATCCAAGGGAATCCTATGCTCATTTGTGAAGCAACCGTGTCCATTCGATCAAACCAACTGTCGTGGACGGCTTAGATGTCCTCATTTTGTGCTTTTATGCCACTGGGGACAAGACAGAGCCGGATTGGTGACGTGGCCTGGTCGGCCGGCCTAGGGTGGGTCGGCTGGCCTGGTATTTTGCCCGGTCTGGCTCTGGTTTTTTCCATTTTGTACCTGTAGACCCACAACTCACCAAAACTTGTGGAACTTTATTAGAATAAATAAAATGTTAGTATAAACCTTAATTTTCCCTCTGAAATGCTAGAATTCCGGAATATGTTGACGTATAGAATTGGTGTTTATTTGACGTCAACAATCCTTACGAGTGTCATGAAGACGATGGACAGGACTTCGGTGGGCCTGACGAGTCTTAGGGGATGCTTCAGTCGCTTGCAAGTCCATTCTTTTGGGTATATATTTTGGTGTAGCTGCAATACTTTGAGCTATATTTTGCAGTACTAAACGCTAATGTTCATTGCCTTACTGAAATCGCCTAAGGGCGTAACTTGGAGATGTAAAATTCAGGGATTATGTTTTAATTGATGTATGCTTGTATCGGCTATGTGACCTTCCGCACTAGTGTACCGATCCAGGGACTAGTGCATGGTATTCCGACTCTCAAAGTAAGTAAAATTTGAGGGTTGACAGGTCAAATGGTGACTTTAAAAGCATTTTTAATAATATAATCCCTCCATTTTTTGTAAGGCATATTTTATTTCATTAGAACAAAACTTTGACCAACAATTACTTTATTAATATGTCATTTATGTGATACAAAATCATACTCATATGTAAGTACTGTTGAATACAAATCTACCAACATCAATCTTGTGCCATAAAAGTTATATATTAATGAAGTTATTCTTGGTCAAAGTTTTGCCCTAACGAAATAGAATACGCCTTATAAAAAAAACAGAGGGAGTATGAGTCTGTGAGTAGCGTCAGGTCAGAAAAAATATTGCATTAAATACGATCTAAAGGTTAGATTAAGGGTGCGTTTGGTTACGCCAATGAGATGATTCCTACAGGGTTGGTACAGAAGTTGTATCCATTCATGTGTTTCGTTGGGTTAATCGTACCAGATCATCCCAAATGAAGCGATAAAGAAAATTGGAATACTCTCTCAATCTGATGTACGACTCCATTCGCTTGATTTGGTTAAATGATTGCGCACTTTCTCTAGCATGCTCTTCATCTTAATTCATATTTTTTTATTTTATAGTGTACTAAATGTCAAATCGATTTGAATTTTGAATTCAGTTTGGATTTGAAATCTGATTTAAATTTTAAATATGCTTTTAATTTTTAGATTTTCAATTTGAAAATATATTTCAATTTTTAAAAATGATTTGAATGTTCAATGCACATTGAATATTGAATTTAAAATCTGTTTTATGCTTTCTAACTAAATTTGGATTAATTTTCTGAATATCGGTTGATTTTAATTGCAAATTAGTTTATATTTTCAAACTTGCCTGAATCCAGAATTGAAAATCCGACTTGAGTTTTGAATCTAAAAGTTGAATTCAATTTAATTTTGTCTTGAATTTTGAATTTACAATTAGAATTTAATTTAAATTCAATTGAATTTGAAAATTTTAAATTTAGTTTAAATTTAAAATCCAATTTGAATGTTAAATTTAAATTTTGGTTTTAATGTTGACTTAAAATTAAATCTTATTAAAATCGTTGAAAATAAAATTATTGATAATGTTACTTTTTCTCAAAATATAAAGTGTTGTCTGATGTTACTTGAATACTTGAACCGTTATATGTCATCCCATACGAGAACCGAGCATAATCTTGTATAATCCTGTTCATTCAGAAGGGAATATGCCCTAGATCAATAATGGTGATGATTCTAATACGTCGTTGTTCATGTAATTTGATAGCATTGTTTATCGATTCCCTGAATAAATGTCATGGCTTTGTTCATTGGGTACGACTTGATTGTGAAACACATTGTTAAGTGACATTATTCAAAACGAGTCTCTGATCCATATCATTACGAGGAGAGGTGATGATTTGATCAGCACATGTATTGGTTGATGACAATGTTTCACATGACATTGATGACTAGTTATAAAGGTGACTACTAGTATGCCACAATACATAGCTCGGGGTATGATGCTCGAGATGGAATTTGCCCCTCCTAGATTACGGAAGAGATACCTCTAGGCCCCTTGTGTGGATGGATAGGAAAAGTGCACAGCTGTGCTAGTGTGACTAAGAAGTTAGTCATGGTTTGTATCCATCACACTGTAGAGTGAAGTGGTCGAGCTATCAACAAGGGTGGCAGGCATTTCATCTTTAGTTCGACTGGTATCATGTGGCAAAGGGATTGTTATGTGAGTGTGTCATGGTTCAGCCGAATATTAATTTTTTGCATTCGGGGGTCAAATTTGTACTGCTATGTGCCTCTATTTATCGTTGGAATCGAAACGGGTTTCCGGATCCACGGTCGACTTGCACTGAATCTAATAGGTCACACACTTAAAAGGTTGGAACTGTTTAATGGGTTTGTGCGTGGATATGATCCGTGTAACAGTTGGAACCCTAGTGGGCCTCGGCCCACTATCGTGTCTATAAGAGGCGAGGCCTGGGGCGGCGCAGAGTACGAGTTGAGGTTGTATCTCCAGCGACCAGGTGGCCTGAACGACTACTTCCTCTACGCGCACGCATCTGCTTCTGCTGCATTGGGGCGTTAGGTGTAACGATCTATGACCCGCTACTCGCATGTGATCTTGTTTTTATCGTGGTAGAAAATTTTTTATTTTGTGATTATGTAGCCTACCCGTTTCCCCTTAGTATTATCAGAGCCGATCATGAGTAGCTTCGGATCTAGATTAGGCGCATATGATGATATGTTGCTGATGTTTGTCACGGAGTGAGGTATGAGTTGGTGACACTACCGATTGGTAACACCATCAGGGTAGTAGCGCGCGCCGAATAAATCATGCCAATAGATCGAGATCAGTGTGGTCGCCGTCTTCTCAAGGGGACCTCGCGCATTGGGTCCATAAGATCGATCTTATGAAAGTTGAGGCATGCTTATGGCTCGGGATTGGCTTGATTTGACTAACCCGAATGAGTTTGTATAGCACAAATCATATATGCTATCTATGGTTCCGTGAAATATTTTGAGGCATGCTGATGGCTCGGGACCGCCGTGATAGTCGCAGTACGCGTGTTAATTAAAACTGGCTCACGTCATGTGCATTAGAATTCGATTCTACGCCTAACTTATTTTTGTAGAGAATGATGCGGACTATATGGACCCCTTGTGTATGTGATACATTGTTTTAGCTATGATAACCTATGTGTCATGGTTATATAATTGCATCTGGAGCCTGTCCATTGTTGTATAACGTCCTGTGTGCCGGCTTGTGATGAAACCTTATTTAATTTTGTTATTGGCTGCTAGATGTAGTAGTATAGTGTAGATTCATGGAGGCTACAACCCTGGTGGCCTAGTGAACAAGGATGGTTGTGAGATGATGATAACCGCGTCATGGGCCATAACAGTTTGCAGTTTAATATGATTATCTGTGATGCTATTCCTCGCATTGCTATTTTTTCATACTCATATGTGGTGAATATGTTAACCTGATTTGATAGTTCCCCTCATAAAATTAAGAGTTAGATGCCCTTTTCCAATAGCTGCACCTATTGCCTTGTATGTTGTCGGAAAAGGTCTTGACAAATTAGGATCGTCGTCTTCTTCCTTGTACAAATTAGGTGAATGTAGCCTAACCAGTGCATTTAAATGCATAGTATTGGTTTGCTTAATGGAGTTATCCAAATAGGATTTGTGACTTCGGGGCGTCAGGGTTGGGAGCCAGGACATATGATGCCACCAGAACAGGCAAGAGTCACATACGATGTGATTAGCAATGTGTTGCCTACCTAAGTCTCTGGGTTCAAGCGGTGTAGGCAAATCCCACCCGAGCTATTTAGTGAATATGGATCTTGTCCCATGAAGATTGCCAGAGGGATAGTGATCTTAGTGAAGAATATTTTATTAAATTTCTTTAATAGAAGATTAACATGAACATAGTGCTAAAACTTATTTTTGTTGTAGATGTCGCCTAATACTGTTGTTACAAGTGTTGATTTTAACTTGCGGTCTATTATGGAAAGAGAGAAACTCTCTAGAACAAACTTCATTTATTAGTATCGAAACTTGAGAATTTTTCTCAAGTAAGAGAAAAAGGAATATGTTCTAGATGATCCCTATCCTGAAAAACCAGTGATGATGCTACTGCGGTGTCAGGACCTGGTTGACAAAATCATGCCCTTCTGTGTATTACCGCACTAGTCCCAAGTATCATCGCTAGTGCACATAGTCTCGAAACAGAAATATACTTTACTATTATTTAAATTTCGAATACATAGGAATGGTGCCCGAAATAGTACAACCAAGTCGGTGCGTAGAACGACGCATAACACAATGAGAGTACAAATACTTGTACTCGCTAAGGTATGATCTTGAATCACAGGATTTATTTAAACTCATAAACTTCACACCACAGGCATGATGGTAGTAGGACATAGCCTAAGCTTAATTATATTCCCCGAAATCCCTAGCTACGAAGAGCTCCTTGCTCCCCTAGGATGGTTCTCGAACTAAAAGTTTTTGAAAAGAAAAATAAAAACAAGAAACGTGAGTACAATTGTACTCCACAAGTCCAAGGCAGTTTATTTAGGACATTTTCCAAAATTTCTGTCATAAAACCTTTCAACGTTATACCAAATTCCTTTTGTAGAAATCATCAGAATACGGGAAAGAAATCATTTCTTTTTAGATAGATAACTTTTTGTTTCCTCAGAATCAGTAGTGCATTTTGTATTTTGAAGGGAAAAAGGTACAGACATAGCTACCATATGAACACCACAGGCTATCATGATAGTTTATATAATACTCTACAGAGTGTGTACACTTTACCCTCGACTGCTAGTGCGTGCTTGTCAGAGTATTGGGGATACAAGCCAAGGACGCACACCACAAAGCCAGTTGTTACGAGAAATCTACTGGAAACTATTTGTCATTAAATATGGAGCACGCGTGACCGACCCTGGTCATCCCACAGTCCAATATTTATTACGGCGAGGTGAACACCCGAATGACCGGATACTGGGGCTACAAAAATCAACCCGAGTTCCCATTCGTTGGCATCTCGATTTCAAATCGAATAAGTTTCCAATAGCTTCCTAGGCTTGTTTAGCTAAGCTCGCACCATAGACAAGATTTGAGGTCGTACTGTATGAGCCTGGTTCATAGATTCATAGGAAAACAGTCCTTAGACTAATTAAGGTGTCAGACTACGTTGTTCCAGGGTGACCCCGTACCCTAATGGTAGTCGTTCTTCCTTCTCAGTCAAATGTGTGTCTACAACACCAAAATCTTTGTTCCATCATGAAAGCATCATTTTCTCATTTTCCTAACTTTAATAATATCCAAAAGCCAAACTCATATTTCATCAATATCCCACATGAAATAATGCGACTTAGCCAAGTGGCCATCATTTCGTGTAATCATTATATTATTTTTACCAAGTTCCATCTTTCACCATTAAACATGTTTTGTTAGAAAATGAACCCATACACCATTCCCACTTCTAGGTTTTAAAAAATTAATAATATCAGGGTGAAATCTTTTTCTTTTTTAGGTATTAACTACCCTTCCCAAATTATTATTCAAACAAATATCATGCAATTTTTCGCTTCTAAGCATTTCACAAATATTTAGCGTCAAGGAGACTTGCCTTCAAATGTAGCGTCAGACAATACACTGATATCAAAATCCAATCCAGAAACACCGGTATTTAAAACATAGAAAATTCAATACTTTAAGTATATTTTTGAAAATGAAATTTTCAGTGTATGAAAACATGTATTTTGTAAAGGTGGAGAATTTCTGAATTCATTGAAATTTATATAGTATTATTATTGATATTATTTCAAATAATAGAAATTCTATAGCCTAAGAATTTACATTACTTAATTAAATCCGTGTAGGAACCTTTTTCATTGCATGAGAATATTTTATTTCGAAAGGTGGTATGTTTACGAATTTAATAAAATTTATTTGGCATTTTTAGGAATTAATATGAATTAGATAGTAATTTATGGTGTATTTTTCAAAATGGGTAATAATTTGAGGGGGAAACGCCGTAGCATCGAGATGGGCCTGATGCGGCCCAGCTGGCCTGCTGCGACCCAGTGTATCTGGTACCATGCTCGCGAGCTCGTAGGGCTGACAGGTGGGTCCCACTTGTCGGTGACCTAGGGCAGAGCCTGTGGCTGCTCCGACGATGGCGCCGGCGACACAGCAGTTCTTCTGGCGAAGGTGAGAGGTCAGCAAGTATATTTCGGCTATGTGCGTTCACCATGGAGAGAAAAAAGACGGGGTGTACCGTGCGGGATCGACCTCACAGCGGCGGTGGCATGGCCGAAGGCAGTCACGGCGACGGGGTGTTTCCAGTGGTGGAGGGATGCAATCAGGTGAGGGGAAATGAAGAGGGAGGTGAGGTGTCGACTGGTGTCTAACTGGGGGGTCACCGCCGGCAATGAATTTGTACGAGGGGACGCTAATCAAGAACTAAGCCAGATGGTAGCACAAGACAAGGGTTTATACAGGTTCAGGCCCTCAACGGAGGTAATACCCTACTTCCTGTGCTCTGGGATTATATGGTGGATCAAGATGCGGGATGCAAGATGATGCTATATGGTGATGATACTTCTTTGATGATTCGTTGTCTCTCGATGGCCTCTACCCCTCCCTTTATATAGTGTAGGGGGAGATAGAGTTACAGTACATGTCATGCATGTGTTGATCTGCTAATTACATGGAGATAGATTATATCTTCGGGAACTTCCTTGGAGCTCAAGGCGGGCGTAGCCCGAGTGGTCTCTATCCTTGGTCAGCCGACCTGGATCACCCCCTATCTGCTCCCTTATGGGCCTTCTAGAGGATACCCGGGGCCCACATAGTCCACAGTAGCCCTCGAGTGCTTTACGATCGAGTCATATGTCCAGCCGACTGGTTTCGCCAATATCTCGAGTACCCGGGTAGCGGTGTACAACTAGCGACCTTATTAAAGGCATACCTCCAAAATTGCACCCAAATTTCACCAACACCCAACCTCGAGCATGCGAAGTTGGCTAGTGACCCAACATGGGGTATGCCGTGAAACACTTTTAATTTTGGCGCTGCCGGTCATATGCCCTCCAGGGTGTACCGAGGCTGAATTAGGCTCGATTTTAACACATTGCCACCGTTAGCGGCGTGTTAAGAAAGCCTGTTAAGGGGATTGCCCTTTGCAGTTTTTTAGCCGAAGCCCATAGGGGGAGGCGAAGCGTTTTCGCGCCCTTTTCTCGCACAGCCGGAACGACACGCGCTTCCGTCGAAAACTGTATTTCCGTCCACTTCCGTCCCATCGTCATTATGGTTTTACTGTGTCTGAAACGGATTACAAGGCGCGCCCTTTGAACTTCCTCTGTGTATAAAAGAGATCCCAGGGGCAGAGTACTACTTCACCACCAGCTTTCAAGTTTTCGAGTCTTCTTCTTCCCAGCGACGCCCAGAAATCTCCACCCTCTTCCTTTTCAAGAGCAATGGCGAGCGGATGGGCCGACCCATGGGCAACTGCTTGCGCTGAAGAGCATGCCCGCGTCGCCGCCGCCGAAGCCGCTACGGCCGCCGAGTGGGCACGGTGGCGGAAGGATTACGCGGAAAGGACCGCCTAGAGCGCCATTAGGGTTCTGGTTGCTGGCCATCCGCGACTCTTCCCGGGTCGCACCGCCCTGAAAGACGCGCTTGTCTTCTCCATCCTTGATGTGAAGTGGCCATCGGAGGAGTGATTTATCTTTCTTTCGCCCCTCCGCGAGCCAGCGACGAGCCTTAGCTCGATGTGCTGCACCGCAGAGAACTGTAATTAGGCCTAAGTGCCTTTTAATGGATATCTTTTGGAGAATCAAATGTCTTTCTTCTTCGCTTCGATTTTGAATCTGCGACGTTGCTTCTTCTTGACTTGATCTCGAATCCACAACACCGCTTCGTCCGAGTAGTTAGGACGGCCCGCTCCTAGGCCGGCACTCAGCGCTTAACGCGGACCTCTCGGAAGGGACCACTCGGGCAGCCGAGTGGTTAGCTAAGCCCTCCTCAGAAAGGCCGCATCCAGCATCAGGCTAAGGCCCAGCCCAAAATGCGAAACGCTACCCGTTGCGATAAATAGGGAACAGGGGAACGAAATTAGTTCACCTCGCTCACTTTTCGCGCCAGTCAGTTATCTTCTCCCAGCGAACTCCGCCGCTAGGGTTCTTCCCCGTCACAACCTCCGCCGCCACCTGTCTCCAATTGGAATGGCTCCACCATCTCCCACCGCCCCCAAGGCGGCCAAGAGCGGGAAAGAGTGGATGAAGTCCATCACGACCGAACGGAGGCTACAGAAGCTGGTTTCCATCGGTGTGCTCCCCTCTGAAGGGTTCGTGTCTTGGCACGCCGCCGCCGACGAATCCTGCCCCACCCCTTGCTCCGACGAGGTAGTGGTCTTCGAATCCTTCTTTCTCCGTGGCTTCGGCCTTCCTAACTTGCTCTCCTTTCTTCCGGTGATTGTTGCATTTCTATGGGATTGAGGTCTCTCACTTGAACCCCAATTCCATCTTCCAAATCGTGATTTTTATTCACATCTGTGAGGCCTATTTGGGGATCGCTCCTTATTTCGACCTTTTCAGATACCTTTACCTTCTCAAGCCCTTTCCCAACAAGAACTCTCCCAAGGCCGCCGGCAGCGCGGGATTTCAATTGCGGGAAGGGACCCGAAAACATTATTTCGATCTTCCTTTGAGAACCTCCAATAAGGGCTAGCACTCGGAATGGTTCTACTGTGCCAACTCTCCTCCAACCCTCCCTTCCTTCTCCGGCGAGTGCCCCACAGTCCATCCCTCCTGGTCTTCTCCTCTCGCCAATGACGAGGGAGGCCAAGTAGAGGAACTTCTTGTTTTTCTCCACAGAGCTAAATCCGCTGGGTTGACCGGCACTGGGGTGGTCTGGAACTACACCCAGCGCCGTGTCCAGCCCATAAAGGAGAGGGTTCATCTCGCCTTCGAGTACTCGGGGACCCAGGACACCACTCGGGAATCCAGCGAAAATCTTTCGCAAAAGGAAATCATTAGCCGAGTGGTCGAGCTCTTCGCTCCAGGCTCGGAAATAGCTCGTGCAGACTACCCGGCTGCGTTCCACCTGACGTATCTGCCACCAGCGGTGAGGAAAAGATCCTTCTCGACTCAACCGCGGGATGATACCGGGATTTAATGTAATCTGAAATATTCGCAGGGACGCGAGGCCTTCTTCTCCACCCATCCAGTCCCAGAAGCTCCACATCCCAAGGAGGCACCACACAAACGCCCTGCGGAGGGTTCGATGAGTGCTCCTCTCGCCAAGAAAGGCAAGGGGGTCGCTTCAGGGGACTCAGATGAGGATGACGATGATGACAACGTCCCGCTCCTGCGCCGCCGCCGCCCAACGATGAGATCGCCCTCCGCCCAGGCAGGGCAGCCACACGGCCCTCCGCCTCCCCAGTTCGCCTACTCAGCGGCCGCGTCGGGGGCAGAGAAACCTCCCAGCTCGGGCCCGAGTGGATCGGGCGTCCGACTTGGGTTTAAGTCTTTCATGTCTTGACAGAGGTATTTCCTCATGCTATTTTCCCTTCACAATTTGCAAGGAATGCGTGTCTTGAATAATCTTCAAATTCTTTCAGAAAACCGGTTGATGATGACGAGCCGCCAAGCTCTTGTGGCAGCAAGGTATCAACCTCGGTGCCTCCGAAGTCCGACTGCCAAGCCAAGCCCCAATCTGCTGAGGACTCGACACGGCATGCCACACCTTGCCAAGACTCCGGTCCATCTCCTGCCACTCATCGATCCTCGGTGACAAAAGGGAAAGTCCCAGCTCCGGCTCCAGGGAGCTCGGAACCAAAAATCAAGGAGATTCCTCATCCCTCTGTCAAAACTCACGCTCCGCCTCTCCGACTGGAGTGGAGGAAGGAGATGGAGGGTTACGAGGTCGACGACGGTCAAGAGGCCGAAGAGTGGGAAGTGCTGGACAATATGGCAGTGGCTCAAGCCATGATATACAAGGTAAAACCTTTCCGTGCCTCGAATCCTCACTTTGCATAAGGGAGTTGCACTAATCTCCCTCTCATCTCCATGCAGCGCATGAAAGAGAGGTCGAGGCAAAAGTCCGTATACATGGAGAAAACAATGGGCGAGCTGAAGACCCGCGACGAATATGACAATGCGCTGTACGCCGCCAAGTCGCAATATTGCGGTCGAATCGAAGAACACCAGCAACAAGTCACTGAACTCCGGCTTCGCCATGTAGAAGACTCCAACACTATCCAAGGTATAAATCCCGAATAGCCCTAAACCTTCACCAAAATAATGCTCCTTGATATAGTGCTTGAGACTTGCCTTCGAATGTAGCACTGGAGGTGAGGCAGAAGGCCTTGGAGGCGAAGACGGCCAAAGAGCTAGAAGGTAATTCTCCACCATTGACTCTCCCTGGCTCAGCCTCGTGCAATCCGATTGATTCATCTCATCCGATTGGTTATGCAGAATATCGGCAGAAGTCCAGGGCGCAATTCTAGGTTCTCGAGGAAGAAGTGAGGACCACCCATGAGCTCCGCCGCCGTGCTTTAATAGGAATAGTTCCGATGCTCCAAAGCCTTTATCCTAAAGAAGAGCTGCCGACTGATTCTGATCTCCTTGTGGCCCGCCTTGGTGATGTTCCCGAGCGGATCAAGGTCTTTTTGCGAGAGGCAGCCATAACATGCACCAGCCAAGGCCTCGGGATTGCAAAGTCTAACTTCCCACGCCTAGACATTGAGGCGGTGAAGGAAGGGTTTGCGTGTACCGAGGAGAAGGCTTGTGCTCTACTGGAAGAAGTCCGCCCGACTGCTTCCCATATTGTAGATCACTTGGACTTGTAGATGCATCTATAGTTGAAACACTTGATCGATCCTCAGTACCAGTGATCTAGTTTATCCGAATAGTATGCTTTATCCTTTTTCGTGAAACGCATCCGCCGACTGGTCCAGCCCCCCGAGTGCCGGGAATTAGCACTTGGCTTTCTCCCCATGCAACTACGGAGTAGCTAAACGTTGTCATTGGGGTATATAAGCGCCATTACTCAAGAATTTTCACAGTATCCGAATTTGATCAACACATGTAAAGAGAAAACAACTTTTATTAATAAGATAGGGTGCGGTTGACTCCGCACACTATTTAGTGTAGCCCCCGACTTACTGCTTGGCCGTTTACGGCCAAGTAGCAAGTCAAAAGGAGGGAACTAATTACATGCTGCTGGAATACAAAACTTTAAGAGTAAAAACGATGTAGTTGTTTGATCGTGAATGGTTTGACCCAACACCTAGTGGAGTTAAGCATACTGAAAATTTTGGTATTGTGGAGGTGAAGCATGCATCTAGACTTTCAGATTATGATCCATTTGTCCTAGCAAGTCAAGCAAAACAAGTCTATTATATGCCTTACGCATGCACCGCTAATCCAGATTTGTCAGAATGGTGGGTTGTATACTATACCACTCGACAAGGGCGTTTGCCACCAAATAACAGTGGTGATGTGTCAAACCCTCTCGACGAAGGAGCCCAAGAAATATCATTCTATCAAGAGGATGGTTTGCAAGGCACATTGGTAGTTGATTTAGGAGATGACTTCTACTGTACAACTCTAATAATCTTAGAAGAGATAACTACTGGGATATGCTCAATGAAAATTATGAGTTGCATATGATGCGGGCTTATGGATAGCGCGGACTACATATGATGTGGACCTGGACATAATTGGGCCTCTAGGTTAGAGGTCCCAATAGTGGGCGCTATATAAAGGGAGCAGGTGGAGAGGCCGACACATTCCTGCGCGCAAGTTCTCGCTCTCCACCAAACCCTAGCTGTCAACTCTCCCAGGCGTGTGTGCGTCGGTGCTTGCACACCGTCCATGGACGCACTCCAATCCCTGTATGTGTGAATACCATACAGGTGCTACACACTGTTGCACTAGTCGATGCGAACCTGAAAAGGAAATGAAATTTGCGCGCGGACAGATTCTGGACACGATGTTATTTCTTCTATTCCCGTCGACCCGGTAGTAATTTAGGGGTGAGACTAGATTCGTTGGAAAAATAATTTCGTTAGCTTTCCAACGAGTGGTAGAACGTCAAAAACGGAGCCTGGATGTGGCCGCGGCGTATGTTTGAAGTCAGACTGCTCAGGAAAGTTGTGAACCTTGTGGATGAGCTTGTAATGCTTGTTGATGGCGTCCATGGCGTGAGGATCGGCCATGGCGAACCTTGTGGAACATTGAGAACCAGCGAGGAGAAGGTGATCGGATCACCGTGAACGACTACTTCCGTACGACCACATGCAGATCGGTGAACTGGCTTCGTTGACTCGTGTTCTGCTGCATTGCTCATCGTAAGGTAATCTTGATTTATGATCAATTACTTGTAGGGTGTTCCTGGGTTTGCACGGTAGATATTTGATTTATTGCTAGCTTAACAATCCCACATTTTCCCTTCAGTGGTATCGGAGCCATCCTGTTTAGTTCTTAATTTAGAACAGTTCAGTGTTCTTGCTGATGTGATCAATGATACAGCGGATCAATTAGAATGTTACTGCCTTGTTGTTTATATGATAATCCACAGTGAGTTGTTGAAATCAATGTAACACTAATCGATTTAGTTTTTTTAGCACTTGGTTCATGAGATTAACAGCGGGCTAAGATTGCTCGATATGTGCTTTGGTTGATGTGATTAATGGTTCTTTTGATTCGGCTCGATGAGATCGATCTGTTTCAAGAGATTAACATGTGACCATGTGTTGATGCGAGTATTAGTAGATTTGATCTACTACATACACTTTTGATTAATTTTACACCGGGTTGATAAGATCAACCGTATTGGTTGCCTTCGCGCAGGCCTTCGCTCGATGATATCGAGTGGTGTAGGGTTAATTAGATTGTCTAACTGTCGTCGAGTCGTCGCTGCAGCAACCGTTGCTGCTACCGCATTGTGCGTGTGGCCGAGTTGACTAGCTAATTAGATTAGTCTATCCAACGGCTTGA
Source organism: Raddia distichophylla (assembly GCA_005191435.1). Taxonomy (NCBI): domain Eukaryota; kingdom Viridiplantae; phylum Streptophyta; class Magnoliopsida; order Poales; family Poaceae; genus Raddia; species Raddia distichophylla. Next base: position 4,559,824 of record SPJY01035639.1, on the reverse strand, counting down.
TTAATATGACTAATCTCGTTTTCGTTCTGCATGTGAGCACAGGATTTGATCAGTTGGGCTAATATGATTAGAACATCTAAATGTCGGTGTCAGATTAACAGGTGGTCTAGCCGATTTGATCGGTTAGATGGTCATTGAGTAATGGTTACCGTGCGATAGTTGCACGTGTTAATAATGATCACGATCACGATGAAAGGCCAACGTTGGTCGCCCTTGCTATTGGAAATCTTGTAGATGTGCGTGTTTGTGCACAGATCGATCCGTATTGATCAAATTGTTGCTCGGGATGCTGATCGGCGCTGCTTGGACTGCTCGATGACTGGCAAAATTGTTGTTCGGATAAGTTGATACTGTTCGGCACTGCTCGACGCTACTCGCTGGCTGGTTGGGATTGTTAGCCAGATGGTTAGGACTGCTCAAGTCATTCAAAGGCTGCTCGGCGCTACTCGGAACTGCTCGGTGGAACTCGAGCTGGTCGGAGAACTAGTCGGAGAGCCCCACCGCATGTCGGGATTCGGATCCCGAGCAGCGGTATAGCCACGCTGTCAATGGTTCATAGAGTTGTAGTCCGGCGCCGGCGCCTACCGCCTCGAGCACTGGTTGTCTGGTGAGCTTCCCCTACTGCCATGGTGCCTCGACGGTTGGTTAGGGCCGTAGGGCTAATGGGTAGTTCGATATTGGATTAATATGATTAATTCAATCAAATTGTCACGGGTAAGATTGTGAAAAGAATTCACGGTTCAAACCCTACCAGCAAATTTGTTAGTAGGCTGACCTGTTTAATGGAATATTCATTTGGTCAATATGATTGGTCCGGAGCGGGTTAATATGATTAATCTGTTGGAATTTTTCATGGGCTAAATTTTGTGAACATGATTTATTATTGGAAAATTGTTTCCACCACACAAATTATTTATGTGTCTTTTCATAATCGTTATGAGTTCAGATTATCTGATAGAATTTGATTATACGCAGCTGGATGTGAATAATTTGACCCTCTTGTATGTGATGATGTGTGTGTTCTTACGAAGGGTTATATTAATTTATGATGCTTGACTAAAATCACGTAGATGACCCGGTTGACAGGAAATGCGATGATGGAGATCGAAACGCCATGGGCCATACTATTTCAGAAGTCAATATGATTGTTTTTGATGCTACCTGCCATGCTATTACTTCATATTTCATATTTCGTGGATGAGATTTTCATATGATAAAAAAGTTTCCCTCAAACAATTAAGAGTTTGATGCGCTTCCAAAAGCTGCACCCATAAAGGTCTTGTACGTTAATTGGCAGTTTGAGCATACAACAGGGTGCCATTAACTTTCTTGACCAATGGGGTGAAGTCGGAGTTCACACGCATAGTGTTGGTTTACTTATCGAGGCTATCAAACTGGTTTTGGGCCTCGGGGCGTCGGTGTTGGGAGCCGGGACTTTGGATGCCACGCAACATACAAGAGTCACATACGATGTGATTGACAATGGGTCGCCTACTTATGTCACTTAGTTTTAGGAGTCGCCTTCGCACACTAGTACTTTGAAGGACTATGAATCTTGTCCCACCGCGATTCATTAGGGGGAATGTGACTTGAGTGGGAGCATTTTCGCTAAATTGTTAAAGGAGGTTGAAGGGATCGAAGGCCAAAAGGGGGGTGAATTGGACTACTTTTAATTTTTTGTGTTTTTCTTGATGATTATGCAAATTAAAAGTTAACCACTTAACTAGAGAATGCTAGAACTACACAAGGAGAAGTAGTACACAAATTAATTGGATAAGTATCACACATCACATGCATGCATATAAGAGAAAGCTTGCAAAAAAAAATTTGTCGGAAAGTAAAATGACATAAGGATATTTTCCCGAAGTTCGGAGACGAAATCCTACTCCCCGTTGAGGCAAGCCCTTGACACACGAGAACCGGCTCCCTCTCGAGCCTTCCGCCTCAATCCACTCACGGAAGATCTTTCACCGACACACTGCGAGGTGAGCTCCTAACCCCTCACACGGTCTTGAGTGCTCCCACACGCGGTGAGCTCCTCAAACCGACACCACCAACACACGGCGGTGTCCACTAACACATGATGGACCTCAATCCATCACCGCCAACGCACGGTAGCGGCCACCGACACACGGTGGACTTTCCCCCAACACACGGAGGCACAAGAAAACCGATGAAAGCTTGATGAAGACGGCTTGGTGAAGATCCAACTTCCGGCAACAAATTTTCAAGGAGCACAAATCCGGATGACACTCACCTCACCAACACTCTTCTCACATGCACATGGAAACCCTATGGCTAGGATCCATGGGAGAGAGCTCTCACACTTGGGGAAAGGTGGCTAGGGATGCAAATGAGTCTCTCAACCCTCTCCATTGACTAGGAAAACCCTTATATACTCCCCACTTCGAAACCCTAGGAAATAGATTTCAGATCCAGATTCAAGCCCTAGGCCGGACAACACTCCGGACAACTCCCGGACAGTCTGGATGAAGGCATGCGCTCTCTGTAAGAAATAAACTTTGAGACAGGAGGGACACAACAAGGTCTGGACAGTCCAGCTGAAGGCAGGCGCTTACGATAAAATGGAACTTAGCAAGCAAGAGAGGACACAACTTGGACCGGACAGTCTGGCCTAAGGCATCATCTCAACTGCACAGTAGAAGAGAACACTCAGCTAGTACAATCCTACCCCACGGGAGACCTACCGGCAATTTTCGGTAGATCTTGTGGCTTGAGATAGAATGTTTGGCGCCGGAGTGGATATTTGTAGAGGTGGAAAACTTAGGCACTACGAAAAACGAACTTGAGGACAGGAAGCCCGGACCCGAAACCCTCTGAAATACTTTGGAAACTGAGGTAACTAATGACTCAACTGTGGTCCTGGGACCCTGCAGCCAGAAAGAGAATTCACACAAGCAACTAAGTTACGCCAACAACTCACCCAAGAACGTAGAAGAAATATGAAAATAAAGTCCTTAGTCTTGAGCGAAGTCGACGCTAGGAAATCACCGCTTTGTGGGGTCGATGAAAACCGAGAGTTCCTATTTAAGAATTAAGTGCATCAATCTCCAAAATAAATAATAAAGCCAATGGGAGCTTGATTCTTATATAGGTACACACGTAAACATAGTTTAATATTTGTTGTTATACATAATGCTTTACTTTTGAGCTATTTCTTTGATTAGAGAATGTTGATATATACACAATGATTGATATCAAATTTGATAATTGTTCTCTAGTTGTCCAGGAATATTTGTTCTAAAGAGTGGTAACCTGATGACCCAGCTTGAAATGTTATCTTTGCTGAAAAGTGTTATGTGAAGCACTATGATGTTTTTCTTTGTGATGACTATCTCTTTCTTGCCACTGTAAAATCTGAGCTTTCATAGCAATATGAAATCATGGAAGTCTGTAATATGATTGTGGATTTGGAGGACATGTTTGATAACCGAAAAAGAGCTAAAGGATTTGATCCATAAGCATTGTCTGCGTGCAAGTTAAGATAAGAAAATTCGGTTAGCCATCATGTAGGCAATACGATTGATTACATTGTGCATTGAAGAATTTTGATTTTCCTTTTAGCTAAAGGTTAGCTATTGATGTGATTTACGGTTGCTTTTCATTCTGATGAACCAGCTTGGAGAAATCAATAGTCATGATGCATATGATGCATATTAGAATCAAAAAGCATTAAGATAGCTTTAATCATGTGATGATGGTTCGGAAGATTGGTTGACTTGTGAAGGAGACCGAGTCATGCATGAAAGGGTAAGGTTGAGTTGAACCTAAAGTACTGATCTAGACTTGTGAAGTCGAATATTAGCGCTACCCAGATAGGGTAGAAGTTGTCTCGTGAGACGTTGACATACTTTTAACTGCCCAACCCGAAGGATCATAGTCGAGATTAAATAAACGTTATTATATTTCATGCATAAGAAAATTCAATATTTCTGTTTATTTTGAGTGGGAGATCGATTTGTCTTATGTTCATTCTCCATTAGTGAATGGATATGTGTTATTAATTCTGAGGATTTGTAATGCCATTGTCTTCTATTATCCATGTTATGGTAAACTTTAGAAATAATTGCGCTTATTTGATATGTTCCATCTGGTTACAAAATAAACCACTATATATGATATTGAATGAAAAGTGTTCCGTACTGTTTTATCAAAGTTTGGAATGTAGGGCTTGTGTAAGACGTCTAATGTTTGATAAGCTCATACTCGACTAAGATAAATGTTTCTTTGTGAGATACAAAGTGTTTGTACATATAGAAGGGTAAGGGTTGCAAATTGTTTGTTGCTCAGAGTGGTTTTATTTTTGAGAAATCGTTCCTTCCAAAATATTTAGTGGGAGCACGTTATGTTTAATAAAAGAACCATCCCTGCATTAGTTATAAAGCCACATTAGTCGCCTATATGATAGGGAAGGCAATTTTTGTCGGACTGTGATGAGCTTAATGAAGTGTGATGGGCATATGCTTTGAAAGATGAATATACGACGAGATATGTGTGACAATTAATTAAGTTTTTTACTTGATTGGTCTGCTTGGTGTTGTCTAGATTCAACTAGCTACTGTTGCATATTCGATATGCAATATGTATATCAAAACGACTCTCTCTTGAGGAGACCTAAGTGAGAATGTGTCTTTACGCAACCTCAAGATTTTGATGATTCATAAAGTGCTAGAATATACAAGTTTCTAAAACAAGCATATCAGAGTTGAATATTTGTTTTGATGAAAAGTCAAATTGGTTGGCTAGTTCATCAAGGGCAAGTGGGAGAGCACTGATATTCCTGATCTTATATATGTATGACTTATTGTTGATCGCAAATAATATTACATGATTTTGGCATGAGGGTCTACAGGGATAGATCTGAAAGGCTAATTGCATTAGACCTATATGTTGACATGGTGTTGAATAGTTCAACTAGGAATTTGTTACTATGTATGTCACATTGGAGATCAACATTCAGTATTAGATACTTGATGAGCTTAGTAATTGCCAAAGAAGCGCTTTTCATGCCCTGTGCATCATGGTGAATGCCACCGAATATATAGATATCAATCTAATCCAGGTGAACGTCACTGGATGGTAAGAAACATTCTAAGATACTTTTGAAGTATAGTGAGTGTGTTCTTTGGAGGTGAGGAAATGTGGCATGTGAAGGTTACTTCGCGCACTAATTTTCAAACCAATACTTAATGAAGGTTCAGAAGCTGAAAAGGTTTCAAACTAAACAAATATTAGCACAACCTTTATGAAAGGAGCACATGAGTATTGGATATTGGATATCGGGTCGGTAAGCTCTGGTTCACATGGATAAAATATAAGTGATGAGCGGATTAGTTGGTCTTGTAGAAGACTATATCACTTTTATGATGGATAAATTGTTATCCTATGATTTCTTGAATAGCATCATCGGTATCGATCAACAAGTACAACTTGTTTGTGTAACTCTTTCACTATATGATGTTATTCTAAATGGGTCACTGACCATATTATAACTTGAACCATTATGATCCAAAGATCAGCACATGTATCGATTGATGATAATGTTCCCGGATCATTGATATGAAGATATCAAATCAATAATGTGGACACATGATGGAGAACATGGGTGGTTAGACAGACCCACTTCTGAAACGCTGTGAGATCGTTATCTCTTAAAGTGCCATCAGTGTATAGTCTCGAGTTGTATACCTATATGGTCGTTTGACTTGAGATCGTCATGGATGCCCAACATGTGGACTCGTGTGCTTTGGTGTCATCAAACGGTACACAGCAAATGGGTAGTTATAAATGTGACTACGGGTATGCCACGAAGCATTGCCTAGGGTGTGATTATCAAGATGAAATTTGCCCCTTCTAGATAGTAGTAGAAATACCTCTGGGCCCCTTGGTGTGGATGGATAAGGAAGTACATGGCCATCTCGCTTTGAGCTTGATTGGTATCGCTTGGCAAAAGGATCGGTATGTATGAGTGTATCGAGGTTCGGCTGGCGTTGTATTCTATGCATTCATGTGTCAATATGTTCTATTAGTGGCCACTGTTGATCTGTGGATTGAAAAAGCTGTTCCGGGTCGACATATGCCTGCGCGCAATTTCCCCCTCTCCACCAAACCTTAGCCATCATCTCTTCTAGGCGTCTGTGTGTCGGTGCTAGCACACCGTGTATGAACAGACTCCAATCCCTGTATGTGTGGATACTATGGAGGCGCTACACCCTGTGGCGCTAGTCTATGCGAATCTGAGAACGAGACGAAATTTGCTCGCAGATAGATTCTAGACGCAATATTATTTCATCGATTTTTGTTGATCTAGAAGGTATTTCAGTGTGAGACTATATGCGTTGGAAAGATAATTTCGTTAGCTTTTCAACGAGTGGTAGAACGTCAAAAACGGAGCCCGGATGTGGCCGGGGCGTTCATTTGAAGTCAGACTGATCGGGAAGGTCGTTAATCCCGGCGAGCTCTTAAAGGTTGTCGATGGTGGCCATGGCGTGGGACATTGAGAATCAGCGAGGATGAGGCAATCGGATCGCCATGAATGACTACTTCTATACGACTACGTGTAGATCGGTGAACTGGCTTCATCGACTTGTGTTACGCTGCACTTCGTGTCGTAAGGTAATCTTGATCTATGATCAATTACTTGCAGGGTGTTACTGGGTTTCCGTGGTAGAATTTTGATTTGTTGCTAGCGTAGCAATCTCGCTTTTTCCCTTCTATAACAAATCCTAAAGATCTGGAATTTCTACATAATCAGAGCTTTCATTCTCAAGAAAATGACCAAGACAGTGAAGAAGATGACGATGAATATGAAGAACTTCCTGAAACTTATGATTCCAATGAATTTTAATTTATATATTCCTTAGCTTCCGCTGTTTGTGCATGGAAGATGAGGCATAAGCAGAGGGTGTACTTGAGAATTATGCGAAGGACCATGTAAAACACATGATGTACCAAGCTTGTGTTGACGCTGTGAAGGAGAATTACAAGAGCCAAGGTGAGATAATTGATGATGTATTAGCACGCCCAAGGGAGGTCCAATACGAGCAATAAATGGAAGCAAAGATTTGGTGGTGCAATGAACAAGTGTGGTCATATCTGTGTCGTACTTGGTGCAGCGATCAATTCAAGGCAAAACGAAAGAGAGGTCAGGACGCAAGTCTCAAATCTAATGACGTTGCTCAAAATCGAGGAGGCTCACAAATATATGTTGAGACGCAACTATACTTGGTATGCAATCTTATGTATATTTTTATAATTTCTTTTGCATATTAGTATTGATTCTATTAATTTTTCATGCTGATTGTTTCTAACTTGGTTAATGTGCAATATAGGAATACAAATTTGGACAAGAGAAGGCTATTGATTTGAACACATATGCTATAATGAAGTCGGGGTTTAAAAATGTGGATAGCAGTGGTAGTAGTTGTGAAATTAGAAGCCAAAAAGAAAAAAATATTGTAAGTTAATATTACGTGATGATTGTGATGAAATATACTTTGAACTGCATATATCAACATGATCACTTTGTTTAATACTATGCTGATTCGTTAAATTATTTTTTTGTTAGGATGATTATAGTGTTGCTGCAAGGGATAAATATCCAGATGATTGGGAGCAACGCCCACTTGATGGAAGCATATTGTACAATATAAATGGTGGCTTGCCCCATGGTCGTCTAACTATATGAAATGGTGCCATAAAGAAATCTCATGTTTTATTAGTTGCAAAATCGAGAAGTATTAGGCCATCTAACTCCATCCCTTATCTAAATCTTTCTCCAACGCAACTAAGAACTTATGCAGTCACAAGAACTTCATCGATAAATTATCTTGGTACAAAATTGAAGTATAACAACTTAACTGACAACTAAATTGCAGCATATGTAACCTTTCAATGATGATTTGCCTAATGGAGATGCTTTGCGAGAAGATTGGTCAAGAACCACCAATAGATATGATGCGAAGACAGCGAGGTGTAGTACCAACTCAAGAACATGAAAGAGCATGCAACTCCAATATTATTCGACATCCATGTCAACAAAATACCTAGTGACCTTAGACCGGTACACCTTGCATTGGAAAAACAATTTGGGCTAGAATGCTAATATATTTTGACATGTTAGAGCATCAACAAGCAGGGCTGCAATGAGCATCAACAAGCAGACTTCCACTGCTTTAGTGGACAATTTAGATTTGTAAATATTACTTCTTCGTCAAAACAGTTCCCTGATATGTGCAACTGTTGATCCTCTATACTACTCATGCCCGTTTATCCGAGTACTTGTTGGTCATACTTTTCGTGTAACGCCTCTTCCCAACTAGTCTAGCCCCCCAGTGCCAGGAATTAGCGCTTGGCTCTCTCCCCAGACAAATGCCGAGTGACTAAACATTGTCATTTGCGAATCAAGGCACCACTACTCATAATTTCATATACTCAAATTCAATAATCGCATATAAAGAGAAAGCTACTTTATTAAGAAGATAGGGTGCGGCGAAGCCGCACACTATTTAGTGTAGCCCCTGACTTACTGCTTAGTCGTATACGGCTAAGTAGCAAGTCAAACAAGCTCTTATTTTACAGAAAACTCGAATACATGATCAAAAAATTAAAACAATGTAGTTGTTCGATGTTCCAAGTGTTAGGGACGACCGATGCATCCTCACGTTTGAGTCGATAAGCACCCAAGCGAGTCGCCTCATATTTGCAAAACATCAATTTTAAAAATTTGTGTTTATTATTATTTCATAAAACCGTAATCTTATTGGAATTTTAACTAAATTATTTTCCAAACTATATTTAAAGAAGCAAAGGAAAATATGTTAAAGCATCAATTAAAATATATGTGAATTTATATCTAAGAAAGCTTTTGAACAACAAATAAAAACTATTTACTCAATTGTATTTAAGGAAGCATAGAACAAATATATAGACACACACACACATATATGCAAATTTTTTTTTCCAAACAAAAATATGGAAATGAACATGAATCGTGTTTTAATACACCTAGATTGACAAATCTTTGGCAAACAAAAATTTAAGTTAAGAAAAAGAAAGGGAAGGTAAAACAAAGCAATAAGATTATTAAAAATTGAAATCGGGCCAAAACCTGCATCTCCAGCCCTGCTCCCCCTTTCCCTCCCTCGGCCCAGCTTTTACTCCCCGTAGCATTCCTGGCCCAGTCTGCCCACGCCGTAGCAGCCTCTGCCTAGTGGGACCCACCAGTTAATCCCATCCTCTCCTGTCTCTGGTCAACTAGGGCCCGCTTGTCAGCACTCTCTCCCACCTCTTGTCGTCTCCCCTCTCTGCCTCGCTCGTCGCCTTCTCTCTCCTCTGCTCATGGCCGACGTCGCCGTAGACCTATACCGGAGCAGGGCCGCCGCCGAGATTCGTCGTCGCACGCCGCCGCCGTCGTGGACATCGTGCCTATAGATGGCCAAATGGGCCAGGCCAAATGGGCCGGCACGAGGCACGGCATTTTGGCCAGGCTCGAAGCACGACATGGCACGACAAGCATTGGGCCCGGGCCGGCACGGTCTGATCAGGCAGGCCGTGCCGAGACTGAAGGCCAGGCACGATTAATTTTTTCTGATTTTTTATTCATCAATATGTATATTATAATGTAACATGACACAACCAACACAAGTGAAATCAAATTCTCCCCACTCTGGGAAGGCCCCTACGTGATTGATGAAGTGACCCGCCCGGGGGCTTATCCGCTGAAACGAGAAGATGGATCGGACGTGCCTAACAGCTGGAACATCGAGCAGCTACGTCGTTTTTATTTTTGAGTTCTATACCCAAATGTTGTAAAATAGTCGCTCGTTAGACTTGCTACTCAGCCGTACACGACTAAGTTGTAAGTCGGGGACTACACTAAATAGTGTGTGGATTCACCGCACCCTATCTTATCAATAAAATTGTTTTCTCTTTACATAACATGGTCGAATTCGAGTATTATGAAATTCCTGAGTAGTAGCGCTCATATTTGTCACAGACAACGTTTAGCCACTCGGCATGTGCATGGGGAGAGAGCCAAGCGCTTATTCATAGCACTCGGGGGCAGGACCAGTCGGCAGATGAGTTACACGAAAGGGGGATAAATCAAGTACTCGGGTAAAATATGACCAGTAGTATTGAGGATCAATCATCATACGGAGATTAAACCATTTACAAATTCATGTTTTCTACCAACATAGCGGAGGACTCTCGGGCTTCCTCCATAAGGGTCGAGGCCTCCTCTTCGGAGAAGGCAAAGCCCTCCCACACGGCATCAAAGTCTACATTAGGGTAATTGGACTTCATAATGGCCAAAGCTTTGCTCGTCAAAGAAGGACTCGAAGACCACCACCTCGTCAGACCGAGGGGTGGGGGAGGACTCACCGGCGGCGGCACGCCATGAAATCAGCTCCTCTGAGGGGAGCTCGCCGACGGATACAAGCCTCTACAACCGCCGATCCGTGGTAATTGACTTCATCCACTCTTTTACGTCCTTGGTTGTTTTCGGGGCAGCAGGAGATGGAGGAGCCATTGCTAAAATCGGAGGCGGCGACGGAGAACGTGAAGAGGGAAAACCCTAGCAGCGGAGTTCGCCGGAGAGGATGAAAAGATTGGCGCGACAAATGGGCAGGGTGAAACGATTCAGGGCTACGTTGCGCATTTTGGGCCAGACTTTATTTGACGTTGGAATGCGGCCTCTTTAAAGGAGCTCGGACAACCAGTCAGACTGCTGAGTGATATCCCTCGAATTGTTCGGTGAGACATTACCGGTTTGGGAAACGCATGGTTCAAACTACTCGGATGAAGACGACATTAGTCGGGAATTCGATGATCAACAATCAAACAAGAAGATCAAGATGAAGGACTTCATAATTTCTTCAAAAGTGATTTCTCATTATGGCTCTTAGGCTGGATTACATATATTCAGCGGCACAGCACAGTGAGCTAGGGCTCGTTGCTGGCTCACAGAGAAGCAAAAGAAAAAAGTGACTACTCCAGCGGCCATTTCACGTCGAGGACGGAAGCTACCAGCGCGTCCTTCAGAGGGGTGCGCGCTGGAAAGAGTCGCGGGTGGCCGTGAACCAAAACCTTGATGGCTCGTTGGGCGGTTCGCTCCGCGTGATCCTTTCGCCAATGCTGCCATTCAACGATGGTGGCTGCTCTCTGTTGACGTAAAATAAACGCCAATTTTACACGTCAACATATTCAGGGAATTCCGGCATTTCCGAGGGAAAATCAAGGTTTATACTAACATTTTATTTATTCTAATAAAGTTCTACAAGTTTTGGTGAGTTTTGGGTCTACAGGTACAAAATGGGAAAAATGAGAGCCAGACCGGGCAAAAAGCCAGGCCGGCCGACCTGGCCACGTCACCAATCCGGCTCTGTCTTCTCCCCAGTGGCATAAAAACACAAAATGAGGACATCTAGACCATCCACTCCAGTCGGTTTGATCCAATGGACACGATTGCATCACAAATGAGCATAGGATTCCCTTGGATTCCTTTCTTGCGCAAGTCCATTTGATCCACCGGCTTAAGGGGTTAATCTACACCATCAAGGGAGCATCCTAGACGAAGGTCCGATCGGTCGAAGGTGATGGGCACCTCAGACCAGCGCAAGTACTTTGGGGTCACGGGCATGATACCGTTGATGTCCCGAGTGGTAAGCTTTTGCTTTCGCTTGGACTCGTACGCATCAGAGCCCCCGAAGATGTAGTAAATCTCGCGCTCAGCGTCCTAGTAATCTCCATGGGGTTTCTTGCCTTGGCCACCCTTAGCCGACTGGTTCGAACTCTCGGCGAACTTCTGCAGAATAAGGCAGTCTTTGGCAGAGTGTTTTCCTCGAGGATGGAAGGGACATACCGAATCCATCACTTTCTTGTAGTCGTTGTCGTTGAGGGTCTTTGGTCGGTTGTGCTCCATGTTGGCGACCATCTCGTCCCCCTTTCGCTTCTTATCCTTGGGTTTGCCCTGCTCATCATTAGGCTTCTTCTTAGGGCCTCCGTCGTTGCCGCCGCGATGATTGGCGATGGCCTCCTCGGCTTCGGCCTCCTGATCCGCCATCGTGAACATGGCCTTGAGATTACGCGGGGTCCCGGGTCATTTGCCTGATTAACTCCTCGGATTTGCATCCGGCAAAGAAGGCGTCGATGACCGTTTGCTCCGAAACATCCCGGATCTCATTCTTCTTCTTGGTGAAGCGCTTGATGAACTCGCGAAGAGTCTCGTTCTTGCGCCTATATAGCTGTCCAATCTCCCATCTCCCCGCGGGCCTTTCATAGGTCCCTTGGAAATTGGCGATGAACTGTTCCCAAGAATCGATAGAGTTCTCTGGGAGTCCCGTTAGCCAGGTCTGGGCGGTTGGGGTTAAAGCGACCGGCAAGTAGTTTGCCATGACGTTCTGATCACCTCCTGCCGCGCTGACTGCTAAGGCGTAAACCTGCAGCCAGTTCTTTGGATCCCTCTCGCCATCAAACTTGTCGATGCCTTTGAGGTTGAAACCATCTGGCCAAACCACTCGGCGGAGATCCGGGGTAAAGGCCCGAATCCCCTCCAATGGTCGTGGCCGCCTCTGCCACGGGGACCTGCTGCGATGCTCCCGCCGGAGGTCTTGACGATTCTCCTCACGGTGGTCGCACCGGCTGGCGGTGCTCTCGGCCTGGTCATCAGTACGTCGGTTGCGACGGCAACGAGAGTTATGCTTACCGTTACTGCGTTCCCGCCGCCTGGCTTCGATATCTTGACGAAGATCATGGGCCGGCGACTGGTGGGAGTCACCGGTTGCGTTGGCACGAGCCCTGTTCCGATTGCGCGTAGATCGACTGCGAGTTGAGGTGTTCGGCGCAGCCGGAGCGGGCATCGTCTCGTTTTGCTGAATGGCGGTCATCTCTACCATAGCCGTCGCTCGAGCAAGGGTTAAAGCAAACGGGCTGCCTTTAGGAAGTTGCGGCGCAATTGTCTCAAGGAGAGTCTTCGAAGCGATGACGTTCGCCTGGGGTGTCGTGTAGACGTCCTGGTCCCTTAGCTTCACCGCGCGAAGCTCGTTCAAGGCGTCGCGGGCGCGGGCGCGAAGCTGTTGTATGCGATCTCAGTCTTCTGCACGGTGTGGATCCGGGTTTGCTGTGCCGTGGTCAGTTTCCTCGTACACGACGATCGGAGAGGAAGAGTGGTGGTCCCCGGCGCCCAGGACAAAAATTTCCCGGTAGTTACGAACCTCAGCGCTCCCGTCAGACTCAGAGTCAGAGACCGAGAGGCTGACTTGTTCGCTCTGTCCGATGGGTTGGCTACCGTTGATGACACCCACGAACATAGATGAATCTGATCCGAGTGGATCTGGCGCGCTCGGTGTACATGAGGTGTAGCGATCGGTGAAGCCCTCGGTACAGGGAATCGTCGTGGCAAGCTCGGTGAGGCTGTCACCTTCGGTGCCGGCGGGTTTGGGGACGGCGACACGGTGGCTACGCATTTATAGGCGACCGGCTTAGGAAAAGCTGTGCGATCATAGTAGCACATAGAGACGGCGGCGACTTCCACAGCGCATTTTTGTTAAGCCCAGCGGCGACGCTGCTACGGGTGGATAAAATTTGGGCGTAATGTCCACGACGGCAGCGGCGTGCGACGACAAACTTCGTCGGTGGCATTGCCTCGGTACAGAACCACAGCGACGTTGCGGCGCCCGTGAGCAGAGGAAGGAGAGAGAGAGGGCGAGCACGAGAGAGAGAGGTAGTGAGGGGACAGAGAAGGAGCTGACAGGTGGGCCCTACTGACCAAAGAGAGGAGAGATGAAAGGCTGACATGTGGGTCCCACATGGTACTGGCTGCGCTGGCGCGGCGCGTCTGGGCCGGCCCACTACGAGGAGTGGGAGAACCAGGCCAAGAGAGGGAAAGAGAAGCGCTGGGCCAAGGGAGTTGGTTTCGGCCTAAGATAATTTTTATAAATAATTTCTATTGCTTTATTTTACTTTCTCTTCCTCTCTTCAATGTCAAAAGTTTATTTTCTTTTTTGGAAATTATTGTTGGCAAAATTTGTAAATCTAGTTATATTAAAATACAGTTCATGTTTATTTCTATATTTTTGCTTGGCCAAAAATATTTTTATATGAATATATATATGTGTGTGTGTATATATTTGCTTTATGCTTTCTAAAATTCCAATTGGTAAATAATTTTTAATTGATGTTCCCATAAAATTTTACTCATGCTTTATTAAACAATTGTAAACTCAATTTAATTTCTGCAAATCATACTTATAAAACTGAGGATGTTACATGCTGCTGACTGCATGACATATGAGAAGCACAGAAAGGCTTTAGACCGGAGCTTTACTTTTTTAAACGAGGCTCTTGGCACTTTGTTTGTCGATGGAGAAATTTCTCTCTGAAGTTGTTCTATTTTTTTTGGTATGAGAGTAGGTAGGTCCGTTAACTGTCTCATGATTGCTATTTTGAACTCTAAGCTTAAGAAGCAATACGAGGAAGTGGATGACTACGATATAATCGAGGGATTCCGAAGCATGTTTGAGAACCAAGTAAGGGCTAGGAGATACTCGATCTCAAAAGCCTTGTTTGCGTGCAAGCTGACTGAAGGTAGTCCGGTGAGCCCTCGTGTTATCAAGATGATTGGTTACTTTGAAAATTTGGACAAACTTGGTTTTTCCATTAAGCAAAGAGCTGGCCACCGATGTGATTCTCTAATTGTTGCCTGCAAGCTTTAAGACGTTCATTATTAATTTTCATATAAATGGCATGAAGAAAAGCATGACTGAATTGCATGGGATGTTAAAGGCAGCGAGAACATCAAGAAAAGTAAGAATCATATGATGACGGTTCACAAGGATGGTGGAAAAGAAGAGGATGTGTGAGGTCAAGGGTAAGGGTGAGGATATAATCTAAGGCCCGAAACCTAAGTCTGATGGTAAGACCAAAAAGAATGGTCCTACTTGTTCTGATGCATGTCACTACTGCCATAAGAAGGGTCATTGGTGTAGGAACTGCAAAGGATAAGAAGAACGGATCCATGGACTCCGTCTCAGGTATTAATATTATAGAAGTTAATCCCGCTACTTGTCTAAGTCATGGCTATTTGATACCGGGTCGATGATTCATACTTGTAAAAAATAATAGGGGCTAAAAAGGACTAGAAGTTGTGCAAGAGACGAGATGGAAATCCGCATCGGCAATGAAGCAATGGCTGGCTATTGCGGATCTTGTCGGCGTATATCCCTTATCATTATCTTCTGGTTTAGTTTTGAAATTAAATAATTATTATTACATCCCTCACTTGACTAAGAACATTATCACTTCTTCATGTTTGGAAGAAGATGGTTATAAGTTTATGATAAAAAACAAGTGTTGTTCTATTTATTTCAATGGCTTGGTCCATGTTAACCGTTCAAATGCAAGATCTTGATAATACTTCTGTTAATAATATTAAGAGGAAAGCTAGTGTACTCTCGGAAGTACGGATCCGTACTCTCGACAAGTTTTCAAAATCCGAAATGCGTAACAACCGATCCGAACCGTTGATCTTGTTTGTCTCACCGAAATATGGACAGTGACCAAGTTTCATTTTTTAAAATTTGTTTCCTATTTTTGGAAATCAGCTTTTATGAATGAACCATGACTAATTGGAATGTCAATTTTTTAAAATAGGAAATAAATAGTAAATAAATTTTAAAATTATGAAACTTGGTCACTGGCTACGTTTCAGTGAGACGAAAAAGATAAATGATCCGGATCGGTTGTTAGTCATCTAAAATTTAAAAAACTCTTCGAGAATACGAAGAGATCTGTACTCCCGAGAGTATGCTAGCCTCCCTCTATATGTGTTGTGTAAATAACTTTGCAGGAATCAAAATGACTAAATGTGCAGTTTATCTGAATAATGGAAATGTATCCGTCATGTCATTTTAGCATGAATTGATGTCTTGAAATTGCAACATATGCGATGTACATCCGGTTTTGAATTTTGTGTAAATACACGAGGCCACAAGGACATGCAGGTGCATGCCAATTGACATCTATCTCACCATTATTGCCTCCAGCCCAGCTTGAACAGGACAGGCCATGATGGCAAAATATCTTTGTTGCCTTATCAATAGGAATGCCCGCAGGGCCTTAATTTCCTTTTTCATCTATTACGAGGGGGACGACGTGGAGGCGCATAGCTACGACACGGATGGGCCGCCTTACTAAAGTCGCCTAAAGGCGCAACACTGTGATGTAATATTTAGGAATTTAATATATCGATGTATGCTTGTATCGGCTACTTGGTCACCGCACTAGCATATTGTTCCAGGGGCTAGTGCATGGGATAATCGACCCTGAAGGTAAGTTAAAATTGAGGGGTGACAGGCAGGGCTTTAATTTCCTTTTTCGAACCACTTGGCCCCGGCAACAACGTGATCACGCACGTTCATGGTTGGCAATATTAATGGGAAAGAATGTGACGTTGGACCTTTCCCGGGACTGCATGCGATCGCACGATGATTTTTTTTTTCTTTCTGCACCAGCCACGTGATTTAATTCGGGTTGGGATCGTTCGAAATTTCCGCTGTCTCCGTCCCTCACTCATTTCCCTTCATTTTGGCCAAAATTTCCAAATGAAATCTGGTAAAATCGTTGCGAAACCGCCGGCCGGGCAGCCTCGAGCCACGCAGCTAGGTTGGGCCTGTAAACTTGTCAAACCATATGCAAAGCACTGTACGAGAAATCCATCTGAATAGTACTCCGGTTAGTATACGAAATGTAATAAAGATATATAATTTCTCCAAGTATTTGTGTTGTCTATTATGATTGTTTTTCGTTTTTCGTTGTTAGTCTAGAACACCGGGAAGCGAGGTTACTCAATACATTAGTAGCAGGAGATGCTCTAAAAAAATAACGTCCACTACTAGGGAACTTAATTTCTGTCCCAGTTAAAGAGCAGAGACAATCCTTCGAGACTGATATCCGCTGGGCATTAGCACATGTTATAGGAACCGGGACTAAATCTATCCTCGATAGGCCTCAAATACACATGGCGCGGCTGGATAGCTTCTATCAGTTCTCGTTAGTGTGACCAACCGGGATTGAGGTGTGCACGCCAAATACACGTGGCAATGCTCAAGGCTGCCGCTGGGGGCTCTATTGATCACGGTTGGTGGATCCAACTGGAACAGAGATGTACACAGTGTATTTTTTTGACCCTGCCTGTTTTGCTTATTTATTATTTTATATGTGAATCACAATTAACTAAACCACAAATAATAGTATTAATCATGCACACGTAGCTAGTTGATAACTAAAATCGAAAGAACATTTCATAAACTTTAAATTACACCAAATTAATATGTAATAGCTAGCTAGCTATACATAAGTATCATACAACAAATTACGTGCATAGCTCCTCAACGCGTATTTTGCACTCATAAAAAATGAAGCCAGTGATTTGCTCTTGAATTGCTTTGACACGCATCGACGAGAGTTCCGAACCTTTTTTCAAACCTTTTTTTCGTCAATTTTAGGGGAATCTATCATTTAATAGGGTATTAACTTATTGTCGTTGGTCTGAGTCAGACAACAAATTTCTAAGTGGTTGCCTCGCGGAGCAACGAAGCGTGGCTCACGAAGCAGTTCGGGCAAGCTAAGCAACCACGAAGTGGCTGGATCGTGAACTGTATATTGTCCTTTATTATTACAGGCCCCCCGGCCTATTTATAGTGCGGGGACCATTTTTACCTTTCACGATACAGCCCCTTATATGGGGGAAAACGAGGGCAAAGAGATCTTTGTGGAAAAAAGACATATTGGCCCTCGACCTGCTCTTTGTGGTAGGCCACCGAGGGAAAAACACCCTCGGTATGTACCCTTGTGTCGACATGTGGTTAACCGGGGGTTATTGTACGCAATAGATTTGAATGGGGTTATGCGCTAGATCTTAAGCTTGAAGGTAACACAAGACAGAGATTATGCAGGTTCAGGCCTTCACGGTGGAGGTAATACGCTAATCCTACATTTGTGGAATTATGATGGTGATCTCATGATCAAATAGCTTACGCCTCTACGGCCCTTACCCCTCCCTTTATATAGTGCAGGGGAGATAAGGTTGCATGGTCTTATCTGGTACCCTATACTGAGATTATCTTTCTAGTATCCGGCACGTATACGCACCAATATTTACAGGTACAAATATTCTCATGGGCCTTCCGTGAGGATACCCGAGGCACATATAGTCCACAGTAGCCCCCGAGTGCTTTGCAATCGAGTCAGATGTCTCGCCGACTTGTTCGTCTTATCGTTTTTGTAATCTGAAAGGAGATTGTAAAGAAATTAAAGAGATCTTAAGTTAGAATTTTGAGAAAAAGTTCATCTCGGTAGTACCGAGATTCCGGTATTCGGCCTATTTCTTAGGGCATGCCACTCCATCTTTAATGGTGTATTCCATTGGTTTGCCTGGTCGGCACCCATTCATTCTCACTTTGTGAAAATGGTGATTTACCCATCATGGGGTGTAGCTTAAGCCACGCAACCACAGCTTCCGTATTGCGCCATACTGCATTTTGCGCATTTAAACATATATGGCATCAAACATCTGACTCTGTCTTGCAGGAATCAGCACTCGGCCTAGCATGGGGCACGTTCTCAGCCGGTTGGTACATGTCCCAACTAGAGAAGGGATCAGCTGGCGACCCACTTAAGGGTGTACCGACTGTATAAAGTTTGACAGAAAGTTATTTGTATCCATGATACGGTATACAACTGGCGACCCACATGGGGCATACCTCCGAAACATTATCCAAACTTCACCAACACCCAACCTTGAACATGTAAGGTTGGGTAGTGACCCAACATGGGGTATGTCATGTCGTATGCCCTCAAGGGTGTACCGAGGCAAAGTTAGGCTCGATGTCACTGTTTATATCATTTTGTCGAGAAAGCCCGTTAAGGGGGTTGCTCTTTGCTTAAACAAATTAAGCCCATGCCCACATAGGAAATGCGAATAGTCTTCGCGCCCTTCTAGCTAAACCGAAGCGTCTTGCGCCGCCATCGGGAACTGAGTCCACACCCACTTCCGTCCCATCATGATCATGGTTTTACTGTGTTCAAACGGGTTTGGATCTTTGTCTCTTCGTATTCCCGGCGTATATAAAAACCCCAACACAGTGCATAGAACTGCATCCAATCTTCGAACAGTTTCTCTCGTTCAACGAGCCCCAATCCTTCACCTTCCGGCACAATGGAAAACCAAGGTGAAGAACTCGACCAATGGTCTACCGGCGCAGCCGAACAAGCCGCCACCACCGCCCATGCTGCTATGGATGACTTCTGAAGGCAATGGAGGGAGGCAAGCGCGAAAATCCATGCCCAGGAGTCCATCAGGGTCCTTATTTGTGGATTTCCACAGCTGTATCCAGTGCGCATCCAACTGAAGGATGCATTGGTCGCCGCCATCCTTGCAGACGGATGATTCTTGGGTAGCCTTTCCATTTGCTTTCCCGTTTTTCTTTAGATCCTGTGCAAGCCAGCAACAAGCTCTAGCTCACTGTGCTGCACTGCAAAGCCTCCTGTAATCCGGCCTAAGAGCCGTTAAGAAATGAAAACTTTTGGCCATTTGAACTGTTGTAACCTTTGTGCTCACTGAATTCTGACTAGTTTTATCTTCACCCGAATCAAGTAAGGCAATCCAGATCCCAGTCCAGCACTCAGCATATTGCCGCTCCCCTCCATGAACAGTAGTAGGCAAATCCAAGTGATTCGATTTAGCATCCGCCGAAGTAGTAGCAGTTCAGTACCAAACAAGGCCCGGCCCAAAATACGCTCTGAGGCCCTTTAAATTTGAGAGCGAACCTCTCTACCTAACCCATTTCTCGCGCTTGCAGTTTCACCCACTCCAGCGAACTCCACCGCTAGGGTTTTCTTCTGTCGTACACTTCACCGCCACCAAACCATTCCACTCATGCATCCTTCGTCTCCCGCCGCCTTGAGAGCGATCAAGAACTCTAAGGAGTGGATGAAGTCCATTACCATGGATCGGCGGCTACAGAAGCTCGTGTCCGCCGATGTGCTCCCCTCAGTGGAGATGATCTAGTGGCGCGCCACCACCGGTGAGTCCACACCAACCCCTCGCTCCGACGAGGTGGTGGTCTTTGAGTCCTTTTTACGCCGCGACTTCAGCCTCCCTTGCTCCTCCTTCCTATAGAATCGAGCTGACTAATCTCAATCCCAATTCCATTTTTCAAATCTCGTAGTTCTCCCTTCCTGGTCCTCTCCTCTTGCCGAGAGCGAAGATAGTCAAGTTGGAGAATTGCTTCCTCTCCTCGAAGATCTGAAAGCCAGAGGGCTAACTAGCGTTGGAATAGTTATAAACTACAACCTCCGCCATGCCCAACCCTTGAAGGAACGCATCCACCTTGGGTTTAAATATTTAGGGTCTAAATATTCCACTCGGGAAGAAGAAGATAGGATCCCCCAAAAGACTGTGATCACCCGAGGAGCTGACCTTTTTTCCTCGGGCACGATCATTGACAACTCCAACTACCCAGGTCGTTTCATACTGTCAAGCCTAGCACCAGCAGTAAGCAAAGAACTTCCCCTCTTTCAATTTCAATTGACATCAAGAAATTCCGCTATGACTGACATATCTATCCAATTCCCGAAGCCCCCAGCCAAAAACAAGCACTGCTTAAGCGTCCTGTAGAGGACTCAGCTGACGCTCCTCCAGCCAAAAAGGGCAAAGGGATTTTCTTTAAGGACTCGGATGAGGACGAAAAAGAATATGACACACCACTTCTGCATCAGCGTCGCCTAAGTTCAAAATCTAGCACTGCCCCTATTGAACAAGCTCCAAGCCCTCCATCACCTCGGTTTGCTAATCCAGAAGCCGCGTCAGGGCCAAGAGGGCTCTCCGGCTCAATCCGAAGTGAACATGTCACTCGGAAAAGCGTAGGCATTAAAATAAAAATGACACAAAGGTTTCCCTTCATAACTCCTTCTTTTGGCAATCTTAGAAAAGTTGCGTTCTTGTTGTCTACTTCTGCTCATTGGAAGCCCACCTTAGATATCTCCAATGGAAAATCAAGTGCAAAGGCATCAGC
Source organism: Raddia distichophylla (assembly GCA_005191435.1). Taxonomy (NCBI): domain Eukaryota; kingdom Viridiplantae; phylum Streptophyta; class Magnoliopsida; order Poales; family Poaceae; genus Raddia; species Raddia distichophylla. Next base: position 4,538,729 of record SPJY01035639.1, on the reverse strand, counting down.
CTCGGCAAACACTAGTTCCCCAACTCCAAATTATCAAGCCGATCCGACCCCAATTAAGGAGCCAGCCAAACACACAGGTCCCCCACCGACTGCTTCGCCGTCCCAGGGCATTCATTAGTCCTCCAAGGCCAAGGGTCCCATCCCAACCCCAGCTTTAGGGAGCTCGGAGCCAGAAATCGAGGAGGTTCCTTGCTCTGCCGCCCCTGCATACACCCCTCCTCTCCGTGTAAAATGGAGGAAGGGGATGGAATGCTACGAGGTAGATGACGCCCAGGAGGTAGAAGAGTGGGAAATGCTACGAAATATGGCACAATTCAGCTCTGAAGTGTTTGAGGTAAACCACCTCCGCATCTTGAATTTAATCATAATTGAAATGCTTCTAATCATTCTCTGTCTCCGCCCAGCATATGAGCAAGCGGTCGGCCCAATAGTCCCAATGTCTTCGGAAAGCCATCGAGCAACTGAAGTCATGGGACGAGTTAGACAATGCACTTTACGTGCAAAAATCAAAATATCGGGGCGAGATTGAGAAGATCCTCAAGGAGGTCACCGAACTACGTTACCACGTCGTGGAAGAAGCCAAGACCACCCGGAGTAAGAGACCGTTGGACTGGTGCTTATTTCATTATTGATCTTGAGGATTCTCATTATCAATTCTTTTTCAGGCCGCGACGAAGCCCTAGCTTCCCTTCGTGAAAAGCACAAAGCTTTAGAAGAAAAGCAAAAAGCTCTGGAGGGAAACCAAAAGATGTTGGAAGCGAAGAAGGCTCCGGCAAGCACTCAAGCCGAGAAGGCGGCTCAAGAGCTAAAGGGTAAATCCTCCAATCCACACACTCTTTTGCTCGGGTTTGATTATATCCTTGTCGCATCATCTTGGCCGACTGATTTGCAGCTTATCAAATAAAAACAAAGGCACAATACGAGGTCTTCGATGAGAAGGTGAAGTCCGCCATCGAACTACGGAACAAAACTCTGAAGGTGGTCCCTCCGGTACTCGAATTCCTTCATCTCCAAGAGGAGTTGTCTGCCAACGCATATGTTGTGATGGCTCGGCTACAGAATGCTCCCGTACAGCTGAAGGCCTTCGCGAAGGAGGGTGCGACAACCTGCACGAGCCAAGCATTGGTTATCGTGAAGTCGCATTATTCTGATATTCACCATGATGCCATAAAGGAGGGATTCACCTGCTCTGAAGAAGAAGTCTTTGCTCACATGGAAGAAGTAAAGCAGACTTCCACTGCTTTAGTGGACAATTTAGATTTGTAAATATTACTTCTTCGTCAAAACAGTTCCCTGATATGTGCAACTGTTGATCCTCTATACTACTCATGCCCGTTTATCCGAGTACTTGTTCGTCATACTTTTCGTGTAACGCCTTTTCCCAACTAGTCTAGCCCCCGAGTGCCAGGAATTGGCGCTTGGCTCTCTCCCCAGACAAATGCCGAGTGACTAAACATTGTCATTTGCGAATCAAGGCACCACTACTCAGAATTTCATATACTCAAATTCGACAATTGCATATAAAGAAAAAGCTACTTTATTAAGAAGATAGGGTGTGGCGAAGCCGCACACTATTTAGTGTAGCCCCCGACTTACTACTTGTCGTATGCGGCTAAGTAGCAAGTCAAACAAGCTCTTATTTTACAGAAAACTCGAATACATGATCAAAAAATAAAAACAATGTAGATGTTCGATGTTCCAAGTGTTAGGGACGACCGATCCATCCTCACGTTTGAGTCGATAAGCACCCGAGCGAGTCGCCTCATATTTGCAAAACATCAATTTTAAAAATTTGTGTTTATAATTATTTCATAAAACCACGATCTTATTGGAATTTCAACTAAATTATTTTCCAAACTATATTTAAAGAAGCAAAGGAAAATATGTTAAAGCATAAATTAAAATATATGTAAATTTATATCTAAGAAAGATTTTGACCAACAAATAAAAACTATTTACTCAATTGTATTTATGGAAGCGTAGAACAAATATATAGACACACACACACACACATATGCAAATATTTTTTTCCAAACAAAAATATGGAAATGAACATGAATCGTGTTTTAATACACCTAGATTGACAAATCTTTGGCAAACAAAAATTTAAGTTAAGAAAAAGAAGGGAAGGTAAAACAAAGCAATAAGATTATTAAAAATTGAAATCGGGCCAAAACCTGCATCTCCAGCCCTGGTCCTCCTCTATCACTCCCTCGGCCTAGCTTTTACTCCCCGCAGCATTCCTGGCCCAGTCGGCCCACGCCGTAGTACCCTCTGCCTGGTGGGACCCACCGGTTAGCCCCATCCTCTCCTCTCTCTGGTCAACTGGGGCCCGCTTGTTAGCACTCTCTCCCACCTCTCGCCGTCTGCCCTCTCTGCCTCGCTCGTTGCCTTCTCTCTCCTTGCTCATGGCCGACGTCGCCGTAGACCTGTACCAGAGCAGGGCCGCCGCCGAGGTCATTGTCGCACGCCTCCGCCGTCGTGGACATCGCGCCTATAGATGGCCAAACGGGCCAGGCTAAATGGACCGGCACGAGGCACGGCATTTTGGCCTGGCCCGAAGCACGACATGCATTGGGCCCGGGCCGGCACGGTCCGATCAGGCGGGTCGTGCCTAGGCTGAAGGCCAAGCACGCCGGGTCGGGCCGGCCAGGCACGATTAATTTTTTCTGTTTTTTATTCATCTATATGTATATTATAATGTAACATGACACACCCAACACAAGTGAAATCAAATTCTCCCCACTCTGGGAAGGCCCCAACGTGATTGATGAAGTAACCCGCTCGGGGGCTTATCGGCGAAACGAGAAGATGGATCGGACGTGCCTAACACCTGGAACATCGAGCAGCTACGTCGTTTTTATTCTTGAGTTCTATACCCAAATGTTGTAAAATAGTCGCTCGTTAGACTTGCTGCTCAGCCGTACACGACTAAGTTGTAAGTCGGGGGCTACACTAAATAGTGTGCGGATTCACCGCACCCTATCTTATCAATAAAGTTGTTTTCTCTTTACATAACATGGTCGAATTCGGGTATTATGAAATTCCTGAGTAGTGGCGCTCATATTTGTCACACACAACGTTTAGCCACTCGGCATATGCATGGGGAGAGAGCCAAGCTCTTATTCCTAGCACTCGGGGGCTGGACCAGTCGGTAGATGAGTTACACGAAAGGGGGATAAATCAAGTACTCGGGTAAAATATGACCAGTAGTATTGAGGATCAATCATCATACGGAGATTAAACCATTTACAAATTCATGTTTTCTACCAACATAGCGGAGGACTCTCGGGCTTCCTCCATAAGGGTAGAGGCCTCCTTTTCGTAGAATGCAAAGTCCTCCCACACGGCGTCAAAGTCCACATCAGGGTAATTGGACTTCATAATGGCCAAAGCTTGGCTCGTGAAAGAAGGACTCGAAGACCACCACCTCGTCAGACCGAGGGGTGGGGGAGGACTCACCGGCGGCAGCGCGCCATGAAATCAGCTCCTCCGAGGGGAGCTCGCCGGCGGATACAAGCCTCTACAACCGCCAATCCGTGGTAATTGAGTTCATCCACTCTTTTACGACCTTGGTTGTTTTCGGGGCAGCAGGAGATGGAGGAGCCATTGCTAAAATCGGAGGCGGCGGCGGAGAACGCGAAGAAGGAAAACCCTAGCGGCAGAGTTCGCTAGAGAGGAAGAAAAGATTGGCGCGCCAAATGGGCAGGGTGAAACGACTCAGGGCTACGTTGCACATTTTGGGCCAGGATTTATTTGACATTGGAAGGCGGCCTCTTTAAGGGAGCTCGGACCACCACTCAGACGGCTGAGTGATATCCCTAGAATTGTTCGCTGAGACGTTACCGGTTTGGGAACGCATGGTTCTAACTACTCGGATGAAGACGACATCTGTCGGGAATTCGATGATCAACAATCAAATGAGAAGATCAAGATGAAGGACTTCATAATTTCTTCAAAAGTGATTTCTCATTATGTCTCTTAGGCCGGATTACATATATTCAGCGGCGCAGCAGAGTGAGCTAGGGCTCGTTGCTGGCTCACAGAGAAGCAAAAGAAAAAAAAAGGGACTACTCCGGCGGCCATTTCACGTCGAGGATGGAAGCTACCAGTGCGTCCTTCAGAGGGGTGCGCGCTGGAAAGAGTCGCGGGTGGCCGTGAACCAAAACCTTGATGGCTCGTTGGGCGGTTAGCTCCACGTGATCCTTTCGCCAACAGTGCCGTTCAACGATGGTGGCAGCTCTCTCGGCGGCGACGCACGCGAGTTGATCGGCGACGTTGGCCTCCCATAAGTTGATTGTTTCTCCCTGGCCCACCATCGCGTTGAGGAGAAAACGAGGGAGGAGCTTGGAGAAGAAAAGAGGGAGAAAAATCTTGAAGGCTGAATAAGGCGCAATGCGCTGCATTTGGATCTTTTTATACATGCAGAAGCTCGAGAGACGCGCCTCGCTATCCGTTCTGAACGCAGTAAAATCATCATGGCGATGGGACGGGAGTGGGTGTGGTTGCGTTTCCCAGCGGAAGCGCGTGACGCTTCGGCTGGGAGAGAAGGGCGCAAAAACTCTTCGCCTTCCCTAAAATGGGCTTGGGCCAAAATAAGCAAAGGGAAATCCCCTCAACAAGCTTTCTTAACAAGCCACCAACTGTGGTAATGTGTTAACATCGAGCCTAAATCGGCCTCGGTACATCCTTGAGGGCATATGACCGAAAGCGCCACATTGAAAAATATTTCACGGCATACCCTGTGTTGGGTCACTAGCCAACTTTTCATGTTCAAGGTTGGGTGTTGGTGAAATTTGGGTACAGTATCGGAGGTATGCTTTTTTTCTCAAGGTCGCCGGTTCTATACCGCTACCCGGATACAAATACCTCTTGGCCAAACTGCATCCAACCGGTACGCCCCTAAGTGGGTCGACAGGTGATCCCTTCTCCGGTCGGGACAGGTACCACTCGGCTGAAAGATGTGCCCCATGTTGGGCCGAGTGCTTGTTCTTGCAAGTCAAGGCCAGGCGTTTGATGCTTGCATTCTTCAAAAAGCATAACTCATAGCATGCTGCAAGACGGAAGCTGTGATTGCGTGGCTTAAGGCGCGTTCCGTGGTGAGTAGATTGCCGCTTTTGCAATGCGAGAGTGGGTGCCAACTAGCCGAATTTATCCTTTTGGGTGACGTGCCAAACAGGCCGAAGCACTGGAATTCGGTATTGTCGAATCAGGCGTTGCTTCTGACATGAAAGACTTGAGATTTCTTGAGTTCTTTACAATCTCTTTTCCGATTACTGGAGATGTTGACGATACCAGTCGGCCGGACATCTGACTCAATCGTAAAGCACTTGAGGGCTACTGTGGACTACATAGGCCCCGGGTATCCTCTAGAAGGCCCATGAGGAGGCAGATGGGGGGCTACCCAAGTCGGCTGATCAGGATAGAGACCACTCGGGTTACACATGACTTGAGCACCAAGGATGCTCCCGAGGATAGAGTCAAACTCCATGTAATTAGGAGATTCATACTTGCATATCATGCACCGGCATAACCGAATTTGGTACCATGTGCTGGATAGAACCATGTAACCCTATCCCCCCTGCACTATGTAAAGGGAGGGGTAGGGGCCGTAGAGGGCATCATATACATCATCTTCATCGTCGAATAGCTGTATCAGCGTAGACACCTTCATCATCTGCAAATTCCTGCAGAAACATAACCCCAGAGAACAGGACTAGGGTATTACCTCCGTGTTGGGAGGCCTGAACCTGTATAAACCCCTGTCTTGTGTTACCTTCTGGCTTGGATCTAGCAAATAACCCCGTAACAAATTCATTGCCGACGGTGACCCTCGATTAGCCACTAGTCGACATGTGGTGTGTTGCATTCTTATTTGGATATTTGAATGGAGTGATAAAAAGCGTTTATAAAATAATTATAATGATGTCACTTACCGTTTAGTCTTCTTTTCTATCCTTTCTGTCTCAGCAGATGGCCAGAGGTGGAGTTCAGCCTATACCCATCAATCTTCAAGAAGAGCTTGATCAACCGGCCAACCAGGGGACTGCAGCAGCTTAGGGTGGTCAAGCCAATTACCAAGGGCAAGTCAACCAAGCAATTGGCAATCAAGCAGGACCAGTCAATGTCCCTGCCCAAGATCCTCAACCGCCACCTCAACCTCAGCCTTAGCAACCGCCGCCGCCACCACCTCCGCCGTCGGTAGGACCAATGCATGATGCGTTAATTCTCCAAGCTTTGCATCTAATCGTGGATCGTCTGAATCAACCGCCGTAGCCAATGCCAATGCCTGGGTTGCCGCAGTCTAAGTTCAGGGAGTTCATGGGTACTTGGCCACCGGAGTTTTCCAACCGTGGAGACCCAATCGAAGCTGAAGACTAGGTCAAGAATGTAAAAAATAAGCTCTACTTGGCCAACTGTGATGACTATGAGAGCGTGAAGTACGCTGCTCATATGCTAAAAGGAAATGCTGCCCATTGGTAGGAGAATTATTGTTCCACCAATCCGGACTACGTGCACATGGGATGGGATGACTTCATGGAAGTTTTCAAGAACCATCATGTTCCAACGAGTATTCGGGAATAGAATAAGCGCGAGTTCGAGGGACTACGCCAGAATAACAGCTCCATTGATCAATACATCAGCATGTTCATCGAGTTATCTCGATATGCGCCAGACTTAGTTGCTACTTAAAAGGCTAAGGTCTGGAGGTTCACTGAAGGGCTCGACACTTGGTATAGTGTTCAGTTGAAGCCGCTCCGCTGTGAAACCTTTGACGATGTCACCGAAAGGGCTCGTATTCTGGAGGGAGCCTAGCGCAAGCACAATGATGAGAAGAAGAGGAAGTTCACTTGTCAGCAGTCCAGTAGCAATTCGAGGCCCCGTACTCATCAAGTTTAGAGTTTTGGTCAAGCTCAGAATTTGCCGAGGCAGTATCAAAACTTCGGTTTCAAGCAATCATTCACTCCTTTGCATGGAGACAATTCTCGGCAATTGTGCCAGATGCCACAAGTCGGAGGTCAAATGCAGACTCCTAATGCAGGTATGAAGTGTTTCATGTGTGATCAGTAGGGACATCCGTCATATGACTGTCTACTCTACAAGGGAGGCCAACCTCAGCAGAATCAAGGGGGAATGCCTGCTCGTCAACTGTAGCAAGGGCCGTACTGTGGGAGTGCATTCAAGACAACGCAAGGAAGTGGACGTGTTAACCACGTCACTACAGAAGAAGTTCAAAATGCTCACGATGTCGTTCTTGGTACGTTCCTGGCAAACTCAATCCCTGTTATTGTTTTATTTGTTTCGGGAGGTTCGCATTCTTTTATTGCAAAAGGGGTTGTTGTTGATAATGGTTGGAGGATAGTACCCCTTAGGCAGTCCTTGCTTATTCAATCGCGAATGTGGGATGTCCGGATGTGGATCTAGACATTGGAGGTTATAGGTTTCCCTCTAAGTTGATTATGATAGATTCTAAAGACATTCAAGTGATTTTGGGAATGGATTGGTTGATTAAGTATAAGGGTAGAATTGATTGTGCTGATAGATCAGTAACCCTTACTACTGTAAGTGGAGAGACCATCAAGTATGTGTCTTTGCAGAAAGAAAGCTCGGCTGTCAAGATGCATCCCCAAAAGATGATGCATGGAGAGGGAGAAGGGCGACTGCCATTGGAGGAGACTCCGACCGTGAATGAGTTCATGGATGTTTTTCCTGAAGATTTGCTTGGAATAACACCGGATCGGGAAGTTGAATTCAATATAGACTTGTATCCATGTACGGAGCCTATTTCTCAACAGCCGTACCGTATGAATCCTATGGAGCTTGCGGAGATGAAGACGCAGCTTGAAGATTTGAAAGCTAAGGGTTTCATTAGACCAAGTGTTTCTCCATGGGGATCGCCTATATTGTTTGTGGAGAAGAAGCGTGAGAAGACTCTAAGGATGTATGCGGACTATCGGAAGCTAAATGAGGTGACCATCAAGAATAAGTGTCCGTTGCCTCGAGTGGATAATTTGTTCAACCAGCTGAAAGGAGCCAAGATGTTTTCCATGATCGACTTGAGGTCGGGTTATCATCAAATCAAGTTGAGGTTAGCGGATATACCAAAGATGGCGTTCACTACCCACTATGGATTGTATGAATATACATTGATGTCTTTCGGACTCACTAATGCTCCGGCACATTTTATGATGCTTATTGTCGGGGATAAAATTACGGCCCATTGCCATGGACCACTCCCTGACGGCCCAATCGAACAGCCTCCTAAGGCCTAGCTCCTTAGAAAGTTCTATCTGGCCCATATGCATCCTGCCGAACAGCTTCCTAGTTGGCACGGTGCGTAACGGCCAAGGATTTGTGTTTGAGTCTGACTCGAACAGGAGTTTTGCACGGCTACGTGAAGACCCGGACGCAGTTTCCTGGATTGGAGCAGATGTCGTGATCCCCAAGAGTTGGAGTATACCTTATCTACCTCGGGATGTATTTGGCATGTGTACGAGTTCGTTACGATCTCGTGATCAGCCCGGCCCGATTATCCCTTGGTAGGTCGGTTGTTCATCACTATATAAACAAGGCCCCTACGGCACGTAGAGGGCACCAGGAAACGAGATCATCGCACGACTCGAAGCTTAGATCGCATATTACTTCCTTGTATACCCAGAATCTCGCCGAGACTTGCTGGTCTCGTCGAGTTCCTCTTTGTAATATTCTCTCATACAAAGAAGCGCTGGACGTAGGGTTGTTATCTCCCCGGAGAGGCCCGAACCAGGATAAAACCCTGTGTCTCCCTGTTGCTCGTTGAATGCTGTTCGCTTTGCTCGGTAAGTCTTCTATCTCCTTTCCCAAGAACCTTAGTTGACTTGGGACCAATATCCCAACCGTCGACACTTATGACAAGGTCTTGGTGGAGTATTTGGAAAAATTTGTCGTGGTGTTCATTGATGATATCCTCATTTATTCTAAGAATGAGGAAGAGCATGCCGAGCACTTGAGACTGGTGTTGGTGAAGTTGAGAGAGCATCAGTTGTATGCTAAGTATTCGAAGTGTGATTTTTGGGTCAAAGAGGTAACATTTCTTGGTCATGTCAGCTCAGAAGATGGAGTGTCTATTGATCCATCCAAGGTCAGTGAGATTCTGGAATGGAAGATACCGAAGTCGGTTACCATGGTCAGAGGTTTTCTTGGAATTGCTAGTTATTATAGTCGCTTATCGAGGGATTTTCGAAGATTTCTCGACCGCTCACCCAGTTGTTGAAGAAGGATGCTAAGTTCAAGTGGACAGCTCAGTGCCAAGATAGGTTCGAGCTATTAAAGAAGAAGCTAACATCTCCACCAGTATTGATTTTGCCGGATATCCATAAGGACTTTGAGGTGTATTGTGATGCTTCGAAGTTGGGAATCGGTTGTGTGCCTATGCAGGAGGGAAGGGTTGTTGCATATGCTTTGCGACAACTACGGCCCCATGACGTTAATTATGCCACTCATGACTTGGATTTAGCTGCTGCGATGCATGCTTTAAAGATATGCAGGCATTACCTAATTGGTAATCGCACCGAGATATATACCTCGCCCAATGAGCCCCGCCCGCAAAACCCGCGCCCAACCGCAAGCTGCCATCTAGCCTAGCCCGCTGCCCCGCTGCGCCACGCGTCGGCAACCGATTTGCCACCCATGTCTCCCAGTCACCGTACGCCACGCGTCGGACGACGCCGTGTGCCACGAGTCAGCCGCAGCTTCCGCCCGCGCCTCTTCGGCCAACCCAGCCCGCCACATGTCCCGTGCGCTACTGCCGCACGCGCCGTTCGGTCGGTTCGGTCCGATTCGGTCCGGTTCAGCCGATGAAATTGGTTTAATCTTTTATGTGTTTTCTGATTTTCTTCAAACTTCTAGGACTTGTTTAAGAAGCATCCGAACTCCAAATTAGATGATTCCAAAGCCATTAAATCCATAAATAGTCTAGAATTTTATAAATTTATTTGAGATATAAGTTCTGTTATTAATTTTTCTGTTCTAATGCATTTGGATCTACGTGTAGATCGTCCGTGCTCCCGCTGTTCGGTATTTTTCCAGGAGTTTCCCGAGGGAGGTCCCCAAGAGCCAGAGTTCTACCAAGGCGAGATAGATTGCATCTTACTCCCTAGGTTGCAAAACTCACCCACTTATTGTCTTTATTTATTTTTCTCATGCATGAAATGAGGGGAAGGGTTAAAAACCTAAATATTGACACTGCGTCATCTACCCTATTAATTTAGCCATTTATTGTTGCCTTAGTATTTCCTAGGCTATCCTTGTGCATAGATGCTAGTGCTCGTGGGTTGTTAGTTGTTATGTTATTCATTTAATTATCTTGTGACTTGATATGATTGGATGTGCTGAGTTACTTTAATAACCTAATCGACTAAAATCTACGTGGCGTGAGTAGACTAAAGGTGGCAAGTCGAGTGGTTTTCTGTAATGAGGATTGTGGTGGTGGTAGTAACCTTGGTCTAAGGACCTATGACGTGTGCTTATCCGGCCAAACCATACAAGCACAACCATAAGTGTTAGCTCTAGCATGTCGGCCAACATGTGCTAGTCCTGACTTAGTAGTTAGGGAAAACTGTTAACACACTTTACCTTGAAAAGATCAGGCTGCGGTCCATGGGCTCAAGAGGGGGACCCGAGTTGTCGAAACCTTAGAGGGGGTATCGGTGTTAACAGAAGGAACTAATGAATCTCCTTGTATCGTTACATGGTCTGGGCTCCAAAGGAAGAGCTAATACGCAAAAGTATCACTAGGCTTATGTGCTACACTCTGCAGAGTTTTAAACTATCAGGATAGCCGTTCCCATGGTCATGTGAGGGGAGGAAGGTCGTACATGGTAGTCTCATGTTTATTAATTAACATGTTGGGTTGGCTTTGTTTGAGTTATTCGAGGCTTGTGCATCTTTGCAGAGGGGCTTTCGATGCCGAGCTATGTGTGTTACTTTGGGAATCTTTTCTTTATTAATTGTTCAACAAATGCTTTTACAACACTTTAATTAATTTGACTAGAATAGGTGTTTATGCAAATTAGCCATGCTGTTCTTGTTCATATCATTGCATTCATCATAAAGATTCTTGTTGGGTAGCCGTGTACTCACTATACAAACCACGGATATATATTTGTTCAGGAGAAGACTCGGGTCCGGTGTACCTACAAGATCAGGAGGATTTTGTACCAGATTTTGATCAAGATTAGCTGTTGTTCGAAGGGTCGGATAAGAAAGCATCGTCGTATCTTTATTCCGCTGCATTTATTTGAATTTCCGCAACTCTGAACTATACTATATGGCCTTATTCAAACTATTGTAATAAGTCGTTGTGCTACAATTGCTTTTGCATTAATATGTTATTTTCTTAGTTAATTGCGGTTGTGTTGGGATGCTCGACAACTGTCGCTCATGAGTTGCTAGCATTGATCTCTGGGACTAGCAATGGATCATGAGTGGATACCGAAGTCGGTTACCATGGTCAGAGGTTTTCTTGGAATTACTGGTTATTATAGTCGCTTTATCGAGGGATTTTCGAAGATTTCTCGACCACTCACCCAGTTGTTGAAGAAGGATGCTAAGTTCAAGTGGAAAGTTCGGTGCCAAGATAGCTTCGAGCTATTAAAGAAGAAGCTAGCATCTCCACCAGTATTGATTTTATCGGATATCATAAGGACTTTGAGGTGTATTGTGATGGTTCGAAGTTGGGAATCAGTTGTGTGCTTATGCAGGAGGGAAGGGTTGTTGCATATGCTTTGCGACAACTACGGCCCCATGAGGTTAATTATGCCACTCATGACTTGGAGTTAGCTGCTGCGATGCATGCTTTAAAGATATGGAGGCATTACATAATTGGTAATCGCACCGAGATATATACCTCACCCGCTGCGCCCCACCCGCAAAACCTGCGGTCAAACGCAAGCTGCCACCTAGCCCAGCCCGCTGCCCCGCTGCGCCATGCGTCGGCTACCGATTTGCCGCCGTCGTCTCCCAGTCACCGGATGCCACGCATTGGACGGCGCCGTGTGCCACGCGTCAGCCGCCGCTTCCGCCCACGCCTCTTCGGCCAACCCAGCCCGCCACATGTCCCGTGCGCTACTGCTGCGCGCGCTGTTCGGTGGTTCGGTCTGATTCGGTCCGGTTCGGCCGGTTATATTGGTTTAATGTTTTCTGTGTTTTCTCATTTTCTTCAAACTTCTAGGACTTGTTTAAGGAGCATCCGAACTCCAAATTAGATGATTCCAAAGCCATTAAATCCATAAATAGTCTAGAATTTTATATATTTATTTGAGATATATGTTCTGTTGTTAATTTTTCTGTTCTAATGCATTTGGATCTACGTGTAGATCATCCGTGCTCCTGCTGTTTAGTATTTTTCCAGTACTTTCCCGAAGGAGGTCCCCAAGAACCAGAGTTCTACCAAGGCAAGTTAGATTGCATCTTGCTCCCTAGTTTGCAAAACTCACCCGCTTATTGTTTTTATTTTTTTCTCATGCATGAAATGTGGGAAAGGGTTAGAAACCTAAATATTGACACTGTATCATCTACCCTATGAATTTAGCCATTTATTGTTGCCTTAGTATTTCCTAGCCTATCCTTGTGCATAGATGCTAGTGCTCGTGGGTTGTTAGTTGTTAGGTTATTCATTTAATTATCTTTTAACTTGGTATGATTGGATTTGCTGAGTTACTTTAATAACCTAATCAACTAAAATCTACGTGGCGTGAGTAGACTAAAGGTGGCAAGTTGGGTGGTTTTGTGGAATGAGGATTGTGGTGGTGGTAGTAACCTTGGTCTAAGGACCTATGACGTGTGCTTATCCGGCCAAACCATACAAGCGCAACCATAAGTGTTAGCTCTAGCATGTCGGCCAACATGTGCTAGTCCTGACTTAGTAGTTAGGGAAAACTGTTAACACACTTTACCTTGAAAAGATCAGGCTGCGGTCCGTGGGCTCAAGAGGGGGACCCGAGTTGTCGAAACCTTAGAGGGGGTATCGGTGTTAACAGAAGGAACTAATGAATCTCCTTGTATCGTTACATGGTCTGGGCTCCAAAGGAAGAGCTAATACACAAAAGTATCACTAGGCTTATGGGTAAAGTGTGCTACACTCTGCAGAGTTTTAAAACTATCATGATAGCCGTTCTCAAGGTCATGTGAGGGGAGGAAGGTCGTACATGGTAGTCTCATGTTTATTAATTAACATGTTGGGTTGGCTTTGTTTGAGTTATTCGAGGCTTGTGCATCTTTGCAGAGGGGCTTTCGATGCCGAGCTATGTGTGTTACTTTGGGAATCTTTTCTTTATTAATTGTTCAACAAATGCTTTTACAACACTTTAATTAATTTGACTAGAATAGGTGTTTATGCAAATTAGCCATCCTGTTCTTGTTCATATCATTGCATTCATCATAAAGATTCTTGTTGGGTAGCCGTGTACTCACTATACAAACCACGGATATATATTTGTTCAGGAGAAGACTCGGGTCCGGTGTGCCTACAAGATCAGGAGGATTTTGTACCGGATTTTGATCAAGATTAGCTGTTGTTCGAAGGGTCGGATTTGAAAGCATCGTCATATCTTTATTCCGCTGCATTTATTTGAATTTCCGCAACTCTAAACTATACTATATGGTCTTATTCAAACTATTGTAACAAGTCGTTGTGCTACAATTGCTTTTGCATTAATATGTTATTTTCTTAGTTAATTGTGGTTGTGTTGTGATGCTTGACAACTGTCGCTCATGAGTTGCTAGCATTGATCTCTCGGACTAGCAATGGATCATGAGTGGATCCCGGTGAAGCCGGGGTTGTGACACGAGCCGTCCGATCCACACCAAGATTCGTGAGGACCAAAACGCGCTGAGTCGCTGTCATGCGGGCCTCACCTGCTAGGAAAACCCATCGCGCGCGCTGAGATCCGGAGGCATTGAATCACTGACAGTGAGCCCTTGGTCCACCGGTTAGGTTAAGTGGGCGCACACTGGGTGCGGCGCCAGCACCGTAGCGGTTGCGCGCACGCAAAATACGCCTTGAGCGTATACCGCGCGGGCGCGGGAGCGCGTAGCGCACGGCCAGGCCATGGGCCGAATCCATTACTAGGCCGATTCATTCGCTGGCTCAGCCTGATGCGATTTAACAAATTTGCAACGATTTAACCAATTACTTAAATGTAGAAATAGTTATAGATTTCTTTAAAATAGCTAGATGTTCCCAAAAATTCTAGAAAAATTTGGATAAATAGTTAGGACAGTTTTAGACTTTATACAATTCACCACTGTAATGAAATAATGGCACTATATTATCAAATGAGTAGATTTCCTATATAGAAAATGATTAAACTAGAATTAGGGTGACTTTAGTTATTATAAATAATGAGTCTGACCTTATAAAATCATAAGAAACTAGAATGAGGTATGCAAGAGCATTAATAATTAGAGAAAATTATAAAACACTATTCTTGCCCAAATTTTATTATTACAGAATTAATTTCCTAAACACCAACAAATTTTAATAAATTCTTTATTAAGCAAAATGGGTGCTGACCATAGAAAATGCCAACACCGATAAACTTAACTCCGTATGTAAGCCGTGTTACGATGTGACGTCATCGTATGTCGCGCATTAAACCCTAAATTCTCGATTACTACCTTAGCGTAAAATATCGTATTTTGGGGTACCTCTATTTTATTATGTAATGATAGGATGGTTTATTAATACACTGGGGCATGCATTGCATAACATACAAAAATTAGCATCATTATCCGACCTTATACATTGTGGTGACGATGATAGGACCTAGGTCACGTGCATGCATCATGTTTTTTGTTTTGCACCAATGAGTGATTGTTGGATTATATGTGTGATTAGACGTAGGCGATCCCGAGGGAAGGTTCGGTGACGCGGAGGAAGACCTTCCACCTGATTTCCCAATGAACACTTACTCTTATAGATGTTTATCTGTATTAGGGAATGATTGCGACTTTCCCAATTGCGGATTAACATCGATATATTCATGTCTATTACCTAGTTTTCCCAAACTAAATTGTTTAATATTAAAATGCATGCTTATTAACCTGCCCAATTGTTAATCATGTTAATATTTATACATGCCTATTCTTGGATTATTTTGGCCTTTATGTTTGCCTTGATCGTCATAATCCTTGTTAGCCTAAGAATAGTTTCGTAACAACTTTAAACCTACCAATTGGGTAAAACCTGCTTAGACTTGCTTAGGATTAAACAAATCTTCTGGCAATTAGCCATAGAACGATGAACCGATATTCACCAGTCATTTATTCTTTCATTAAAAAGGATATGACATGTGACAATTAGGGCTAATAGATGCATGATGGGCTAGATGTTGTTGTTGGTAT
This sequence comes from Raddia distichophylla, assembly GCA_005191435.1. Lineage (NCBI taxonomy): Eukaryota > Viridiplantae > Streptophyta > Magnoliopsida > Poales > Poaceae > Raddia > Raddia distichophylla. Next base: position 4,523,345 of record SPJY01035639.1, on the reverse strand, counting down.
GGCTATGTGGTGTGTCGGGCTGGTTTGGTCAGTCGATCGGGATAGATCGCGTGTGGTAATGTTAAAGGTTATTCAGGTGGAGGCTAGATGGTTGGAAGGTTGCCCCTTAGATGACATCCTGATGGATGATTAAGGCACGAGGTGCCTTTTGCTGGGTCTAGTGAGTAAGGTTGCCCCTTAGATGACATCGTGATGGATGATTAAGGCACGAGGTGCCTTTTGCTGGGTCTAGCGAGAGCTTACCTAGGAGGAGCGCGGAAGAACACGCGTAGCAGGGTGATCGTTGACATCTGGAGGATGGTTCCAACTCAACGCATGGCCATCGCACAGAGTACGAGTTTGGTTCACCAGTTGCGAGCGCTCTGCGGAGGCCCTCAGGGACCACTCTCAATAGGGACCGGCAATGGTCGTCACCGGATGTGATGGAGGCCACACTTCCCTAGGATGACGATAGGCTAGTGCGGGCTGGCAACCCCCTAGGCCGAGGCGGGCAATCTATGACAAGTGTGGTCAACAACAGGATTGTCAAATCCAGGAAGGAGGGTGGACTTACGAAAATGTTGGGGCAATGAGAAGGTGGTGTGTTGAAGTTCAAAGTCAAGTATGTATCATGTTTGGGGATTTGTTGATCTAGGATTAGTTGTTGAGGTCGGTCGGTAGGATGGGGTTGGGAAGTATTTGTTATGGTGCTAAACTCTTTGTGACTTATTTACTGTTATTATCGGATGCTAGTTAGAGTAATGTCATCTCATTTAAAAATCTGGCATGACGCCAATAAAATAACCCTTTCCACAAATCAAGACCTTCTATTCACTAAGTGCATTAAGGGAAGTGTTAACTAGCCAGCGTTTGGATGACACTAAAATCGCCTACTTATATTCTTTTAGACGATGGGATCGAGGTGGATCCTTACGAGTGTCATGAAGAACATGGATAGGACTTCGGTGGGCCTGATGAGTCTTAGGGGATGCCCCAGTCGCTTGCAAGTCTATTCTTTTGGGTAAATATTTTGGTATAGCTGCAATACTCTGAGCTCTATTTTGTAGTACTAAAGGCTAATGTTCATTGCCTTACTGAAATCGCCTAAGGGCGTAACTTGGAGATGTAAAATTCAGGGATTATGTTTTAATCGACGTATGCTTGTATCGGCTATGTGACCTTCTGCACTAGTGTACCGATCCATGGACTAGTGCATGGGATTCCGATTCTCAAGGTAAGTAAAATTTGAAGGTTGACAGGTCAGATGGTGACTTTAAAAGCATTTTTAATAATATAATCCCTCTTTTATTGTAAGGCGTATTTTATTTCATTAGAACAAAACTTTGACCAACAATTACTTTATTAATATGTCATTTATGTGATACAAAATCATACTCATATGTAAGTACTGTTGAATAAAAATCTACCAACATCAATCTTGTGTCATAAAAGTTATGTATTAATGAAGTTATTGTTTGTCAAAGTTTTGTCCTAATGAAATAGAATACGCCTTATAAAAAAACGGATGGAGTATGAGTCTGTGAGTAGCGTCGGGTCAGAAAAAATATAGCATTAAATATGATCTAAATGTTAGATTAAGGGTGCGTTTGGTTACGTGAATGAGATGATTCCTACAGGGATGATACAGAAGTTGTATCCATTCATGTGTTTCGTTGGGTTAATCGTACCAGATCATCCTAAACGAAGCGATAAAGAAAATTGGAATACTCTCTCAATATGATGTACGACTCCATTCGCTTGATTTGGTTAAACGATTGCGCACAACATTCTCTCGCATGCTCTTCTTCTTCATTCATATTTATTATTTTATAGCATACTAAATTTCAAATCGATTTGAATTTTGAATTCGGTTTGGATTTCAAATCTGATTTAAATTTTAAATAGGTTTTTCATATTTAGATTTTGAATTTGAAAATATATTTCAATTTGTAAAAATGATTTGAATGTTCAATACACATTGAATATTGAATTTAAAATCCAATTAAGTTTTTAAACGAAATTTGGATTTCGTTTTTGAATATGGGTTGATTTTAATTGCAAATCAGTTTATATTTTCAAACTTGCCTGAATCCAGAATTGAAAATCTGACTTGTGTTTTTAATCTAAAATTTGAATTCAATTTAAATTTGGCTTGAATTTTGAATTCAGAATTTGGATTTAATTTAAATTCAATTGAATATGAAAATGTTAAATTTAGTTTGAATATAAAATCCAATTTGAACTTTAAATTTAAAATTTGGTTGCAATGTTGACTTAAAATTAAATCTTGTTTAAATCATTGAAAATAAAATTAGTGATAAGGTTACTTTTTCTCAAAATATAAAGTGTTGTTTGATGTTACTTGAATACTTGAACCATTATAAGTCATCCCATACGAGAACCGAACATAATCTTGTATAATCTTGTTCAACCAGAATGGAATATGCCCTAGATCAATAATGGTGATGATTCTAATACTTCTTTGTCCATGTAATTTGATAACATTGTTTATCGATTCCCTGAATAAATGTCATGGCTTTGTTCATTGGGTATGACTTGATTGTGAAACACATTGTTAAGTGACATTATTCAAAACGAGTCTCTGATCCATATCATTACAAGAAGTGGTGATGGTTTGATCAGCACATGTATTGGTTGATGACAATGTTTCACATGATATAGATATGGAGATTTTAAACCAATAATGTGAACACATGTTAGAGAACATGGGTAGTCAGACAGACCCACTCTGATACGCTGTGAGTTGTTATCCCTTATGGTGCCATCAGCATACAGTCTCGAGTGTTATACTCATATGGTCCTTACACCTGAGATTGTCATGTATGCATAGCATGTTGACTCGTATGCTTTGGTATCATCAAACGCTATAACGTAACTGGGTAGTTATAAAGGTGACTACTAGTATGCCACAATACATAGCCCGGGGTATGATGCTCGAGATGGAATTTACCCCTCCAAGATTACGGAAGGGATACATCTAGGCTCCTCGTGTGGATGGATAGGAAATGCGCACGGCTGTGCTAGTGTGACTAAGAAATTAGTCATGGTTTGTATCCATCACACTGTTGAGTGAAGTGGTCAAGCTATCAATAAGGGTGGGAGGCATTTCGTCTTTAGTTTGACTGGTATCATGTGGCAAAGGAATCGTTATGTGAGTGTGTCATGGTTCAGCCGAATATTAATTTTGTGCATTCGGGGGTCAAATATGTACTGCTATGTGCCTCTGTTTATCGTTGGAATGGAAACGGGTTTTCGGATCCACGGTCGACTTGCATTGAATCTAATAGGTCACACACTTAACAGATTGGAACAGTTTAATCGGTTCGTGCATGGATATGATCCGTGTAACAGTTGGAACCCTAGTGGGCCTCGGCCCACTAGCGTGTCTATAAAAGGTGAGGCCTGGGGCGGCGCACAGTACGAGTTGATCCCTCACCACGAGTAGCAGCCCCATGACCCTTCCGCTCCCCAAAAACCCTACCTGTGCGGTAAGGTGCTAGTACACCCCGCATAACGTTCCTATTTGGTACGTATGGATATCGGTAGAGGCATTGCCATACACAGGCACGCTGTTCGGTTGTATCTCCCGCGACCAGGCGGTGTGAACAACTACTTCATCTATGCGCACGCATCTGCTTCTGCTACATTGGGGCGTCTGGTGTAATGATCTATGATCCGCTACTCGCATGTGATCTTGTGTGAATCGTGGTAGAAAATTTTTTATTTTGTGCTTGCGTAGCCTACCCGTTTCCCTTCAGTATTATCTGAGCTGATAATGTGCAGTTTCGGATCTGGATTAGGCGCATATGATAACATGTTGCTGATGTTTGTCACGGATTGAGGTATGAGTTGGTGACACTACACGATCAAAAGATTAATTCGTGCTTGATCAGATTCGTGTCATGCATTACCCCTACCGACTGGTAACACCATCGAGGTAGTAGCACGCGCCGAATAGATCGTGCCAATAGATCGAGATCGGTGTGGTCGCCGCCTTTTGAAGGGGACCTCGCGCATTGGGACCATAAGGTCGATCTTATGAAAGTCGAGGCATGCTGATGGCTCGGGATCGGATTGAGTTGACTAACCCGATTGAGTTTTTATAGCACAAATCATATATGCGATCTATGGTTCTGTGAAATATTTCGAGGCATGCTGATGACTCGGGACCACCGTGATAGTCGTAGTACGCGTGTTAATTAAAACTGGCTCACGTCACGTGCGTTACGCCTAACTTATTTTTGTATAGAATGATGTGGACTATATGGACCCCTTGTGTATGTGATACATTGTTGTAGCTATGATGACCTATGTGTCATGGTTATATAATTGCATCCGAAGCCTGTCCATTGTTGTATAATGGCATGTGTGCCGACTTGTGATGAAACCTTATGTAATTTTGTTATTGGCTGGTAGATGTAGTAGTATAGTGCAGATTCATGGAGGCTTCAACCCTGGTGGCCTAGTGAACAAGGATGGTTGTGAGATGGTGATCACCGCGTCATGGGCCATAACAGTTCACAGTTTAATATGATTATCTGTGATGCTAATCCTCGCATTGCTGTTTTTTCATGCTCATATGTGGTGAATATGTTGACCTGATTGGATAGTTACCCTCAGAAAATTAAGAGTTGGATGCCCTTTTCCAATAGCTGCACCTATTGCCTTGTATGTTGTCGGATAAGCTCTTGACAAACCAGGATCGTCGTCTTCTTCCTAGTACAAATTGGGTTAATGTAGCCTAACTAGTGTATTTAAATGCATAGTATTGGTTTGCTTAACGGAGTTATCCAAATAGGATTTGTGACATCGGGGGCGTCAGGGTTGGGAGCCGGGACATATGATGCCACCAGAACAGGCAAGAGTCACATACGATGTGATTAGCAATGTGTTGCCTACCTACGTCTCTGGGTTCAAGCGGTGTAGGCAAATCCCACCGGAGCTATTTAGTGAATATGGACCTTGTTCCATGAAGATTGCAAGAGGGAAAGTGATCTTATAGGAAGAATCTTTTATTAAATTTGTTTAATAGAAGATTAACATGAACATAGTGCTAAAACTTTGCTTATTTATTTCTGTTGTAGATGCCGCCTAATACTGTTGTTACAAATGCTGGTATTAACTTGCGGTCTATTATAGAAAGAGAGAAACTCTCTAGAAAAAACATCATTTATTAGAATCGAAACTTGAGAGTTTTTCTCTAGTAAGAGGAAAAGGAATATGTTCTAGATGATCCCTATCCTGAAGAACCCGTGATGATGCTACAGCCGTGTCAGGACCTAGTTGATAAAACCGTGCCCTTCTGTGTATTACCGCACTAGTCCCAAGGATCATCGCTAGTGCACATAGTCTCGAAACAGAGAGATAATTTACCATTATTTAAAGTTCGAATACATAGGGCTGGAGCCTGAAATAATACAACCATGTCGGTGCGTAAACCGACGCATAACACAATGAGAGTACAAATACTTGTACTCGTTAAGGTATGATCTTGAATCACAGGACATAGCCTAAGCTTCATTATATTCCCCGAAATCCCTCGCTGCGAAGAGCTCCTTGCTCCCCTGGGATGGTTTTCCAACTAAAAGTTTTTTAAAAGAAAAATAAAAACAAGAAACGTGAGTACAATATTACTCCACAAGTCCAAGAGAATTTATGCAATGCAGTTAGTACAAAGGATAGTTTATTTAGGTCATTTTCCAAAATTTTTGTCATAAAACCTTTCAACGTTATACAAAATTCCTTTTGTAGAAATCATCAGAATACGGGAAAGAAATCATTTCTTTTTAGATAGATAAATTCTTGCTTCCTCAGAATCAGTAGTGCATTTGGTATTTTGAAGGGAAAAAGGTATAGACATAGCTACCATATGAACAGTCACCAAGCGAGCTCATATCCGATAGCGCGGCTATCATGACAGTTTATATAATACTCTACAGAGTGTGTGCACTTTACCCTCAACTGCTAGTGCGTGCTTGTCAGAATATCGAGGATACAAGCTAACGACGCACAACACAAAGCCAGTTGTTCCGAGAAATCTACTGGAAACTATTTATCATTAAATATGGAGCACGCGTGACCGACCCTGGTCATCCAATTGTCCAATATTTATTACGGCGAGGAGACCACCTATTGGCGATTCTTACGCTATTAGAAATTAATCCGCAAACGGACGGATATCGCTTGTAGTTTTCACCTAGGAGTATTCCAAGGTATCGAATCCACAGGGAACGAGGGAGAAAGATAATTCTAATATATATATTATTGAGATACCAACCAACTAGCTAAGGGGTAAATATGATACGATAAACAGACCGGTGACACACACACACACACACTAAGTAGAGTGCTACGATAATTAGACAGACAGTTGGGAGGACAACGAGACGGGTTTAATAATTTCGTAAATATTGTGTGATTCAGTTTATTGAGAGACCTTGGGTAATAATGATTAGTGGTTCACTTAATATTCGTCGTCGGAGCTCGGACACTCACTACCACCCGCTATCCTGAATTGGAATCCCGAATGGTTTTGATCGTTTCGATTGGGCTCTACTGGTCCAAAGCTGGACGCTGTGGGTTACGCACGAGATAATTAATATCGACGGATGGATAGGGCTGTCACCACCTACCACATATACGTGGGCCCGGGTGTAAACCGAGTTAGTCATAGTCTCAGACACCACGTTTGCTACTATTTCTAATCAACCTTCCTCGGATCCTAGGAAGATGATCTAGGTTCAATACTTAGCTCTCTAAGTATACGAGTGAGAACCTAAACTGATTCTAGACGAATACAAGCTACCGGTAAGGCTAATCCACACAACTCACTATGCTCAATCTCAAATAAAGCTCAACACAATATAAAATGAATGAAGTAGTCTTACTGAATACTTTTGGTAAACAGGAAAGCATACAAGAGCGTTACCCAAATTCCCGAAGACACTTCCGGAACTCCGAGACTTCAGCTCGACTCGACTCTAACTCCCAACTAATCTACTCTAACTAAAGAGCAACTATAAATGAAGTGGATGAAGTGAAGTGTGGTGTGTGTCTCTAAATGAAGGAGATCACCTCCTTTTATAGGCTACCGTGACCAATGAGGTGCTGACACGGCTAGGGACAGGTGTCACAAGGTCCTTGCTGAAGGGGGAATCCGAAGGGGCGAAGAGGTGGGTCGGCCGGCCAACTTTTTGTGGATCCTGGCCCTTTAATTTGGCTAGGATACTCCTTGTGCGGTGTAGATCTTCTCCCAGAATCGGTTTGGCAGTTGGAGACCGGTAGCATCGGGTTCCTTTGGAATCCTATGCTTAACTTGAGGATTACTCCACTTTCTGGATGAAACCGACTGAAATCAACGGCTTGGATGTACTCTAGGATCTCTTATAGAAGTCCCGGTGCAACCCTGGCCTGACTGGGTGAAGGAGCTGGGTCGGCCGGCCTAGGGTGGGTCGGCCGACCCACTCTTTTGCCCGGCTCGGTCCCAATTTTTCTCAGTGGGTCCCTGCATGCAAAATATTACCAAAACTCGTGGAACTTTATTAGAATAATTAAAATGTTAGTATAAACCTTGATTTTCCCTCAAAAAACCGGAATTTCGGAATATGTTGGCGTATGAAATTGGTGTTTATTTGACGTCAACATACCCCCCAACTTGAACTTTTGCTCATCCTCGAGCAAAAAGATCAAAATCGAACCCGATGGATCAGGATTGCATCAATATCATTAATCAATAAACATTAAGTGCACAAGATAATACTCCTTGTTATTTGTTAACATAAATTCGTACAAGCGTATCCCAACCTTGTAGTTATACCTGTAGGGCTTCCAAAATGCCACCTCATCTTAGGCAGTTGAAAGATAGAAAAACCAAGACAGAGCATTGTTAGCTCATCCTTTTTCAGGATGGTCCCAGAAAACGTTTTCTTTGAAAATTTTAGTTCCTCTATTGGTACTCTCAAATCGCTCAAGTGCTATGGCTTATGTGGAGCTCGAGGTAGGGATAGAAGAGACCTACTTAGGCTGCATAATTTTGTTAAGTCAAAATTTGGACCTAATGAAGATGGTGTCACTTCGCATTCCGGTCATTAGAGAAATAATGTCCAGGGGTGAGGGAGAGAATGGACTCACGCCAAAGGAATGAAGAAACACAAGTGCAAGGTTGTGAGGTACTAATTAGTCCATCACATCAGATCTTGTGTTTATGGAAACAGTCTATACAACTTCTTTATTTTGAGCAAATCCCTTTAATGAAATATATATTTTTTTAGGGAGACATTTCTTTTCTAGGAGATCATGAATTTCTCCTCTTTTCTTTTCTCTCTCTTTTTTTTCCGAGGAATCATGAATTTCCCCTTTCTCTCTCTTTTTTTTTAGCCTCTCAATTTTCAAAAGGTTGAGGGATGACTCATGATAACTTTGAAGTCTTTAATTGGGTAGACTGCATAGGTAGGTATATAGTGGACACATTGAAGAACTTGGCTTATTTTGATTGGTGGAGGAATACCTGCAGAAATGGATGCTTTATTCCAGTGTGGAATCTAGCATAGCCAGATATGAAAAAGGCTTGCAACCAAAAGGGTACACAAAAGGAAATGACCGGCTTTGAAGAGTCACTACTCCTTAAGGTCACAAGTTTTGACAAAACTCAACACAACCGTAAGTGGCTAAAATGTAGGTTTTAATGTTTTGAGTACTTTTGGCTTTGGTGGGAAGAAAATCCCAATCAGGAACATATCATAAAATATATAAAATATTTTCTTTTGAGACTTTTCCCTACTAAAGGTATGTGCAACTAAGCTCTAATAATAGTCATGTCATATCTCACAACAACTTAGACTTGGAGCAAAATGTCAACTTCTACTAGGTAAAGACTTGGCAGAATTACTCCTCATACCAATAAATGTTAAACTAAATAAGAGTATTAAATTGTAAACCTAGTGTTTAGAGAATAGGATCGAGCAATGTTTCATATTTTCCTTGGGTAAAATCAACATTTATACCTTTATTCAAAGGAAAATATTTTTGGTCTTTTTATACTTTTGCAAATTTTTATGAATTTTTTTTAACATGCAAATGACAAATGCAATTAAACAAATTCCAATTTAATGGCATGGCAAGAGGTGAAACATGCAAGGGTAAGGTAGAGCAAAATGCAAGGCAGGCTGGATAATCTGGCAATGATCTAGCAGCAGCAATAATGGGCAGCAACAATAGTGGCAATAGCGATGTAAATGGGAGAGAGGACAAGGCGTACCTTATGGAGTCAATGGTCCAACCATGTGTTGGAACCAGGCCATCAAAGGGTTGTTGTTGGCTCGAAGGTTTTTGCCATCGTCTAGTGTTGCCTAGTGTGACGGCCGAGCGTTCGACGAACGTCGCTCATGTCAACACCTAGTGTTCCCACTATCTCTTACAATGCGGAGGTCTCGTGCAAAAGGCTCAAAATAGGAAGAATAACAAGCCAATGATGGCCCTTCCCGTCCTACAGCGGACTTTGGTTTTGTGAAAATTGAGACCTTCCGGCTTCGTGTTGCCACAAGCTCCCAGTCTCTTGATCGTGGGTGCCCCATCCTTAATTGATGAGGTGGTGCGGCGCCTCTCATCAAGGCTTGGTGTGCTTGGGTTGAGCGTGCTGCTCGCGATTGTGCTTGGCTTGCTAGCGACTATATGTCACCGACCCAGAGATGCTAAGTCTAGGGGTTCCATGGCCTTTAAGTTGAGGGTCAGATTTCGGGTGACACAAAGGTTGAGCCTTGGATTAGGCAAGCAAACCTTGGTTGTGGTTCCCAAAAATCACATGAAATAGGGTTGTACTCATCCACCCTCAAGACTTTCCCTTTGGTGTTTCCAAGAAGGTCACTCTAGTACTCTCTAGAATCCCCAAACTTTCCACATTGCGGGTGACAAAACAAGTTCAGTCTATGTCATCCAACATGCTTCTCATTTTTAGCCAGCGCAATACCATGTTTGCTTTTGGATTCATGGGTTTCTTTTTAGCATACAGGTATTGAAGTCGATTGCATAGAACGTAAATCATGTCCAGATTTAATCACCGCAGCAAGTTGGTCATGCATGAATCTAAAAGTAGAGTCATGTGATTCATTCATGCGGGGTGCAATTGTGTGTGCCTTGCCAAAAACAATACCCAGAAATCATCATGGTTAAAGTCTTTAGCCTATCATGTGTGACTATACAACTCATGGAAAAACCTAGATTTCTAGTTAGATCTTTGCAACGAGCATTCAAGCATTTCATTGAAAAATCTAAACAAGTAACTAGTTCCAATTATATGCAGAGTACTTCGAAATTCAAGGGTTAGAAGTCGCACACCTTTTTCCGAAGTTGTTCCAAACATGAGCTGTTGTCCAAGGCCTCGGTCGGAGTGTGAGTCAGTTTCGAGGTGGACAAGATGAACCTCTTGCGGATGCTCTCAGCACACTTGGACAGGGTTTTGCCAAACTTACCATTCCACGTCATTTCTGCAAAATGGGTTAGACCACAAATACCCGAAGGATATATAGAGTGAAGATCAAAGGTTAGGTCCAACAATTAGCGAAATCAGTGGTCCTTGCAGGGCCTATTGAATTGCCGCCACAATTATTTGCTTAAGTCACAATGTCATTTAGAAATGATGCAATGCAATGGGTGAATGCTCATGTTGTAAAAAACAATTTGCCACTATCTACAATACTTTGATTGGCTAAAAGCCTAATCTAGCAAGTAGAGTAGTGGATGAGATGGAATTTTTTTTCTTTTTTAGATGCAAGGTGGATGCAATGAGGAAAAATTCAAATATGCAGTGGAAATGCAAGATTTAAGGCCATGTTCTTTTCAGCGTATCGTACTGTTGCGTATTACTGTAGCATTTTTTGTTATTTTTGTATAGCCTATATGTTGTGATAATTTGTAACGATTTTTTCGTGACTTTTAGTAGTCATTCCAAAGATCCTAAACCTATTTTTTAATTATTTTTTTATAATGTAAAATGCCAACACCGATAAACTTAACTCTGTATGTAAGCCGTATTACGACGTGACGTCATCGTATGTCGCCCATTAAACCCAAAATTCTCGATTACTACCTTAGCGTAAAATATCGTATTTTGGGGTACCTCTATTTTATTATGTAATGATAGTATGGTTTATTAATACACTAGGGCATGCATTGCATAACATACAAAAATTAGCGTCATTATCCGACCTTATACATTGTGGTGACGATGATAGGACCTAGGTCACGCGCTTGCATCATGTTTTTTGTTTTGCACCAATGAGTGATTGTTGGATTACATGTGTGATTAGACGTAGGCGATCCTGAGGGAAGGTTCGGTGACGAGGAGGAAGACCTTCCACCTGAGCAAGGCAAGTTAACACTTAATCTTATAGATGTTTACGTGTATTAGGGAATGATTGCGGCTTTCCCTATTGCGGATTAACATCGATATATTCATGTCTATGACCCAGTTTTTCCAAACTAAATTGTTTAATATTAAAATGCATGCTTATTAACCTGCCCAATTGTTAATCATGTTAATATTTATACATGCCTATTCTTGGATTATTTTGGCCTTTATGTTTGCCTTGATCGTCATAATCCTTGTTAGCCTAAGAATAGTTTGGTAACAACTTTAACCCTACCTGTTGGGTAAAACCTGCTTAGACTTGCTTAGGATTAAACAAATCTTCTGGCAATTAGCCACAGAACAGTGAACCGATATTCACCAGTCATTTATTCTTTCATTAAAAAGGATATGACATGTGACAGTTAGGGCTAATAGATGCATGATGGGCTAGATGTTGTTGTTGGTATGGCTATGTGGTGTGTCAGGCTAGTTTGGTCAGTCGATCGGGATAGATCGTGTGTGGTAATGTTAAAGGTTATTCAGGTGGAGGCTAGATGGTTGGAAGGTTGCCCCTTAGATGACATCGTGATGGATGATTAAGGCACGAGGTGCCTTTTGCTGGGTCTAGCGAGAGCTTACCTAGGAGGAGCGCGGAAGAACACGCGTAGCAGGGTGATCGTTGACATCTGGAGGATGGTTCCAACTCAACGCATGGCCATCGCACAGAGTACGAGTTTGGTTCACCAGTTGCGAGCGCTCTGCGGAGGCCCTCAGGGACCACTCTCGATAGGGACCGGCAATGGTCGTCACCGGATGTGATGGAGGCCACACTTCCCTAGGATGACGATAGGCTAGTGCGGGCTGGCAACCCCCTAGGCCGAGGCGGGCAATCTATGACAAGTGTGGTCAACAACAGGATTGTCAAATCCAGGAAGGAGGGTGGACTTACGAAAATGTTGGGGCAATGAGAAGGTGGTGTGTTGAAGTTCAAAGTCAAGTATGTATCATGTTTGGGGATTTGTTGATCTAGGATTAGTTGTTGAGGTCGGTCGGTAGGATGGGGTTGGGAAGTATTTGTTATGGTGCTAAACTCTTTGTGACTTATTTACTGTTATTATCGGATGCTAGTTAGAGTAATGTCATCTCATTTAAAAATCTGGCATGACGCCAATAAAATAACCCTTTCCACAAATCAAGACCTTCTATTCACTAAGTGCATTAAGGGAAGTGTTAACTAGCCAGCGTTTGGATGACGCTGACCTCACCTACTTATATTCTTTTAGACGATGGGATCGAGGTGGATCCTTACGAGTGTCATGAAGAAGATGGATAGGACTTCGGTGGGCCTGACTTGTCTTAGGGGATGCCCCAGTCGCTTGCAAGTCCATTCTTTTGGGTAAATATTTTGGTATAGCTGCAATACTCTGAGCTATATTTTGTAGTACTAAAGGCTAATGTTCATTGCCTTACTGAAATCGCCTAAGGGCGTAACTTGGAGATGTAAAATTCAGGGATTATGTTTTAATCGACGTATGCTTGTATCGGCTATGTGACCTTCCGCACTAGTGTACCGATCCATGGACTAGTGCATGGGATTCCGACTCTCAAGGTAAGTAAAATTTGAGGGTTGACAGGTTAGATGGTGACTTTAAAAGCATTTTTAATAATATAATCCCTCTTTTATTGTAAGGCGTATTTTATTTCATTAGAACAAAACTTTGACCAACAATTACTTTATTAATATGTCATTTATGTGATACAAAATCATACTCATATGTAAGTACTGTTGAATAAAAATCTACCAACATCAATCTTGTGTCATAAAAGTTATGTATTAATGAAGTTATTGTTTGTCAAAGTTTTGTCCTAATGAAATAGAATACGCCTTATAAAAAAACGGATGGAGTATGAGTCTGTGAGTAGCGTCGGGTCAGAAAAAATATAGCATTAAATATGATCTAAATGTTAGATTAAGGGTGCGTTTGGTTACGTGAATGAGATGATTCCTACAGGGATGATACAGAAGTTGTATCCATTCATGTGTTTCGTTGGGTTAATCGTACCAGATCATCCCAAACGAAGCGATAAAGAAAATTGGAATACTCTCTCAATATGATGTATGACTCGATTCGCTTGATTTGGTTAAACGATTGCGCACAACTTTCTCTTGCATGCTCTTCTTCTTAATTCATATTTTTTATTTTATAGTATACTAAATTTCAAATCGATTTGAATTTTGAATTCGGTTTGGATTTGAAATCTGATTTAAATTTTAAATATTTTTTAAATTTTTAGAATTTGAATTTGAAAATATATTTCAATTTTTAAAAATGATTTGAATGTTCAATACACATTGAATATTGAATTTAAAATCCGATTTAAGTTTTGAAACAAAATTTGGATTACTTTTTTGAATATGGGTTGATTTTAATTGCAAATCAGTTTATATTTTCAAACTTGCCTGAATCCAAAATTGTAAATCCGACTTGAGTTCTAAATCTAAAATTTGAATTCAATTTAAATTTGGCTTGAATTTTGAATTCAGAATTTGGATTTAATTTAAATTCAATTGAATATGAAAATGTTAAATTTAGTTTGAATATAAAATCCAATTTGAACTTTAAATTTAAAATTTGGTTGCAATGTTGACTTAAAATTAAATCTTGTTTAAATCATTGAAAATAAAATTATAGATAAGGTTACTTTTTCTCAAAATATAAAGTGTTGTTTGATGTTACTTGAATACTTGAACCATTATATGTCATCCCATACGAGAACCGAACATAATCTTGTATAATTTTGTTCAACCAGAAGGGAATATGCCCTAGATTAATAATGGTGATGATTCTAATACTTTTTTGTTCATGTATTTTGATAACATTGTTTATCGATTCCCTGAATAAATGTCATGGCTTTGTTCATTAGGTACGACTTGACTGTGAAACACATTGTTAAGTGACATTATTCAAAACGAGTCTCTGATCCATATCATTACGAGAAGCGGTGATGATTTGATCAGCACATGTATTGGTTGATGACAATGTTTCACATGACATAGATATGGAGATTTTAAACCAATAATGTGAACACATGTTAGAGAACATGGGTAGTCAGACAGACCCACTCCGATACGCTGTGAGTTGTTATCCCTTATGGTGCCATCAGCATACAGTCTCGAGTGTTATACTCATATGGTCCTTAGACCTGAGATTGTTATGTATGCATATCATGTTGACTCGATGCTTTGGTATCATCAAACGCTACACCGTAACTGGGTAGTTATAAAGGTGACTACTAGTATGCCACAATACATAGCCCGGGTTATGATGCTCGAGATGTAATTTGCCCCTCCTAGATTACGGAAGAGATACATCGAGGCCCCTCGTGTGGATGGATAGGAAAAGCGCACGGCTGTGCTAGTGTGACTAAGAAGTTAGTCATGGTTTGTATCCTTCACACTGTCGAGTGAAGTGGTCAAGCTATCAATAAGGGTGGGAAGCATTTCGTCTTTAGTTTGACTGGTATCATGTGGCAAAGGAATCGTTATGTGAGTGTGTCATGATTCAGCCGAATATTAATGTTGTGCATTCGGGGTCAAATATGTACTGCTATGTGCCTCTGTTTATCGTTGGAATGGAAACGGGTTTCCGGATCCACGGTCGACTTGCATTGAATCTAATAGGTCACACACTTAACAGGTCGGAACAGTTTAATGGGTTTGTGCGTGGATATGATCCGTGTAACAGTTGGAACCCTAGTGAGCCTCGGCCCACTAGCGTGTCTATAAAAGGCGAGGCCTGGGGCAGCGCACAGTACGAGTTGAGCCCTCACCACGACTAGCAGCCCCATGACCCTTCCGCTCCCAAAAACCCTACCTGTGCGGTAAGGTGCTAGTACACCCCGCATAACGTTCCTATTTGGTACATATGGATACCGGTAGAGGTGTTGCCATACGCAGGCACGCTGTCCGGTTGTATCTTCGGCGACCAGGCGGCGTGAACAACTACTTCCTCTACGCACACGCATCTGCTTCTACTGCATCGGGGCGTCAGGTGTAACGATCTATGATCCGCTACTTGCATGTGATCTTATGTGAATCGTGGTAGAAAAGTTTTATTTTGTGCTTGCGTAGCCTACCCGTTTCCCTTCAGTATTATAAGAGCCGATCATGTGTAGTTTCGGATCTTGATTAGGCGCATATGATAATATGTTGCTGATGTTTGTCACGGATTGAGGTATGAGTTGGTGACAGTACACGATCAAAATATTAATTCGTGCATGATCAGATTCGTGTCATGCATTACCCCTACCGACTGGTAATACCATCGGGGTAGTAGCGCGCGCCGAATAGATTGTGCCAATAGATCGAGATCGGTGTGGTCGCCGCCTTCTCAAGGGGACCTCATGCATTGGGTCCATAAGATCGATCTTATGAAAGTCGAGGCATGCTGATGGCTCGGGATCCGATTGAGTTGACTAACCCGATTGAGTTTTCATAGCACAAATCATATATGCGATCTATGGTTCCATGAAATATTTCGAGGCATGTTGATGGCTCGGGACCACCGTGATAGTCGCAGTACGCGTGTTAATTAAAACAGGCTCACGTCACGTGCGTTAGAATTCGATTCTACGCCTAACTTATTTTTGTAGATAATGATGTGGACTATATGGACCCCTTGTGTATGTGATAAATTGTTGTAGCTATGATGACCTATGTGTCATGGTTATATAATTGCATTTGAAGCCTGTCCATTGTTGTATAACGGCCTGCGTGCCGGCTTGTGATGAAACCTTATGTGATTTTGTTATTGGCTGCTAGATGTAGTAGTATAGTGCAGATTCATGGAGGATTCAACCTTGGTGGCCTAGTGAACAAGGATGGTTGTGAGATGGTGATCACCGCGTCATGGGCCATAACAGTTCACAATTTAATATGATTATCTGTGATGCTAATCCTCGCATTGCTATTTTTTCATGCTCATATGTGGTGAATATGTTAACCTGATTGGATAGTTTCCCTCAGAAAATTAAGAGTTGGATGCCCTTTTCGAATAGCTGCACCTGTTGCCTTGTATGTTGTCGGATAAGCCCTTGACAAATCAGGATCGTCGTCTTCTTCCTTGTACAAATTGGGTTAATGTAGCCTAACCAGTGTATTTAAATGCATAGTATTGGTTCGCTTAACGGAGTTATCCAAATAGGATTTGTGACTTCGGTGCGTCAGGGTTGGGAGCCGGGACATATGATGCCACCAGAACAGGCAAGAGTCACGTACGATGTAATTAGCAATGTGTTGCCTACCTACGTCTCTGGGTTCAAGCGGTGTAGGCAAATCCCACCCGAGCTATTTAGTGAATATGGATCTTGTCCCATATTGAAGATTGCAAGAGGGAAAGTGATCTTAGTGGAAGAATCTTTTATTAAATTTGTTTAATAGACGATTAACATGAACATAGTGCTAAAACTTTGCTTATTTATTTTTGTTGTAGATGCCGCCTAATATTGTTGTTACAAATGCTGGTTTTAACTTGCGGTCTATTATAGAAAGAGAGAAACTCTCTAGAACAAACTTCATTTATTAGAATCAAAACTTGAGAGTTTTTCTCTAGTAAGAGGAAAAGGAATATGTTCTAGATGATCCATATCATGAAGAACCCGTGATGATGCTACTGCCGTGTCAGGGGCCGGTTGACAAAACCGTGCCCTTCTGTGTATTACCGCACTAGTCCCAAGGATCATCGCTAGTGCACATAGTCTCGAAACAGAGAGATAATTTACCATTATTTAAAGTTTGAATACATAGGGCTGGAGCCTGAAATATTACAACCAAGTCGGTGCGTAGACCGACGCATAACGCAATGAGAGTACAAATACTTGTGCTCGTTAAGGTATGATCTTGAATCACAGGACATAGCCTAAGCTTCATTATATTCCGCAAAATTCCCATCTGCGAAGAGCTCCTTGCTCCCCTGGGATGGTTCTCCAACTAAAAGTTTTTGAAAAGAAAAATAAAAACAAGAAACGTGAGTACAATTGTACTCCACATGTCCAAGGGAATTTATGCAATGCGGTTAGTACAAAGGATAGTTTATTTAGGACATTTTCCAAAATTTCTGTCATAAAACCTTTCAACGTTATACAAAATTCCTTTTGTAGAAATCATCAGAATAGGGAAAGAAATCATTTCTTTTTAGATAGATAACTTTCTGCTTCCTCAGAATCAGTAGTGCATTTTGTATTTTGAAGGGAAAAAAGGTATAGACATAGCTACCATATGAACAGTCACCAAGCGAGTTCATATCCGAGAGCGCGGCTATCATGATAGTTTATATAATACTCTACAGAGTGTGTACACTTTACCCTCAACTGCTAGTACGTGCTTGTTAAAGTATCGGGGATACAAGCCAAGGACGCACAGCACAAAGCCAGTTGTTCCGAGAAATCTACTGGAAACTATTTATCATTAAATATGGAGCACGCGTGACCGACCTTGGTCATCCCGTTGTCCAATATTTATTACGGCGAGGTGACCACCCGAATGACCGAATACTAGGGCTACAAAGATCGACATGAGTTCCCATTCGTTGGCATAATCTCGATATCAAATAGAATTAGTTTCCGGTATCTTCCTAGGCTTACTTAACTAAGCTCGTCCCCATAGACAAGATTCGAGGTCGTACTGTATGAGCCCGGTCCATAGATTCATAGGAAAACAGTCCTTAGACTGATTAAGCTGTCGGACTACGTTGTTCCAGGGTAACCCCGTACCCTAACGGTAGTCGTTCTTCCTTCTCAGTCAAATGTGTGTTTACAGCACCAAAATCTTTGTTCCATCATGAAAGCATCATTTTCTCATTTTTCCAACTTTAATAATATCCAAAAGCCAAACTTATAGTTTCATCAATATCCCACATGAAATAATGCAACTTAGCCTAGTGGCCATCATTTCTTGTAATCATTATATTATTTTTACCAAATTCCATCTTTCACCTAAACATGTTTAGTTACAAAAAGAACCCATACAGCATTCCCACTTCTAGGTTTTAAAAAATTAATAATATCAGGGTGAAATCTTTTTTCTTTTTTAGGTATTAACTACCCTTCCCAAATTATTATTCAAAAAATATCATGCAATTTTTCGCTTCTAAGCATTTCACAAATATTTAGCAAACAAATAGAAACATATAATATGCATCAAGGAGACTTGCCTTCAAATGTAGCGTCAGACAATACACTGATATCAAAATCCAATCCAGAAACACCGGTATTTAAAACATAGAAAATTCAATACTTTAAGTATATTTGTGAAAATGAAATTTTCAGGGCATGAAAACATGTACTTTGTAAAGGTGGAGATTTACTGAATTCATTGAAATTTATATTGTATTATTATTAATATTATTTAAAATAATAGAAATTCTATAGCCAAAGAATTTACATTTCTTAATTAAATCCGTGTAGGAACCTTTTTCATTGCATGAGAATATTTTATTTCGATAGGTGGTATGTTTATGAATTTAATAAAATTTATTTGGCATTTTTAGGAATTAATATGAATTAGATAGTAATTTATAGTGTATTTTTCAAAATGGAGATGGGCCTGCTGCGGCCCACCTGGCCTGCTGTGACCCAGCGCATCTGGTAGCACACTCGCGAGCTCGCTGGGGCTGACATGTGTGTCCCACTTGTCGGTGACCCAGGGCAGAGCCTGTGGCGGCTTCGACGATGGCGCCGGCGAGACGTCGGTTCTTCTCGCGAGGGTGAGAGGTCAGCGAGTATATTTCGGCTATGTGTGTTCACCATGGAGAGAAAAAAGAGGGGGGTGTACCGTGCGGGACCGACCTCACGGCGGCGGCGGCTTGGCCGAAGGCGGTCACGGCGACGGGGTGTTCCAGTGGCGGAGGGATGCAATCAGGCGAGGGGAAATGAAAAGGGAGGTGAGGTGGATCGATCGGTGAAGCCCTCAGTACAGGGAATCGACGGGGCGAGCTCGGTGTGGCTGTCACCTTCAGCGCCGGTGGGATTGAGGACGGCGACACGGTGGGTTGGCATTTACAGGCGACTGGCTTAGGCGAAGCGTGTCGCGGTAGTTAGCATACGGTATGGAGGCGGCACTGCGCAATCACAGTGGAACAAAGAGACGGTGGCGGCTTCGGCGGCTCGTTTTGGTCAAGCTCGGCGGCGGCCTGCGACGACGAACTTCGTCGGCGGCCTTGCTTCGGTACGGAACCACGGCGACGTTGCGGCGTCCATGGGCAAAGGAAGGAGAGAGAGAGAGAGAGAGAGAGAGAGAGAGGGGGGAGTGAGAAGGAGATGACAGGTGGGCCCAACTGACCAAAGAGAGGAGTGATGAAAGGATGACATGTGGGTCCCACCTGGTAGTGGCTGCGCTGGCCCGCTACGAGGAGTGGGAGAACCAGGCCGAGAGAGGGAAAGAGAAGGGTTAGGCTGAGGGAATTGGTTTCGGCCTAAGATAGATTTTATAAATAATTCTATTGCTTTATTTTACTTTCTCTTCCTCTCTTCAATTTCAAAAGTTTATTTTCCTTTCTGAAAATTATTGTTGGCAAAATTTGTAAATCTAGGTATATTAAAATACAGTTCAAGTTTATTTCTATATTTTTGCTTGGCCAAAAATATTTATATATGTATATATATGTGTGTGTGTGTATATATTTGCTTTATGCTTTCTTAAATTCCAATTGGTAAATAATTTTCAATTGATGTTCCCATATAATTTTCCTCATACTTTATTAAACAATTATAAACTCAATTTAATTTTTGCAAATTATACTTTTGAAAACTGAGGATATTACATGCTGCTGACCGCATGACCTATGAGAAGCACAGAATGGCTTTAGACCGAAGCTTTGCTTTTTTTTAAACGAGGCTCTTGGCGCTTTGTCCGTCGATGAAGAAATTTCTCTCCGAAGTTGTTCTATTTTTTTTAGGTATGAAAGTAGGTAGGTCCGTTAACTATCTCATGATTGCTATTTCGAACTCTAACTTAAGAAGCAATACGAGGAAGTGGATGACTACGATATAATCAAGGGATTCCAAAGCATGTTTGCGAACCAAGTAAGGGCTAGGAGATACTCGATCTCAAAAGCCTTGTTTGCGTGCAAGCTGACTGAAGGTAGTCCAGTGAGCCCTCGTGTTATCAAGATGATTGGTTACTTTGAAAATTTGGACAAACTTGGTTTTCCATTAAGCGAAGAGCTGGCCAGCGATGTGATTCTCTAATCGTTGCCTGCAAGCTTTAAGACGTTCATTATTATTAATTTTCATATAAATGGCATGGAGAAAAGCATGACTGAATTGCATGGGATGTCAAAGGCAGCTGGGGAGAACATCAAGAAAAGTAAGAATCGTATGATGACGGTTCACAAGGATGGTGGAAAAGAAGAGGACGTGTGAGGTTAAGGGTAAGGGTGAGGATACAATCTAAGGCCCGAAACCTAAGTCTGATGGTAAGACCAAAAAGAATGGTCCTACTTGTTTTGATGCATGTCACTACTGCCATAAGAAGGGTCATTGGCGTAGGAACTGCAAAGGATAAGAAGAACGGAACCGTGGATTCCACCTCAGGTATTAATAATATAGAAGTTAATCCCGCTACTTGCCTAAGTCATGGCTATTTGATACCGGGTCGATGATTCATACATGCAAATCATTATAGGGGCTAAAAAGGACTAGAAGTTGTGCAAGAGACGAGATGGAAATCCGCATCGGCAATGAAGCAATGGTTATTGCCGATGTTGTCGGCATATATCCCTTATCATTATCTTCTGGTTTAGTTTTGAAATTAAATAATTATTATTACATCCCTCACTTGAGTAAGAACATTATCACTTCTTCATGTTTGGAAGAAGATGGTTATAAGTTTACGATAAAAAACAAGTGTTGTTCTATTTATTTCAATGGCTTGGTCCATGTTGACCGTTCAAATGCAAGATCTTGATAATACCTTTGACTATTTTGCTGGCAAAAGAAGCCAAGTTCGTCTTTGATGAAGACTGTCTCGTAGCCTTCAAAACCCTAAGCAAGCTCTAATTTATGCGCCTATAATTCAACCACCTGATTGGAACCTGCCCTTTGAAATCATGTGCGACGCTAGCGATTTTGCCGTAGGAGCAGTGTTGGGCCAATGCAAGGATAGAAAGCATCATGCCATTGCATATGCGACTACAACCTTGACGGGCCCGCAACTCAATTATGACACCACAGAGAAGGAACTTCTAGCCGTAGTCTTTGTGATAGAAAAGTTCCGATCTTATTTGGTAGGGTCGAAGGTGATTGTCTACACAGACCATGCAGCCCTCAAATACCTTCTTACCAAGAAAGATGCGAAACCACGTCTCATCCGTTGGATCCTTCTGCTCCAAGAATTTGACTTAGAAATTAAGGACAAGAAAGGAGTAGAAAATTCTGTGGCCGACCATCTTTCCCGAATGCAAGTTGAGGAGAAGTAGAATGTCCCCATAGATGATTATCTATGGGATGACACCCTGCTGGCAGTCTCTTCTGCCGACCCCTGGTATGCTAACATAGTAAATTACTTGGTAGCTGGGTACATACCACCAGTGGAGGATAAGAATAAATTGATCCGCGACAGTAGGACCCATCTTTGGGATGATTTGTATAGAATCTGCGCCGACGGATTACTCCGTCGATGCTTTCCGGCGGCCGAGAAGCAAGAAGTCCTTGAAAAATGCCATTCGTCACCATACGGGGGCCACTTTGGCGCCATGCCAAAGTTTGGCAAAGTGGATTCTTTTGGCCCTCCATGTATAGTGACACGAGGGAGTTCGTAAGACGATGCGCTAAATGTCAAAGAGTGGGAAATATTAATTCTCAAGATGCTATGCCCCTAGGGAACAATCTTCAAATTGATCTTTTTGATGCATGGGGGGTAGATTTCATGGGCCTATTCCCAAAATCAGACTCTTGTGAGTATATTTTAGTGGCCGTCGATTATGTCTCCTAATGGGTCGAGGCACTTCCTTGCCGTGCAGCTGACTCTATCCACGCTAAGAAAATGTTCCAAGAAATCATTTTCCCTAGGTTTGGCGTCCCTAGGAAATTTATTAGCGACGGTGGATCACATTTCAACCACAAAAGTTTTAAGTATGCACTTAAGAGCTTAGGGGTCGACCATAGAGTAGCCACACCCTATCATCCTCAAACAAGCGGTTAGGCTGAAACATCTAACAAACAAATCAAAAACATCTTGCAAAAGAATGTAGATGCCATGG
The DNA here is from genome assembly GCA_005191435.1 of Raddia distichophylla. NCBI lineage: Eukaryota > Viridiplantae > Streptophyta > Magnoliopsida > Poales > Poaceae > Raddia > Raddia distichophylla. The sequence continues at coordinate 4,500,743 of SPJY01035639.1, read as the reverse complement.
GAAAGGCTTGGAGGCATAAATTGAGTGATGCACTTTGGGCATACCGAACTGCATATAAAACTCCTATAGGTATGACCCCTTACCAACTTGTTTACGAGAAGACCTGCCATCTCCCTGTAGAAGTAGAACATAAGGCCCATTGGGCAATCAAACGATGGAACATGGATCTTCATTCAGCTGGATCAAAAAGACAAATGCAATTAGCTGAATTGGAAGAATGGAGAGAAAAAGCCTACCATAGCTCGAAGCTATACAAAGAGAGAACGAAAAGGTGGCACGAGAGAACGAAAAGGTGGCACGACAAACGAATAGTCATAAAATGATTCAAACCTGGTAATAAAGTGCTTCTCTTTAATTCTTGAGTGAAACTGTTTGGACACGGAAAGCTTCGTAGCAAATGGGAAGGACCATTCACGGTACTAAACGCTTCTGACCTTGGTGCCGTCACTCTACGAAATAATTATGGCAGAGTTTTCAAAGTAAACGGGCAACGTTTAAAAATCTTTCTCGAACCCGAAATGCCCGAGGTCGAGGACATTGACGTCCTCGAATTCTTTGAAAATTGTTTTTCTGTGTGCGGTCTAGCTCCAACCGACAAAAAAATGAGCAATTAAATAAAAATTTCCTTTTTCAAGCAGAAATAATAGGTGAAACTAGGGTTTAGGCTTAGTGTATGAGTGACCCAAAGAAGAGGGGGCCCGAACCAGGCCAGAGCCAGGCCGGCCGACCCAGGCTAGGTCGGTCGACCCAGTCAGGCCGGCTGGGCTGAGGTAGATAGGCCGGGGGCCTAACTGCCTCCAAATTCAAAAATTTATGGAGGAGGAGCGTATCTTCCGATTTTGTAGCTTCTGAACGTCCCACCTCATTTGAAAAGCGACGGGAAGAGTCGTTCCTTGCACTTTCTTCGTCCTCTCTTCCTCTTCTTCCTCTCACCTTTAACCTTGCAACTCGTCACCACCATCATGGCTTAATCAAACACCCCTAAGTCTATCCCGTCCATCTACGAGATTGTAGCTAGCGACCCACCGGCTCCAAAGCTTTCAAACAGTACTTCCGGCAAGCCAACATTTGGCCAGACTTTGAACTACTCGCCGGTGCACGCGCAACAGCTGAACTTCTCGTCGGAGGAGAAGCCAAAGGCGACACCACAACCCGAGCACGGCCGTGCTACATCACGTGGCCGGCCAACTTCTCCGCTCCACATCAGTGCGGCGCGCCCTCTCTCCCCCCTACGTGTTATCACCAAGGGCAAAGCGCCGCGCGCTCCTTCACTGGCGCGACTGACGATAGGCCAACTCGGCCTCAAGGCAGGAGTGGCAAAGAAGCTCGTCCTCTCTCCACCGCGCGGTCGTGCCGATGTAGCGCATCGGGCCGCGCTGCATATGGAGAAAGGCAAGGCGCTTATGAAATATGAGCAACTCGAGCCTCGTTCGCTCATGAGATATAGAATGCTTTATTAGGATTAATTTTGACTTGCATAATTTCTATTCTTTGGTTAGGCTCAATAATTGTGGGAAAGCTTTATTAGGATTAATCACATCTAAATTGTTGACTCATGAGATATAGAATGCTTAATAAATTTCTTATCTAAGGTTAGATGTTACTCAGAGGTTTTCATTAAAAACCTGGCTCTTGATTCTTAGGGTGACTTTTCATTACCTACCACAGCCAGATATTTATCATGATCCATACAAGCCTCATAATAGTCATTGATCATGCTAAGTTGGGTTAGAATTCGAATCCTCTTAAGAGATGTTATTTGATCCAATCATTTTTTTTCGAGTACCCTTTTTTATTGCTAGCCTTTCATATCCGGCAACACTAATTTCCGCCTTGGAATTAAGTGTCAACACTCGCCAGATATTCCAACTCCATAAAAAGTTAGCCAATTATCTTGTCTGGTGCCACCATACCTACCTATGTGATGGTCCTGCAAAATGAAATATCCATTTGTCAAAACTTTCCAAAAAGTTCTCATTATGTCAAAGGCAAAAGAGAGAGGAGATCAATCACAGTCTCTATATAAAAAAAGGGAGATCAAGCTCTCTATGAAAAAAATAATAATAATAGAAATATAATCTCTTCATGCCTTTTAAGCCTTCTCTGCAAAAAGGAACAAAGAGGTTTTGGAAAATGGATTTTTCGGAGGAAAACCATCACTCCGTAAATACAAGATCGATGTGTTGGACTCATCAGTACCACACATCCTTGCACTTGTATTTCTTCTTATTCCTTTGGCGTGAGTTCATTCTCTCCCTCACCCCTGGACATGAATTCTTGTATGATTGAAAATAGGAATAACATTACCTTCATTAGGATCTTATTTTAACCTGACAAAAGTGTGACATGACAACATTATCTATCCTACCCGATCTCCATATAAGCATTAGATGTAGGATGAGAGGCTATCCTAGCCTTGGTGAGGTTAAAACAGTTTTCGAGTGACCAAGAGTGTTTCACCTAAGAAAAAGAGTCATGAATTCTTTCAAAGAACAAAAACTCTGGGAACATTGATCCTCGGTAAGATTATTTATTCATTCATGTCTATTCCATTTGCCAACATTTATAAGATGAGGTTAGTAGACACTTAAAATCCCGACAATTTGAGAAAACCTTAGAATAATTTTTATGCTTGTCTACTTCTATCCTGACAGAGTTATTAGTTTTGAAATTAACCTTTACTCGAGGACGAGCAAAGACCTAAGTGTGGGGGTGTGTTGACGGTCAAATTCGACAACAATTAATATGATTACGACCGTCAAGATTTGGTGAAATGAATGGAACATGAACAAAAATTGTGCAAATTTACAAAGTTCCACGAGTTTTGGCTAGATTTTGCATACAGGGACCCACTGAGCGAAAATGGGCCCAAGCCGGGCAAAAGAGTGGGTCGGCCGACCCACCCTAGGCCGGCCGACCCAGATCTCTCACCCAGCCAGGCTAGGGTCGCACCAGGGCTTCTACAAGAGATCCTAGAGCACATCCAAGCCATTGATTACAGTTGGTTTGACCCAGAAACAGGAGTGCTTCACAAGTCATGCATAGGATTCTAAAGGAACCCAATGCTACCAGTCTCCAACTGCCAAACCGACCTAGGGAGACGATCTACACCGCACAAGGAGCATCCCAGCCAAATTGGAGGGCCGGGATCGACCAAAGGTAGGCCGGCCGACCCACCTTTGATCCCCTTTGGATTCCCCCTTCGGTGTGGAGCTGGTGACACTAGCCCCATGTCGTGGCAACTCCCTATTGGTCACGATGGCCTATAAAAGGAGGTGATCTCCTTCATTTGAAGATGGACAACAAAGAGCAACACAAGTGAGAGAAAGCAAGAGTGAAGTAGAGTTGTGCTACTCTCAAGTAGAGTAGGAGAGAGAGGAGAGTTAGTGTAGGGGAGGAGCCGGAGTGTCGGTATCCCTCACTAGAGCTCCGGAGCTAAACTTGGATGCGGGTTCTGCTCCGTCTTCTTTTGGTAACACTCAGTTTTACTTTATTTGATTATCAAGTTCATTCTTTTTATTTTGCCTCTGTTAGTATTAGGCCTGTACTATTCTTGAGTGCAAAGATCTTTGTGCTTAATTGTCCACATAGAGATTAGTATAAAAGGTAGTAGGGGTGCGTATCGAAGTGACGTCCTTGGTACGTATTACTACTATGTACAAACGTGGTGTTTGGACTAGTTAGTAGCCGGTCGGCACCTGCTTCAACGGACGTGTGGTAGGTAATTGGTGGTGACAGCCCTATTATCCGGCTTAGACTTTGTGAAATCTGCCCCGTTAGTTGCAGACTAGTTGAGCCCTATCGGAATGATCATAACCATTCGGGATTCCAATTCAGGATAGCGGGCGGTAGTGAATGTCCGAGCTCCGATTCATAGTCGCAAATTAAACAAGAATAGAAATTGAACCTTTCTGACTGGTGTCTGAAGAGCCTCTTGATCCGAAATACATTTATCCCATTATTGTTGCATTCACCATTTTCATATCCATCCAGGTGAATAAGTATAGAAAATAGAAACTTCTTGTTCCTCGTGGGAAATCGATACCTTAGGAATACTCCAGGGTGAAAGCTACTGCGGTATCCGTGCGCCTGCGGATTAAAACTCTAATAGGCATAAGAATCGCCAACAATGGTCTCAAGAAGAGTCTTCGAAGCGACGATGTTTGCCTGGGGAGTCGTGTAGACGTCCTGGTCCCTTAGCTTCACCGCGCGAAGCTCGTTCTGGACGTCACGTCCACGGATGCGAAGCTGACGTATGCGATCTTGGTCCTCCACTCGACGTGAGTCTGGGTCCGCCGCGCCAGTGGCGGTCTCCTCGTATCCGACAAGTGGAGAAGCAGAGTGATGATCCTCCGCGCCAAGAACAAAAACTTCGCGGTAGTTACGGACCTCAGCGCTCCCATCAGACTCGGAGTCTGAAACAGAGAGGCTGTCTTGTTTGCTCTGTCCAATGGGTTGGCCAGCATTGATGACACCCACGAATATAGTTGGATATGATCGGATTAACCCGACTGGGTCTGATGCACTCGTCGACTGGTTACCTCCTGTCCAAATCTCAGAGGAAATCCGTGCGAAGGTCGCAGTGGAATTCTAGGGTCCGGAGGGAAATCCAGCCAAGGGCATTGAGTTGCTGTTGGGCAAAATTGAATTCACGCCCGTGCGGTCGAGCCCGCCGAGTCCTTTTTCATCTTCCTCAGGAAGAGGCGCGAGGTCGAACAGCGAGCGGGTCAATTCGCTGAAGATACTTGCTGAATTCTCCAAGCCAAGGGGCAATGGGTCCCGTTGATCACGCGTACCTTCTTGCGAAGAGATCTCCCCGGGAGGAGAGAGATGGAGATTGCCAACGCCGTCGGCGATGAAGTTCAGAGTGCCGAAGCGAAAGGACTGCCCCAGCCTCATGGCGACGTGCGGCGATCTTGAAGAAGCCATATAGCTTGAGAGATGATCTTGATGCTGCCCCCTACCTGGCGCCAACTGTCGACTGGTGACTAACTGGGGGGCCACCGCCGGCAATGAATTTGTACGAGGGGACGCTAATCAAGAACAAAACCAGATGATGGCACAAGACCAGGTTTATACAGGTTCAGGCCCTCAGCCGAGGTAATACCCTACTTCCTGTGCCCTGGGATTATGATTGATCAAGATGAGGGATGCAAGATGACCAAGATGATTACAGCGTATGCTCTATGAGATGATTCTTATTCGTATGGCCTCTACCCGTCCCTTTATATAGTACAGGGGGAGATAGAGTTACACGGTAGCACGTGAATCACGGTACCTAATTCTGTTATGCCATTACATGTCTTGCATGTGTTGATCTCCTAATTACATGGAGCTAGATCATATCCTCGGGAACTTCCTTGGAGCTCAAGGTGCGTGTAAAGCGAGTGGTCTTTATCCCTAATCAGCCGACTTGGGTCGTCCCCCATCTGCTCCCTTATGGGCCTTCTAGAGGATACCCGGGGCCCATGTAATCCACAACGAGCGAGATTCAGCTCGCCTACAGAGACAGCACCCAAACGCGCCAGCAGCTCCTCCCTGGTCACACCAAGGATCACGTGAACCCGCAGGTTCGGTGCGCCTTCCACGACAGAGCGTTGTGCCCGGATGTTCACCTGCTGCTCCACCCACTCCGGAGTAGCAGATAACCAGCCTGCGGATGCCAGCAGGCCCGTGCTGGGCACAGAGACACCCAGCCAGCCTATCGGCGTGAACACGCGCATCGGCCACTCCCAACCGGCCAGCAGCATGCGCCGGTCCGGCGCAGGAGGCGCGTTCCCGATAGGGGTCTTGAACAGGTCGGCGATCCCTCGGCGATCGACCGGCCACTACCCATGCACCGTGCGCCCTTCGACGCACAAGGGCGTAACCCATAGCGAAGCCCTCAGAGGCATCCACCTTCGCCGTCTCCGCAACCTCGGCTGACGCGTCTAGCACCACCACCAGCAGGCAAGCCGATGACGACCCACGGATCAATCGCACCTCCTTGCGCCGTGCCTCGAACCGCGCCGCCAGCATCCACGCGTCCACGGGCTCAACCGGTTCGCCCTCGGCCGCCTTGGCTTCGATGGAAGGGGGCCGCACGACATCAGCTACCTCAGCGCCGTGTACTGCAATCCGAAACGCGTGGAGCGATCAAGCACAGGAGCAGGAAGATAACGGGAACCTCAAGGGACTTACGCGTTGGTTCAAGCTCCGTGCCCTCGTACACACCCGTGGTAGGGCGCAGGAAAAGCTATGTCTCTAGCCCGCAGACGCAGCTCGTGGTTGGCGCGGCCGCTTTCTTCCCGGGCCGGCTACGACGACCTTCTTCGCGGGCCCCCACCGTGACGCCACTCCTGGCGACGGAACCGCCGCAGGTGCGACATCCTCGTCATCACTGTCCTGAGCAAGCCGGTACCTCCTCTTTTTCATAAGCACCGCGCCCTGGACCCGCGTGAAAAACAGAGCCAAAGATTGGCTCAGCACCCAATACCTGGCCCGCGTCAAGGAGGAAAACTCACTTGCACCGGCGCCATGCGCTTTTTTGCCCGGATCTCCGCGCTTGCCTGTGTCGTGCCCGCCGCGGTCGAAGCCGACGCCGAGCTTCCCTCGCCTGACATCGCCGGCGAGGTTGATGCTCCGCCAAGCGCCGCCGGTAATCCTTCTGACGGCGAGCGCGCCGCCAGTGGCTGTACGTTCAAAGGCTTCCCTGCGGAGCCCGCAGCCTACGTGGCCACCTTGGCCACCTTCCACGTTCGCTGCGTACAAAGGGTCAGCGTAGCCAAGCCAACAGGACCCTAAGGGCGCACGCGGCCTGAAATTTAATCAAACACCCTGCAGCCACGTACCGCGGACAATTTGTCCCTCATGATTCTTCTGGGATGAGGATTCTTATGCATGGGCAGCAGCATGCCTGCGATCCTCGCGACATCGCGGACCGAGAGCCCTGCTAAAGCGTCGCGAACGGTCACTACGCGCGCCGACCTAAAATCAAACAGAGCATTGTGACTGGCGCTCACCTTGGTGAAAATCCTGGTCAGAATCCTCCCAGCCGCCCATGTCGCTGGCGCACCGCTCGCGGCGCCCCAGCGGGCTGATCCGGTGCCCGTCAAGCCCCTCTGAGCGAGCTCCCCAATCTCGTACGCCATCCGAGCTGATCTGCGCATGAAGATCGGCGTATCCGGCGCGGACGGAGAGTACTCCTTGTCCGTACCCCCGCGGGTTCAGATAGAACCATCGCCGGGCCCAACCATCGACTTTCGTCTTGACCTCATATTCCGGGTATGTTCTGCTGCCCCGGGTCCGGCGTGTGGTAAGATAGAAAACCCCACCGTTGCGCACACAATGGCCGATGGGCTTCAGCTCGAAGTACTGCTGGAAGAGACTTACCGTTGGCCGCACCCCGCAGTATGCCTCGCAGAGGTGCGCGAAGATGGGCAAATGAACGTAGGACTGCATGGACAAATTCTCCGGTCGCAGCTCCGTAAGGGCGAAGAAGTCAGTCACGAACTACGACTCCGGCGCACGGAACCCGCAGATGGCCGAGCTCTCAAAGCAGACCAGCTCGGTAGGCTCGGGCTCTGGCTCCCGGGCTGCGCCAGGAAGCCTCCAAGACCCCGGCTTTACAAAGCCGTCCCTCTCCAACTCTGCCATCCTCTCTCTCGTGAGAACACTATCTCCGATGAGCACCATGGTAGTTGAAAGCAAGAAGGCAAAGGGCGAGGTGGAGGGAAGAAGACAAAGGCAAAGGGGATGTTCTGCGGTGGGATCCCCAAAGACACTGCCTTATCAAGGAAGGCAACGGTCGAAGCGGAGATCGTGGGGATCGTGCCCAAGGAAACGTAACTGCCCCATTTTTCCGTCAAATCAAATTCAATGCATGACCGCTCACCCCGGCGGCTCCAAAAAACCCTAGCCAAGTCTCCCGCGCGGCGCGTAAGGATTGGTTTTCTCTAAACCTCAGACCGGCTCGCCACGCGACCCGCTCGAGGCTCGGGGGCTGGCTGTTGGTGATTCGTGAGCGGCCCACCCCAAGATGGGCCTTGGGCCGGATCCGTACCGGCCTGCCGCACGTACAGAAAGTCCGAAGGGCCACCCTTGGCCATACCAAAATGAACGTCTGGCTCGCTGGGTCATTCCCGGGCTTGACCAAGATAACCGCGCCTCCCTCGGTCCTAACCAGGAGCGTAGCGCACCTCTCGGGCTATCCTTAGCCTGGGAGAGGGCCCCACGGACAGTCCGTCTGTCCCTTGGGCAGGTGGCGACAGCTATCATGCCCCACCACGCGTTCCTCGGCCTTGACCGAGAGGACCGCACCTTCCCAGGGCTTCGGTAGCCTGGGAGAGAGCCGCGCGGGCAGCTCACTGTGCATTTTGTCCCTTGGGCAGATGGCAGCGGCTGCCGCGCTACGCGACGCCCCCAACGGGTGGCGCGAAGCTGGCTCCGACCAGTCTTTGCAGGCCACTGACAGGACAGAGCCCGAAATGAGACAAGGGCGCCGCCACTAAAGATGGACAAAGCAAGAATGGGCGTGGGGCCTGCTGTATCAGCTCCGGGCAGCCCACCGCGCCAATAGAAGGAGAAGCCTGCCCAACGTAGCGAGGATCTGTACCCCCCGATATGTAGCAGTGGGGGCTCGAACCAGGGTAAAAATCACTTGTCTCCACGGTTTGCATTTCCTTTACCTTTCTTCTCACCCCCTCTCAATCTCACTGTACGACGGATCCGTACCCAGATTCCAGGTCACACCAGGCGTAGTCCGGAAAGAACGCGCGGCCAGGGCCTCCCGCGAGCTCGGCCGCCGCCACGCGGCTGCTGGGAAGGGTTGTCGTTGGGCCTCACTCCAACTACAAATTCGTCTGCTGGTCCATGGAACCGCGGCCCTCTGAGGCGCGTTTCCCAGACACCGACAGTGTGCGGACTACCGAAAGCTAAATGAGGTGACCATCAAGAACAAGTGTCCGTTGCCTCGAGTCGATAATTTGTTCGACTAGCTGAAAGGAGCCAAGATGTTTTCCAAGATCGACTTGAGGTCGGGTTATCATCAAATCAAGTTGAGGTTAGCGGATATACCAAAGACGGCGTTCGCTACCCACTATGGATTGTATGAATATACAGTGATGTCTTTCGGACTCACTAATGCTCCGGCACATTTTATGATGCTTATGACAAGGTCTGGGTCGAGTATTTGGAAAAATTTATCGTGGTGTTCATTGATGATATCCTCATTTATTCTGAGAATGAGGAAGAGCATGCCGAGCACTTGAGACTGGTGTTGGAGAAGTTGAGAGAGCATCAGTTGTGTGCTAAGTATGCGAAGTGTGATTTCTGGGTCAAAGAGGTAATATTTCTTGGTCATGTCATCTCAGAAGATGGAGTGTCTGTTGATCCATCCATGGTCAGTGAGATTCTAGAATGGAAGGTACTGAAGTCGGTTACCATGGTCAGAGGTTTTCTTGGAATTGCTGGTTATTATAGTCGCTTTATCAAGGGATTTTCGAAGATTTCTCGACCGCTCACCCAGTTGTTGAAGAAGGATGCTTAGTTCAAGTGGACAGCTCAGTGCCAAGATAGCTTCGAGCTATTAAAGAAGAAGCTAACATCTCCACCAGTATTGATTTTACTGGATATCCATATGGACTTTGAGGTGTATTGTGATGCTTCGAAGTTGGGAATCGGTTGTGTGCTTATGCAGGAGGGAAGGGTTGTTGCATATGCTTTGCGACAACTACAGCCCCATGAGGTTAATTATGCCACTCATGACTTGGAGTTAGCTGCTACGATGCATGCTTTAAAGATATGGAGGCATTACCTAATTGGTAATCGCACCGAGATATATACCTTGCCCGCTGCGCCCCGCCCGCAAAACCCGCACCCAACCGCAAGCTGCCACCAAGCCCAGCCCGCTGCGCCACGCGTCGGCTACCGATTTGCCGCCGTCATCTCCCAGTCGTCGTACGCCACGCGTCGGACGCCGCCGAGTGCCACGCGTCAGCCGGCGCTTCCACCAAGCCCAGCCCGCCACATGTCCTGTGCGCTACTGCCGTGCGCGCTGTTCGGTCGGTTCGGTCCGATTCGGTCCGGTTCGGCCGGTTAAATTGGTTTAAACTTTTCTGTGTTTTCTGATTTTCTTCAAACTCCTAGGACCTGTTTAAGGAGGATCCAAACTCCAAATTAGATGATTCCAAAGCCATTAAATCCATAAATAGTCTAGAATGTAGCGTCAGACAATACACTGATATCAAAATCCAATCTAGAAACACTGGTATCTAAAACATAGAAAATTCAGTACTTTAAGTATATTTGTGAAAATGAAATTTTCAGTGTATGAAAACATGTACTTTGTAAAGGTGGAGAATTTCTGAATCCATTGAAATTTATATAGTATTATTTTCGATATTATTTAAAATAATAGAAATTATATAGACAAAGAATTTAATTACTTAATTAAATCTGTGTAGGAAACTTTTTCATTGCATGAGAATATTTTATTTTGAAAGGTGTTATGTTTATGAATTTAATAAAATTTATTTGTCATTTTTAGGAATTAATATGAATTAGATAGTAATTTATGGTGTATTTTTCAAAATGGAAAAATAATATGAGGGGGAAAAACGCCGTAGCATCGAGTTAGGCCTGATGCGGCCCAGCGCATCTGGTAGCACGCTCGCGAGCTCGCTGGGGCTGACAGGTGGGTCCCACCTATCGGTGACCCATAGTAGAGCCCGTGACGGCTCCTACGATGGCGCCGGCGATACGGCGGTTCTTTTGGCGAGGGTGAGAGGTCAGCGAGTATATTCCGGCTATGTGCGTTCACCAGGGAGGGAAAAAAGAGGGGGTGTACCTGTGGGATTGACCTCACAGCGGTGGCGGCTTGGCCGGAGGCGGTCACGGCGACGAGGTGTTTTCGGTGGCGGAGGGATGCAATCAGGCGAGGGGAAATGAAGAGGGAGGTGAGGTGGAGCGATCGGTGAAGCCCTCGGTACAGGGAATCCTTGGGGCAAGCTCGGTGAGGCTGTCACCTTCGGTGCCGGCGGGATTGGGGACGGCGACACGGTGGCTCGGCATTTATAGGCGACCGACTTAGGCAAAGCGTGTCGTGGTAGTTAGCACAGGGTGTGGAGGCGGCGCTGCGCGATCACAGCAGCACAAAGAGAAGGCGGCAACTTCCGCGGCGCATTTTTGTCAAGCCCAGCGGCGATGCTGCTACGGGTGGAAAAAATTTGGGCGCAATGTCCACGACGGCGGCGGCATGCGACGACAAACTTCGTCAATGGCCTTGACTCGGTACAGACAATGGCAACGTTGTGGCGGCAGTGAGCAGAGGAAGGAGAGAGAGCGAGCACGAGAGAGGGAGGTAGTGAGGGGAGGGAGAAGGAGCTGACAGGTGGGCCCTACTGACCAAAGAGAGGAGAGATGAAAGGCTGACACGTGGGTCCCACCTGGTAGTGGCTGCGCTGGCGCGGCGCAGCTGGGCCGGCCCGCTACGAGGAGTGGGAGAACCAGGCCGAGATAGGGAAAGAGAAGCGCTGGGCTGAGGGAGTTGGTTTCGGCCTAAGATAATTTTTATAAATAATTCTGTTGCTTTATTTTACTTTCTCTTCCTCTCTTCAATTTCAAAAGTTTATTTTCTTTTTTGGAAATTATTGTTGGCAAAATTTATAAATCTAGGTATATTAAAATACAGTTCATGTTTATTTCTATATTTTTGCTTGGCCAAAAATATTTTTATATGAATATATATATATATGTGTGTGTGTGTGTGTGTGTATTTGCTTTATGCTTTCTAAATTTCCAATTGGTAAATAATTTTTAATTGATGTTCCCATAAAATTTTACTCATGCTTGATTAAACAATTATGAACTCGATTTAATTTTTCCAAATTATACTTTTGAAAACTGAGGATGTTACATGCTGCTGAACGCATGACATATGAGAAGCAAAGAAAGGCTTTAGACCGGAGCTTTGCTTTTTTAAACGAGGCTCTCAGCGCTTTGTCTGTCGATGGAGAAATCTCTCTCTGAAGTTGTTCTATTTTTTTTTTGTTATGAGTGTAGGTAGGTCCGTTAACTATCTCATGATTGCTATTTTGAACTCTAAGCTTAAGAAGCAATACGAGGAAGTGGATGACTACGATATAATCGAGGGATTCCGAAGCATGTTTGAGAACCAAGTAAGGGCTAGGAGATACTCGATCTCAAAAGCCTTGTTTGCGTGCAAGCTAACTGAAGGTAGTCCGATGAGCCCTCGTGTTATCAAGATGATTGGTTACTTTGAAAAGTTGGACAAACTTGGTTTTTCCATTAAGCGAAGAGTTGGCCACCGATGTGATTCTCTAATCGTTGCCTGCAAGTTTTAAGACGTTCATTATTATTAATTTTCATATAAATGGCATGGAGAAAAGCATGACTGAATTGCATGGGATGTTAAAGGGAGCTGGGGAGATACCGGGACGTCGATGATATAGAAGTTAATCCCGCTACTTGTCTAAGTCATGGCTATTTGATACCGGGTCGATGATTCATACATGCAAATCATTATAGGGGCTAAAAAGGACTAGAAGTTGTGCAAGAGACGAGATGGAAATCCGCATCGGCAATGAAGCAATGGTTATTGCGGATGTTGTCGGCATATATCCCTTATCATTATCTTCTGGTTTAGTTTTGAAATTAAATAATTATTATTACATCCCTCACTTGAGTAAGAACATTATCACTTCTTCATGTTTGGAAGAAGATGGTTATAAGTTTACGATAAAAAACAAGTGTTGTTCTATTTATTTCAATGGCTTGGTCCATGTTAACCGTTCAAATGCAAGATCTTGATAATACTTCTGTTAATAATATTAAGAGGAAAGCTAGTGTACTCTCGGAAGTACGGATCCGTACTCTCGACAAGTTTTCAAAATCCGAAATGCGTAACAACCGATCCGAACCATTGATCTTGTTCGTCTCACAGAAATAAAGACAGTGACCAAGTTTCATTTTTTAAAATTTGTTTCATATTTTTGAAAATCAGCTTTTATGAATGCGCCATGACTAATTGGAATGTCAATTTTTAAAAATAGGAAATAAATAGTAAATAAATTTTAAAATTATGAAACTTGGTCACTGGCTACGTTCCAGTGAGACAAAAAAGATAAATGATCTGGATCGGTTGTTATTCATCTAAAATTTAAAAAACTCTTCGGGAATACGAAGACATCCGTACTCCCGAAAGTATGCTAGACTCCCTCTATATGTGTGTGTAAATAACTTTGCAGGAATCAAAATGACTAAATGTGCAGTTTATATGAATAATGGAAATGTATCTGTCATGTAATTTTAGCATGAATTGATGTCTTGAAATTGCAACATATGCGATGTACATCCGGTTTCGAATTTTGTGTAAATACACGAGGCCACAAGGCCATGCAGGTGCATGCCAATTGCCATCTATCTCACCATTATTGCCTCCATCCCAGCTTGAACAGGACAGGCCATGTTGGCAAAACATCTTTGTTGCCTTATCAATAGGAATGCCCGCAGGGCCTTAATTTCCTTTTTCATCTATTACGAGGGGGACAACGTGGAGGCGCATAGCTACGACACGGATTGGCAGCCTTACTAAAGTCGCCTAAGGGCACAAAACTGTGATGTAATATTCAGGAATTTAATCTATCGATGTATGCTTGTATCGGCTACTTGGTCACCGCGCTAGCGTACTGATCCAGGGGCTAGTGCACGGGATCATCGACCGGGAATGTAAGTTAAAATTGAGGGGTGACATGCAGGGCCTTAATTTCCTTTTTCGAACCACTTGGCCTCGGCAACAACGTGATCACGCACGTTCATGGTTGGCAATTAATGGCAAAGAATGTGACGTTGGACCTTTCCCGGGACTGCATGCGATCGCGCGATGATTTTTTTTTTCTTTCTGCACCAGCCACGTGATTTAATTCGTGTTGGGATCTTTCCAAAATTCCGCTGTCTCCGTCGATCCCTCACTCATTTCCCTTCATTTCGGCCCAAATTTCCAAATGAAATCTGGTAAAATCGTTGCGAAACCGCCGGCCGAGCAGCCTCGAGCCACGCGGCTAGGTTGGGCCACGTGTAAACTTGTCAAACCATATGCAAAGCACTGTACGCAAAATCCATCTGAATAGTACTCCAGTTAGTATAGGAAACGTAATAAAGATATATAATTTCTCGTATTTGTGTTGTCTATTATGATTGATTTTCGTTTTTCGTTGTTAGTCTAGAACACCGGGAAGCGAGGTTACTGAATACATTAGTAGCAGGAGACGCTCTAAAAAAAATAACGTCCACTACTATCGAACGTAATTTCAGTCCCGGTTAAAGAGCTGAGACAACCCTTAGAGACTGATATCCGCTGGGCATTAGTACATGTTATAGGAACCGGGACTAAATCTATCCTCGATAGGCCCCGAATACACATGGCGTGGTTTGGATAGCTTCTATCAGTTCTAGTTAGTGTGATCAACCGGGATTGAGGTGTGCGCGCCAAATACATGTGGCGATGCTCAAGGCTGCCGCTGGGGGCTCTATTGATCACGGTTGGTGGATCCAACCGGAACAGAGATGTACACAGTGTATTTTTGACCCTGCCTGTTTTGCTTATTTAATATTTTATATGTGAATCACAATTAACTAAACCACAAATAATAGTATTAATCATGCACACGCAGCTAGTTGATAACTAAAATCGAAAGAACATTTCATAAACTTTAAATTACACCAAATTAATATGTAATAGCTGGCTAGCTAGCTATACATAAGTATCATACAACAAATTACGTGCATCGCTCCTCGATGGTTGGTTGATATATTTAAAGACTCCGAAATCTTATTAGCAAAAGGGTGTTGATGCTCGCCCATCGTATTTATGCACTCAAAAAAAATGGAGCCAGTGATTTGCTCTTGAATTGCTTTGACACGCATCGACGAGAGTTCCCAACCTTTTTTCAAACCTTTTTTCGTCAATTTTAGGGGAATCTATCATTTAATAGGATACTAACTTATTGTCGTTGGTCTAAGTCAGACAGCAAATTTCTAAGCGGTTGCCTGGTGGAGCAACCAAGCGTGGCTCGCGAAGCAGCTCGGGCAAGCTAAGCGATCAAGAAGTGGCTAGACTGTGAACTGTATAATGTCCTTTATTATTACATTACAGGGGCTCCCTACTTATATGGGGGAAAACGAGGGCAAAGAGATCTTTGCTGAAAAAAGACATATTGGCCTTCGACCTGCTCTCTTTGGCAGGCCACCGAGGGAAAAACAACCTCGGTATGTACCCTTGTGTCGACGTGTGGTTAACCGGGGGTTATCGTCAGCAATAGATTTGAATGGGGTTGTGCGCTAGATCTTAGGCATGAAGGTAACACAAGACATGGATTATCTAGGTTCTGGCCCACACGGTGGAGGTAATACCCTAATACTACGTTCATGGAATTATGATGGTGATCTCATGATCAAATAGCTTATGCCTTTACGGCCCTTACCCCTCCCTTTATATAGTGCAGGGAAGATAAGGTTACATGGTCTTATCTGGTACCCTATACCGAGATTATCTTTCAAGTATCTGGCACGTATACGCACCAATATTTACAGTGCAAATATCCTAATCAGACGGAGCCAAACACTATCCTTGGACAATCCTTGACGTACAAGTCACATGTAATCCGAATAGTTCTCATCTCCATCCAGCCGACTTGGGCTGCCCCCATTTATTATCTCATGGGCCTTCCGTGAGGATACCCAAGGCACATGTACAGTAGCCCCCGAGTGCTTGGCAATCGAGTTAGATGTCTCGCCGACTTGTTCTTCTGATCGTTTTTGTAATCTGAAAGGAGATCGTAAAGAACTTAAAGAGATCTTAAGTTAGAATTTTTTGAGCAACGCCCAACTCGGCAGTACCGAGATTCCGGCATTCAGCCTATTTCTCGAGGCACACCACTCCATCTTTAATGGTGTATTCCATTGGTTTTGCTGCTGGGCACCCATTCTCACTCGGTGAAAATGGTGATTTACCCATCATGGGGTGCAGCATAAGCCACACAACCACAGCTTCCGTATTGCGGCATACTGCATTTTGTGCATTTAAACGTATATGGCATCAAACGTCTGACTCTGTCTTGCAGGAATCAGCACTCGGCCCAGCATGGGGCACGTTCCAAGCCGGTTGGTACCTGTCCCAACTAGAGAAGGGATCAGCTGGCGACCCACTTAAGGGCGTACCGACTAGATAAAGTTTGACTGAAAGGTATTTGTATCCGTGATACGGTATACAACTGGCGACCCACATGGGGCATACCTCCGAAACAGTATCCAAACTTCATCAGCACCCAACCTTGAACATGTAAGGTTGGCTAGTGATGGGGACGGGGTCCCGATCTTCCGACAGGTATGGATAAATACGATTGGTGGAGAACTCGACGTTGACGATCCGGCTTCCAATCAGAACAGATCTAAGCCTGCAATCGCTACACCACTGTCTCCGTTTGTTATCAACCACGCCAAGACACGGTTGACCTCACCACGAAGGTTAGTTCCCGCAAGCGAATCGAGAACACAAGCAAGAACACGGTAGATGCAATCTCAATATTACAGATTACCGATTAAGCACACAACTTGGGGTTCCGCAAACCGGTAAACGGCGAAGCTGCAACGGCAGAACAATCTAAGCAAAACCCAAGTCGGCTAGGGTTTGGGGCGCAGCCCCTAGGGTACATGGGCCATGGGCCCAAAGTGGAGCGGCGCAGCGCCCGACAGATCCCGGCAGATTCTGGTCGCAATATTGTTTTGACGATTCCTGCTGATCCATAATGAATTTGGACGTGGGATTAGATCCGTTGGAAAGATCTCGTCGAGGGCTTATCCTTGCATACCAAGAACGTCCAAAACGGAGTCCGTATGCGGCCGGGGCATCCGTTTTAAGTTGAGTGCACGGAATTGGCCGAACCGGACTCGTCGACAACTTGGGCTCTTTCCTAAGCCGGCCTTGCAAGGACGTGACTTGTGCGACCAGAGGTGGAGATGCGCCTTCCTTGAATACGTCTTGAGCATGGGGAGGTGGCCAGGGTGGAGGCCGAACTGCCGGCGGCGACAACGCAATATCAGCATGATGAGATTGCCGGCTGTGCACGCGACCTGGCCATGGTGCAGGTCGATGATGCCATATAGTTGATGATGGCACCATAGTTGATGTAGATGATGTAGAAGATGCCGTGAAGTGTTGCCAACTTGTCGTAGATGAATAGGCCGAAGATGAAGTAGTCGATTGAAAACTTGTCGACGTACGTGTTGGCAAAGTAGTTAACAGAAATCTTGATGACCACCACATTGAGGTAGTGTTGGTCATACCTATGATGGACATGGTCACATCATCCTCCCCTTCTTGATTGTGAGTCGTCCTCGACTCATCCTTGTTTGTCTGCAAAAAATTAGCTCCAAAGACAGACAAAGCAACAAGCATATCATTTGTAATCAAAGTGTTAGAACCATATTTATTAGTATCCACATCCTCCCCTTCTTGAAATTTTTCATATAATTTCAAAACAAATCTAGA
>SPJY01035639.1:4461745-4474703 GCA_005191435.1 Raddia distichophylla | reverse complement strand
AAAGAGAGAGAGAGAGAGAGAGAGAGAGAGAGAGAGAGATTGGCCCACAAGTCAGCTTGAGTTCAAATTCAAACGAATTTTAAAATTCAAGCAATTTTTGAATTGATCCCAAAATTGGGATGTTACAAGTAGCCACAGAATCATGGAACGAATCCTGTACCAGAGCCACCTGAAAAGATTCATGAGTCCTTAAGAAACTAATGGAGTCAAATGGATCCACGTTGATCATAATCGTATAACTTCGTATAATGTATGCTATACGAAGTTATTACGCCCACAGTCGTCGTCTTTCTCGGACCGGCGACGTGGCCTGGCGGCGACGGTGGATAACGCGGTGGTGCTACCGGCCAGTTCCGGCCATGTGTGTGCGTGCCCTAGCATGCACGGCTTCCTATGACCCTAAGGATGCCCTCGTTGGGGCCGAGGGCGGCCGGACGGGGCGGGGCGATGGGGCCGAAGGCTCGCCGGAAAAATCCGTGCCGAAAAATCGATCTACAAGCTATTCAAGTAAACGGAGGAGCGGAAGGGAGCGTCAAGGGAGCTCACCGAGCTCAGGAACGAGCATGTGCAGAGATAGAGGTGGCTGGCGACAAGGATGCCGGCGGCGACCAAAACAGGGGCGCCGTCGATTTAGCTCCTCTGCCCAGATCCTCTGAAATCAAGCACGGCGACGGATTAGGGATGAGGTGTGGATGCTCCGGGCGAAAAGAATTGAACTACGGCTCACGAAATTGTCAGGGACTTCTCCGGCGCCAGCGCGGTGAAAAATTGGGGAAAACAGGGAAAGCTCGGGCCGACGGGCTGATTGGGGCTTTATAGGCGCCGGGCGGGTTGGCTTGCCTATGGCGCGCTCGGTGTCGCAGAGGGGAGAGCGGAGCAGTGATGAGACGCGCGCGACGTGCGCATGATGGCGCGAGCGGCAGCCGTCCAGCGCGGCACGCGGCGCAGCAGAGTGCAGAGGTGGATCAGAGCGGCGGCAGAGCAGGGGCAGGCCCCACCGTGCAGAGAGGGGAGAGAGAGAAAGAGAGAGAGAGAGAGAGAGAGAGAGAGAGAGAGAGATTGGCCCACAAGTCAGCTTGAGTTCAAATTCAAACGAATTTTAAAATTCAAGCAATTTTTGAATTGATCCCAAAATTGGGATGTTACAAGTAGCCACAGAATCATGGAACGAATCCTGTACCAGAGCCACCTGAAAAGATTCATGAGTCCTTAAGAAACTAATGGAGTCAAATGGATCCACGTTGATCATAATGTTCAATGAGTTGCAGCGAGGAGTCTAATGGCCCTCCCAGAATGGATTTTCGCAGAAACCCTGAATGGCTTCTTGGATTATACTCTGACCAATTTCCTCTTGTAACAAATGTTTTGTGTATATATTTGTTAGTAATAAGATATCAAATATCCTTATGCTAGAAAGCATCCAATAACTAAGATTTCCACGTTGCTCTCTCGTACTCTTTCTCTACACACCTTTCTCTATTTGTTCATCTACTTTGCTCTTCCTTGTATCTCTATCACAGGGCCTCAAATTCGCTTACCTTAGAATCATGTCCTGTGAAACTGCACTAGTCCCTGGACCAGTATACTAGTGCCTCACAGTACATAGCTGAATCATCTCATACAATACAAACTGAAATTATTACATGACAAGAGTACTAGCAGAGTTTCGGTACTTAATTACATCAAAGATGACATAGAGTTATTTATATTACAATCAAAAGGAGTGTTCGCTAGCGGAAGCCAGACTTTGATTTATATATGAGAATCCTAGCTATGCTTGTGACCCCAAACTGAAGGAGAGCATAGTTTGGCCGTTATCATCGAATGCTAGGTCACCCTCCTCATGACAAGCGTAATCACCGTCTTTTGGATCTCCGTAATCTAAAAAAGTGAGTGGGTGCGAGGGTAAGTGCGCAATCAAACCACACTTTCAAGTTAACACCATACTTAATGCATAATAGTGATAAAGGTCATATAGTGGAGATAAGGTTATTTTCTTTTCGGAAAAGCCAAATTTAGAATTAATATAAATGTACAAAAGCCTATAATTAGCCATTTTCGAAAAGACATCCCCAAAAAGATATCGAGCAAAAATTCTATTAAAAGATCATAAATTCATTATTCGAGCCACACAGGCACCCTCTATAAACCATTCCTATATCCCATCTTCTTTCACCACACCATCATTTCTGAGTCGGCAATCCCCGTTGTGAACCACCATCTCACCGAGTTCCGGCGAACTGGTTACCTAACCCACCCTTCTAATTGATTTGCTGCTTAATGGATGGCATTGGTCCCTATAGTCCACCTCGACAGATAGGGTCAGATCACTATACAAGTGACGGCCTAATTCACCTTCCCCTCAGGTTGGTTTAAGGCTATACAAGCCTTTTTGGTTACACAAACCACCAATCCTGCGCTACCGCGCGATGGCCACGCATTGTGATGTTAGGAACCAATTCTCACTTCCCGCTGTGCACAACACATGAGCACCCCTCTAGGTGAGCCCATACTCCACCTGGGCATTCCACCTTCTCATTTTTATTTCTAAAATATAAGGCGTATTTTGATCGGAGAAAAGTCAAACTTAGTAAATTTTGACCATAAATAAATCAAATAATATGCATCGTTAGTATACCAAAGTTGTACCAAATTGTTCATATTTCAAAGTGCTTTTTGATACAATATTATATTGTAACAATTCATAATATATAATATAGGAATCTAACAGTTAAACTCTATCTTTAAAGACTTTTGTGGATTCAAAATACGCCTTATATTTTGGAACGGAGGGAGTATTACGTAGATAGATATCACATAGATATCGCTTCTGGGTCCATCATGCCCATCACCCTTCTCTTCCATCATTCCTAGTCTCTTATCCCGTTAACCACACAGCATCAACCCATAGCTCAAACCAATATCACATCAACACATGCAGTGTAAATTCATCATGATCAAGGTGTATATTGTCATTGTGTACACTGATGAGTTTTGGCTCATCAATGCGGGATTGGATACCCTATTTAATCAGTAAGACCTAAGCAACTCTAAGCAGTTTTTACCTAAGACTAGAAAGTCTAAACATTTTTATTGAATATGTGGGCAATCAATCAATCATGATATCAAGGAATCATGTATGGCAGACAAGGGTAACAAAGACAGGGCATGATTATATCATGAATAACATGATAGGCAGTTTCAAAGTATATCTAGCATGCACCTTTATATTTCAAACAAGATAATTTAATAAAACTGGATAGAAGAATGAGCTAGGGTGTTAACTCGCCTTGTGGATCAGTGGTATGTGCTTGGCTTGCTTCCGGGTACACTTCTTCGGGGACAGGCTCGACTATCAGAAAGAAGACCTCAAATTAATATTTATTTTAATTGAGGCATAAGCAAAAAATGCAAGGCTGCGTATCGATTCTAAACGAAGATGATAAGTTTTGATGTTTAAGAAGACTAGGGGTGAATTTACTAAAATACCCCTAATAATTTCCCCTTTTGAAAAATGTAAATATGCTTCTGTATATCTTTAATATATTCAGAGCCTCTTCTATATGTCAATACCTAAGTTACAATTTTCCTGGGGTGTAGATTAATCCTAGCATTTTCTGTGATTTTCTAGGAATTTTTGGAGCTAGTCTTCAATTTTTGATAATTAGATAACCATTTTTGGGGTATTTCTAAATAGGTAATTTCAAAGAAATTCGTTGGAACAGTAATGGACCACGCCCATCACTGCGTGCGGCACGGCGGCGCGGCATGTCCCAATCAGAGGCACGGCGTACAGGCCGGAACAGCCCATCAGCCAACGTGGCCCAACCGCGCATGCGAGCGTGCTAGGTGGCGACATCGAAGGCACCCAGGCGAAAGGTGCGTCCACTTAAACTGGCGCGTGTTGCCAAGGGCCCACTGGTCAGTGACTCAAAATCGGACGGAGCCGGAACAGCCAGAGAGAGTGAGTGGCTGACAGGTGGAGCTAAGCTGTCAGTGACTCGTGCGTGTGCAGTGTTAGAACTGATGATGTCACAGCGATGTCATCGTCTTCCTCCTCTCGCCGGCGCGCGCAACAGTAAGGAAAACCGAGGCTCGCTGGCACTAGAGGCTATGCCATCGGTTGTAGATGCTACCTGCGGTCTCAGGGAGACAGCGCACATCTACTAGTGCCCACGGCACCGCCAACGGTGACCGGACGCAGCGGCGCCATTGATGGCGGCGGTGAGACGGCATAGCTCCAAATGGCCACGGCGCTACATTACGGCTCTAGCCAAATTGAAGAACGCCCTAGCTACGGGGAGGCGAGAGAGTGCTTACCAAAGCCTTGGAGTGGACGGAGGGTGACCGGACTGTATTGATGGCGAGTGACTCTGTGGCGATGCCAAACAGAGCAACGGCCGCGAGGCTACTCTGGTGAGGCTCTAACCAAATTGAATGAGGGGAAATGCAGCTGAGGCTTACATGATGCTCTGGCCGAGAAGCATTGAACTAATTCAAACCGTGGAGGGAGATGTCGACGGCGACCGGTTTCAGCACTACTTTGGTCCGGCGAGCAATTCAGGCCAGCGCAAAGCGATTCCGGCGAGGTCGGCGATGCTCGGGGAGCTCAAGGGGTTCACCGTGGATGAAAGAGAGAGACAAAGGCGTCCAAGGGTGAAGCAAATGAGAGAAAGAGAAGAAACGAGGCGGCGGCGAGGTTTTTATACCGGCAGCGACCGCACCAAGCTCGGCGACGCCAACATGGCTCGTTTTAAGCTGCGGGCGCTAGGTGGCGTTGTGTGCATGAGCCACCATACTGCATGGTCTTGACACTAAACCTGCTCACGGGAAGCCCGGCCCGAGCCCGGCCCGGCCCGACCGGTGCATCGGGCCGGGCTCGGGCCTCGTTTTCGAAGCCCGGCGGTCGGGCCGGGCCGGGCCCGGGCCCGGGTTTTTCTGATTTTAGACGTGGCCGGGCAGGGCCGCCGGGCTTCGGGCCGGGCTTTCTGGCTTCGGGCCGGGCTCGGGCCCGGTTTCCAAGCCCGGCGCCCCGGGCCGGGCCGGACTCGGGCCTGGTTTTTCGGGACCGGGCTTTTCCAGGCCCGGCCCGAAGCTCGGCCCGGCCCGGGGTTTGAACAGGTCTACTTGACACCAAGGCACAGAGAGAGAGAGAGAGAGAGAGATTGAGCGGCGCCGAGGAAGAGAGAGAGAGCGGCAGGAGAGAGAGAAATAGAGAGGAGAGTGGGCTGGGCCAGGAATTGGCCCAAGAACAGCCCAACCGAAGCCCATTCCCAAATTAAGCTTTGGAATTTGAGTTTCACCTAAATTTGCTTAGGAGTTTTTTAATTCTATCAAATTCGATCAAATTTGCTAATTTAGCTCAATTTGGATGTTACACTCCATTTATATTATCTCCAAACGATCATCAGTGGACATCTGGAATATGCATATACAGTGTGCACTACATAATTTTAAGGAATGTGGACATAGTTGTGTTGATGAAGCATTCAAATGTTTCATGGTTTCTGCTATATGCTTCCCTTTCAGCTTTGACTTTGAGAAAGTACCTGCTATTTTGCTTTTTCAAGTTCGTTGGTTCTTGCAATGGCTAATTTTTTTCCAAGTCTCATCTTTCATTGCTTGAAACATCAGTGATATATACTCTCTGTGGTGTCAATACATACATTGCTTTTTTGAATTATAGATTATTTTATTTGTACCCGAAGTTATCTGCTGGTGTTGGTTCACAACTTCACATGATCTTTTTGAGATTGGAAATATGATCTAATCTGTGTGGGCATTGCTGATGACATTGTGGCACAGGCACAATTGTTGCTACAGATACAGCCATTCCTGACATTGGATTGTTGGCCTTTGTTGTTTAAGTGTGTAATAAGCATTTTTTCTGCTAAGGTTTAGACTTGGATATCCTGTTAGTAGTGTTTGCATACATCATACTGGAAATAAGTACTCCCTTTGTTCATTTTTTTAGATGTTTCAGGATGTTAATTTTGTTCTCAAACATATATTTTTTGGGTTCCATTTTACCATTTGCCCCTATGTAATGTTGCATGAATATTGGAGGGAGGGAGAGTAAAAACAACACTAGTCCATACAGCAACTGGACTAGTAGAGTTCAGTTCCAACCAGGGCAGTGGCAGGCGCAGGTTTTTAAATTTTGATGTACGAAGACGAAAAAATACGATCACAAAAAATTTGCAAAGGAATACAAAAATTATATTGATATAATTTATTGGATGTGGTTGGTCTTTTAATGTGGCACACAGGAAATAGTGGCTCTCTTCGTACGAGGCTGTGATCTTGGATCGGTCTACTTGGGCATGAGATGGATTACCGTGCTATTGAAGTAGGAGCCGTCAAGATCATGATGTATGGCAGAGTTGACCGGATACTCAAGTGTGTGAAGCATGTGATGCGGGTGAGGAGGAAAATAATTTTGCTTGAGACCTTAACATGATGGGATGGTGTTCCAGCTAGGTTGTTGCTGATGGAAGGACCTTCGGGATCATAAATGGTAGCAAGGCTATGATGATCAGGGAGAGGATTATGCCACGTTTGTACATGCTGCAGGGGAGTTGTGAATTTAAGGTGTGTGGAGTACTGTTGCAAGTGAAGTCAAGGTAAAGTCAGAGTTCACAAGATAGCGGTGTTTGTTTCAAAAGGATTGTGTCTAAGGCCAAGTCAGACTCATTTGGTGGCTTAGAGTAAGTTGAGAAGTATTAACTTAAGTTTGAATAAATGGGTGTTCGCTCGACACATTTTCAAGTTTCTCATGGCGAAGTCGTATTCGACAAGTTGGAGTTTGTTAGATTTTGTGTTAAATACATATATAATTGGGTTATGTGGACTTTGAGTTGTTGTAGACAAGGAAGGGTCATGTTATGGCCAGACTCATATCAGGGGCACCCTTGGTGTAACCGGTCATAACGATCTAGTTGTAGCGCAGGATACGCAGGAGTCAGCGACCGGCTTATGACCGAGATCCGGATGGTCCGGTGTACTTGTGGTGATTGGAGAGGAGGGCCCATAGTCAAAGCCTCGCAGACATAGAAAACCGTGTCAAACTGTGTTACCAAATATCGTCTGTTCGGTGCCGTTTAAATTTTGTGTGGCGATTAAAATCCTAACAAGTCTTATGCTACTACTTATCACTATGGTAGTTATTGTCACTTTTGTATGAACTAATGACCAGTTCTATTAGGGTCGGTCCTCACCATTTGAGGGCTCGAAAATAAAAAAGTTTAATCGGCAAAAAACAAACATGTATAAGAGACTCGAAAATCATAAGCCTCAAAATGGTGCAAAATAAAATTTAAGTATGAAAGATTAATTAGGTACGCCATTGAAAAGTGACCTTTTTGATATATGATATTACAAAACGGAAAATTGCCCTTATGCCACTACAAAATTACAATTCTCACACATATATCATTATGCATAATTCGGAACAAATAACCACTTTCTCCATCTACCTGGCTCGCCCATCCTCTCCCACCTTCATCTAATGGGCCACATCTCTGGCAAGCACCACATTGTCGGCTTCCTCCCTCTTCGACTAGTCCTTCCTCCTATGGCATGCTTATGTGGTGGTGGTTGGCATCACATCACTTGCCCACTGAGCGAGATCCACCGTTTGTTGACATTGTCTTGTCACCACCGTTTGCTCACATTGTCTTCTCAAGCTTCCATTGACACAGACGTAGCCCAATGTCCAACCTGGTGTGCTACAGAGGTAGAGCAAGACCACCACCACTTCGCCCGCCTCCTCCACCGTCACCTCGAGCAATGGTGTTCGGGTGTCGAGGAGCATTGTGGACTACATGGGCCTCGGGCATCTTCACAGAAGGCCCAAAAAGTGGCAAATAGGGGTGGCCTGAGTCGACTAGAAGAGGATGGATACTACAACATACTTGGATGCCAAGATAGTCATGAGGATAGAGTCTAATCTCGTTTGATTAGGAGATTTGTATCTGTAAATACCGGTGCGTATACATACTAGACACTCTGGAGATAGGATTCGGTATAACAAACCGGATATGACCATGTAATCTTATCCACTGCACTATATAAAGGGAGGGATAGGGGCCGTAGTAGCATCATCTAGCATCTAAGCTTTCCCACAGCATACGATCTCGAGACCTTCCTTGTAATCGAGATCCTCATAATCCCAAGAACACAAGACTAGGGTGTTACCTCATGGAGTGTTACCTCATCCATGTGGGTCTGCACCTGTCTAAAAAAGTTCCCTTGTCGTGTGTTACCATCAGGCTTAAGATCTTATGCAATCCACACAAATTCTATGGCCGACGACACCCCCGGTTGAACACCCGTCGAGAAGCATGGTGCTCACATTGCTGGGCTTCTACGTCAGCATGCCCTATCTTCACCTGGTCTGTCACATCTGCCCTTGCACGCTGCCACTCAGTAACCCTTCCGCGGGGTAACCCTTCATCATTCAGGTCAACTATCTAGGCTAGCTAGCCTGATGATGGTGGGCTCGAACCTCACTATTGTGATCGCCTTCCCCACAGTCTCACACGTGCCTTCTCCACCTCTAGCGCCTTCCACTCAGTAAGTGCATGCCCACTCGATTCGCCTCCATCGATTGTGATCTGTCTGGCAACGGTGATTGCCAATTCTAGTCTTTTTTGCATGCTTGAGTGATGCCATCGAGGCCACTATTTTAGCCCACCGTACCGCACCTCCTTATGAGATCATCTAGCTAGGTTGACTACCGGGGATAGCTTAACGCACACCGCCGTTGCATCTTCTTGCCAGAGGATGAATGGGTAGCCGGATAGGGAGGAGGCATAGGGAGCTCGTGGGAGATGTAGCCATGGCATGCAGAGCTATTCGAAGGGGGAGAGAAGGAGGGAGGGAGGGAGCTGGAGGCAGAAGGATAGAGGAATAATTTGATCTAAAATTCTTCATAATGGTATACGTGCGAGAGTTTTAACTTTGCATGGCTTTGAGGCAGTTGTTGGTTTATAATGGCATGTCTAAAAACGGCTACTCTGTGATGCCACGTATGCAATTAAAACCATGTTTAAAACAATGCGCAAATCCCAGCATCATGACTTAACAATGTGCATGAGAGTTGCACGAGATTGGTTAATTAAGCGTATTATTATGTTGAGATGGTAAGAGAGGTTTCATAAACTCTCCGAAAGCACTAACAGACCTTTGGCTGTGACTAATCCAAGGAAAATAATAATAAAAAGAAAACAGAATAATTCTAGTCAATTTTTTTTTTTTGGTCTTACGCGAGGCTATGGAACGGTAGCAATCCAAAGCTCCTTCACTTTTCCTGTCAAGTCAACACCAATGTGCTCCGAATCTGCTGGGGCTGCAGAACTGCCACGAGAACCACCAGCAGCACGGTGAACGCCATCAAGAAGACGTTCACCAGCCCGGAGATGAGCAGCAGCGGCGCCTCGCCGTCCGCGTCCTGCGCCTCGTGGACGAGCAGCATCCTTGTGATGTTGGCGACGAACGCCACGAATACGAAGAACACGCAGGCCTTATACAGGTTGCTGAACCCCTCGCCGCCGCCGCCGCCGCCGCTGATGCTTCTGGAGTAGGACGCCATCAGCGCCCCGAACATGGCGGGGCAGAACCCGAACCGCACCAGCGACCGGCTGCGTGCCTCCTCCGTCTCTTTCCCGCCCCCCACCGCCGCCGCCGCCGGCGGGGGCGGCGTCCTACACGTCTTCCAGAACACGCCGCCGGCGCACCCGCCGTACATGAGGACGAACGCCAGCACGACGTACGCCTGCAAGACATCCATTGCTGCGAGAAACGCGACGACGGCGAGCAGCGCGAGGAGAGCCGTAGGTGGAGCACCTGACGAACGCCATATTAGATACTCCCTCCGCTTTTTTTTATTTGACGTCTTTGATTTTTTAACATGTCTTTGACCATTCGTCTTATTTAAAAATTTAGTAAAAAATGTAAAAAAATAATACATATTTAAAATACATCTATTGATAAAACAAATCACAACAAAATAAATGATATTTACAAAAATAATTTGAATAAGACGAATGGTCAAAGACGCATCGAAAAGTCAAAGACGTCAAAAAAAAAACAAAGGTAGTAATAGAATTGCTTCCGCCTAATTGGGTTAAAAGGCTAAAAAAATTGAACAAAATTTTAGGAGCCGCTACGTGTCAGTCAACCGAGAGTTATTTTAACTCAGTCGATTTTCTGGACCAATGGATTGAGATCCAACAGCTCAGATCTCTCCCCTCCTCTCTTTTCCTCCCTCTCCCTCTCCCTCTCCCATGCCTCCTGATTCTTCCCCTCTTCCTCCTCTGCATGGCTACCTCCTCCTCCGCCGCCTACGCCTCCGCCGCCCGCGGCCGAAGCCGCCACCGGCGCCTCGCCGCCCTGCCCCTCAACCACCGCATCTCCCTCGCCCACCCTAACCTCTCCTCTCCGACACCGATCCATCATCCTCCGCCGCCCTAACCGCCTTCACCCCCTCCCCAGCTCCGGCGCCATTGCCGACATCTCGCCGCTGCCCTCGCTCTTACCCAACCCCACCGCCATGCCGCCGATCACCCAACCTTCCTCTAAGCCCCGGGCACTGGGAACCCCAACCCAAACCCTAACCTGAGCTCCATGCGGGACGGCGGCGGTGGACGGAGAGGAGAAAAACGACGGCGACATAGGTATGTGAGAAAGAGCTTTTAAAACTTTCCGACGATTGAGATTTAGCGAATCCAAAATTTTAAACAATGAATATCCATTATATATGTAGCATAGTCTTTCGACCATAACGATTATCGAAGAAACACGTAGATACTATTTCCAATCGGCATGTCACGATCATAGATTTGTAGCCCTCGTTTTTACCTGACGAGCACCCGGACGTACTTCTCTTGGGCCTCCCTAAAATCCACCGCCATGGGCACCGTGCAAGCCAGCATGACGAAGAGCCCGAAGGGCACGGATGATGTGACCACGCCCATCATAGATAGGACCAACATTACGTCAATATGGTGGTCATCAAGATTTTCGTCTACTACTTCACCAACATGGACGTCGATGAGCTTTCGATCGACTACTTTATCTTCAACCTCTTCATCTTCAACAGGTTGGTGACACTTTGCAGCATCATCTACTACATCTATACGCACTACGATGTCTATGGCTGCATGGGTTTGTCGATCAACAACATGGCCAGGACGTACAAGCCAGCAGCATATACGTCGTCGTGTTGATAATGCATCGTGGCCGCCACAAGTTCGACCTCCACCGTGGCCGCCTCCACTACATGAAGACGCACTCAAGAAAGGCGCCTCTCCACCTCCTCGACGACCTCAGGCCTAAACACCCACGTTGCTCAAAGCCCAACCAAAGATCAAACCCAATTCGTCATCCACGAGCCCAGTTCGGCCATCAGGAGCAGTCCAACTTGAAATAATCATAACTCGGTCATACGAAGTCCACTTTCCAATGGATCCAGTATGAGACCCAAATTCCATCAGAAGCAACGAAAATCATGAAAACAAGACGACGTCAAGAATCTGCCGGGCGCTGCGACGCTCCACTTTGGGCCCATGGCCCGTGTAGCCCTAGGGTTGAGTGCCCCAAACCCTAGCCGTCGCTATATATTTAATAGCTGTCATCGTTTAGACTTGGGTTTTGCTTAGATTATTCTGTCGCCGCAGTTTCGCCATGTATCGGTTTGCTGAACCCCAACTTTACATGCTTATTCGGTAATGAGTAATTTCAGATTGCATCTACTGTGTTCTTACTCGTGTTCTCGATTTGCTTGCAGGAACTAGCCTTCGTGGTGAGGTCAACCGCGTCTTGGCACAGTTGATAAACAACGGAGCGGTGGTGTAGCGATTGCAGGCTTAGAGCTGTTTTGATTGGAAGCCGGATCGTCAACGTCGAGTCTCCACAAATCGACTTACCCATACTTGTCGGAAGATCGGCACCCCGTTCCCCATCAAGTGTTATCAGAGCCTCGGTTGCCCGTCAGGTATACTTGTATCCCCTTTGTTCATTGTTCATCTTCCACCTAGAGTCTAGAAAATTGTCCCATAAAAAGATTTGAGTTCGCCGTCATAAGCATCGTCCAAGCCACTTGTCACGACCCCTTGCGTCACCGCAGGGAATCCGGCACCATGATCTGATACTAGCCCAGACTAGTACCTCATGATGGACAATTCAACGGCTATCATCGCTGGCATTCCATTATTGTTATTCAAAATAACGGAGTATTACAAAATAGCATCTTGTGCTAATACAGTAAGACATATATTACCAAATCTTAATCTTAAGAACGAATAAAAAGAACATCAGAGCAGCAACAGCCTTCAGCGACGATATCCAAGCGATTGAGCCGGACTCCCGCAGCTAGTTTTGCACAACTGAGTTAGGACCCTCCTGGTCCTGATCAGACTTGCAAACTGAATAATCAAATTATCCGCGATAGATATAATGAGTACGCGGCAACCCAACAAGCAATCCTTAACAAATGTATGCAAGGGCAAAGATCGGGGAATTGGCTATTTTACACCAAAACCTATTACTAATCAAGTTTTAGCAAAAGTGATGTTTTGTTGTATGCATGAATCTATAGTATCATCACGAACATCAAAGGAAGGTGCATCATCACACCAGTCCAACATCAAAGGAAGGTGCATCCTCACACCAGGCCAATCCCAGCCTACTCTAGTCAGGTTCAATTATTAAAAAGGGTGAATCTACATGTGCAAACCTCTCGCCCCGTCCATAACCGTGGACACGGCTATCATGATAGTTTTAACTCTGCAGAGTGTGTACAAATTTCCCCACAAGCCCCGTCTCATCCACTAGGAGATACGGTACAAGACTTTTCCAGCCTACTACGCCCACCACTTCGCCTGCCCTTTCTTTTGGTTTTCCCGGCCCGTCCGGTACACGCCGCAGAGGGGGCCCTTCAACTTATCGGTACCGGCCC
>SPJY01035639.1:4432732-4459641 GCA_005191435.1 Raddia distichophylla | reverse complement strand
AAGGCACAAGTGGCTGTACGGTAAGGTTTGGTCCAGTAATACACAAGCTTGGGTCCTTATTAGGGGAGACCTTCGAATCTCCACCACAATCCCGGAAACATCTATGCCGGGTCTCCCCTAAACATTCTACACTGGTTTTAGTTGTTTAGGGTTTAACCAAAACATCATCACAAGGCATACGCCTCACAAGGCACATTTTGTAGTGAATCCCAATGCAATCCTACACATCTATTCAAAGGATAGGCTATGGAACAGTAAAGGGTTTATCAAATAAGGTCTAATCATGCTAGAAGATGACTAACATGAATAAGGCACACACACTATTCTGATATGCATGCAAAGGTTAATTACGAAAAGTAAATACGATTAAGCTCCCTCCGTCCAAAGACTGTTGCCCTAAATTATAGTCAAGAGAGCACATATTTTTGGACGGACGAAGATAGTAAAACATAGGACAAGAATATGCAAACAACTAGTGCTTGCCTGGTAGCGATCGGCCTCGCACGCTTCTCGAGAAATCGACGATGACGTCAGGCCATCATCTTCAATGGTAATGTCTTGGCTAGAATCCGAGTCTTAATGATCCTCCACGAGTTCGTTAGGGCTTACAACTCTGGCACCACCGGCGGCGACGTCCTTGTGCATCTCGGGGTCTCGATGATTTTCCGGGAACCGATCGACACTCACGACACCGGAAAAAATGCCGGAACGGCCTATGCGCAAACCGAGGCAACAACAAATAAACAGCAACACACAACAATCGTAAAATCAAGAAATAAATACGGTAGATAGTATAGAGTATTACGAGACTAGGAAAATTGGTTTGGATCGAATCGGGCTTACGGTTTAGGAGATAGAAATAGGAGAAATAGTACTGTTTATGATGAACAGTGCTTGTTTGGATGTCTCCCCCAACAGTGGGATCAAAAAGGGATTTACTGCCCCTGTTCTTCATTCTCTTCCCACGCAGAGAGAGAACGAGAGGGGGAGGAGAAAGGGAGCTGGGGGCGGCGGCTCTGGCTCCGGCTCTGGGAAGGGGCGGCGCTGAGGGGCGGTGCAGTGGCAAGGCAAGACGGCGGCGGCTCCGGCGACGTCCCCTGGCAGCGCGGCGGCACAGGGCGGCGGCGCTGCTCGCGTGGGGCAGGGCAAAGGCGGCTCGGCAAGGCGGCACGGTGGCAAGGCATGGGCGGCGGCGACCTGGCTGCACGTCAACAGTACGAGGCGGCGGCAGCACGTGGATGAGCCCGGGACCATGGCGGCGGCGGCTCGGCTCCAGCGCTCCAGGGCGGCGACGACAAGGGGTGGGCGGCGGCGCGGCGCGGCTCGGCCTGGGAGCAGGGCGCGGCTAGGGCAAGTGCATGCTAAGGAGCCGCACAAAAAATCAAAGAAAAAAATCAGAAGTGTTTGTATATTGTATCCTTTGTACTTGGTGTATCCCTCGCTTGTTTGAACTAGTTCTAGGAACGAGTTTAGGCCAGCAAAATTGGCAAGTACTTTGAATTTTTATTCAACTTTGCTATTCTGATTTCGATAATTGCATATTACTTGCTATTAAATATTGCCTATCCAAATTCCACATACTTCTTATCAGTTCTGGTTCGAACTTGCAATCGCTTTGCTCACACCCGTCTTAGTATCATGAACCAGCCACCGGTTGTACCTTCTGCAGCGTTGGTAAGAACACTTGTAAGAACATGGTAAGATGCTTAAGAGGGTGTGACTCCACCGTTCAAAATCTAGTTGTTGATAGGGATAATATTTTTGTGTTATTTTGTGTTTTCCACTAATAATGGCAGGAGCATACATTGGAATGGGGATATTGCAACAATCAGCCACCAGTTGGAATGCAAGCATCATTGGAAAGGAGGTTAGAGATTCGTATAGCATACATTATACGAAGTTATACGAGGTTAGAGGAAATTTTGATCGGTTCCATCATAAGGAGAAATTGAAAAAGAGTTACACATCATTTTCTACCAATAAGCATGGTAACACCAATGAGAACCTTCCTTTATATGATACAAAATTTGGACCTAATGCATTTATTGATTGGGAAATAGCAGTAGATAAAATTTTTACTCGACGTAGAATCTCTGACAAAAAAGTTATGACAGCTGCTAGTGTTTTAATTAATAATGCATCAATTAAATGGAAGGCGTGTTGTTTTCTTATTGGGGTATCTTCGACTTGGAGAGACATGAAACAACTATTAAAGGATAGGTTTCTTTCTGCCTATTATAGGTTTCTTTCTGCCTATTATCATGAAAATTTACTGAACAAACTATAATGTTTACAACAAGGTGACAAACCAGTGACCGTTTACTATGAGGAATTGCAAAATTTGTTGTTACGTTGTGGTTTGGAGGAAACAGATCAGGAGAAGGTGGGTAGATTCTTATGTGCACTTAATGAGAAAATATACAATATTGTTATTGATAAAAAATATGTTTCTCTGTTGCAAACCTTTGCTCTTGCTTGTGAAGCTGAAAATAAAATAAAACATAAGAAAGTTGTACGAAAAATCAATACATTTGTTTGCAAGAATGGTGTGTATCCTTGCACGAGTAACATTTTGCAGGCAAGTGCAAATGATAAAATTAAAAATGAGAAGAATGACGAGACGCTTGTTGCCGCACCTCTGCTTCCAACACCTACAACTGAAGCTGTATCTACCCATGCTTTCAACACCTACAACTGAAGATCTACCTACATCAGCTGAGACGGAAAACAAAGGTAGTGAAAAAGGTACTACACTCATTCAAGATAAGGATTTTTCTACACTCATTCAAGATAAGGATTTTTATGTGCTGAAAATTTCTACGGATCATGCTATGTTAGAGCAACAAATTGTGGAACCAGTTGCTGATTTACCTTTGTCACAAGAAGATTTGCTCGATGTTTCTTGTGACAAAGAAGACTTGTGTGATAATGTTTCACTTATATTCATGCCACAACTAGTGAATGAACATGTTACTCTTACTTTGGAACATAATAACACTTCTGCTCAAAATAAACATGTTATTCACAATGCGAGTGAAAATGATGAGCTAAAATTGTTGTCTTCTTTAAATACTTTGGGTTATCTGGAATTTGATGTTCTATGTGATCTAAATAATTTAGAGGAGAGACTTACTAATTTTCCACGGTCATCCGAAAACACTTTTCATGTTATGCGCAAATATAACGATGAAGGAAACTACATGGTGAATCGAGTGTATATTTGCTCAAATATGATTTTTTCTTATAATGTACAACCATGTGACCAACTAGAAAGCTACGTTATTAATAATCAGGAGACATCAAGTGCCTCTAGTTTTTCTTCGAAAATACATGAAAAATTTCAAGAAGGGGAGGACGTGGATCCTAATCAATTTGGTTCTAACAACTGAAAATAAAATAAAACATAAGAAAGTTGTACGAAAAATCAACACATCTGTTTGCAAGAATGGTGTGTATCCTTGCACGAGTAACATTTTGCAGGCAAGTGCAAATGATAAAATTAAAAATGAGAAGAATGACGAGACGCTTGTTGCCGCACCTCTGCTTCCAACACCTACAACTGAAGCTGTATCTACATCAGCTGAGAAGGAAAACAAAGGTAATGAAAAAGGTACCACACTCATTCAAAATGAGAACGATATTGATGTGCTGAAACTTTCCACGAATCATGCTTTGTTAAAGCAACAAATGGTGGAACCAGTTGCTGATTTATCTTTGTCACAAAAAGATTTGCTCAATGTTTCTTGTGATAAAAAAGAGTTGTGTGATAATATTTCACTTATATTCATTGCACAACTAATGAATGAGCATGTTACTCTTACTTTGAAACATAATAACACTTGTGCGCAAAATAAACATGTTGTTAACGTTGCTAACGAAAATGATGAGCTGAAATTGTTGTCTTCTTTGAATATTTTGGGTTACATTGAGTTTGATATTTTGTGTGACCTAAATAATTTAGAGCAGGGACTTGTTGATTTCCCAAGGTTATCTAAAAACACTTTTCATGTTGTGGACAAATATAATGATAAAGGAAACTACATGGTGAATCGAGTGTACATTTGCTCAAATATAAATTTTGCCTATGATGCACAACCACATGATCAACTAGAGAGCAACACTATAACTAATCATGTCATGTCGATTATCTCTAATTCAATTTCTAAGGCACATAAAATTTTTCAATAAGGGGAGGATATGAATCATGATGAATCTGGTTCTAACTATTTGATTACACACGATATGTTTGTTGCTTTTCCTTCCTTTGGAGCTAATATTCTGTAGAAGAACAAGCATGAGTCGAGGACGACTCACAATCAAGAAGGGGAGGATGATGCGACCACGCCCATCATAGATAGGACCAACATTACGTTAACATGGTGGTCATCAAGATTTTCGTCGACTACTTCGCGAACATGGACGTCCACGAGCTTTCGATCGACTACTTCATCTTCGACCTCTTCATCTACAACAAGTTGGAGACACTTTATGGCATCATCTACTACATCTACACGTACTACGACGTCTATGGCTGCATGGGTTTGTCGACCAACACTATGGCCAGGACGTACAAGCCATCAGCATGTACGTTGTCGTGTTGATAATGCGTCGTGGCCGCCACAAGTTCGACCTCCAACGTGGCCACCTCCACTACATGAAGATGTACTCAAGAAAGGCGTCTCTCCACCTCCTCGCCGACCTCAGGCCCAAATACCCACGTTGCTCAAAGCCCAACCAAAGATCAAACCCAATTCATCGTCCACGAGCCCAGTTCGGCCACCAGGAGCAGTCCAATTTGAAATAATCATAACTCGGTCATACGAAGTCCGTTTTGGAAGTTCTTCGTATGCATGAATAAGCCCACGATGAGACCTTTCCAATGGATCCAGTTTGAGGCCTAAATTCCGTCAGAAGCAACGGAAACCATGAAAACAACAGGACGTCATGAATCTGTTGGGCGCTGCGATGCTCCACTTTGTGCCCATGGCCCGTGTAGCCCTAGGGTTGAGCACCCCAAACCCTAGCCATCGCTATATATTCAGTAGCCATCATCGTTTAGACTTAGGTTTTGCTTAGATTATTCTGCTATTGCAGTTTCGCCGTGTATCGGTTTGCTGAACCCCAACTTTACGTGCTTATTCGGTAATCAGTAATTTTAGATTGCATCTACCGTGTTCTTGCTCGTGTTCACGATTCGCTTGCAGGAACTAGCCTTCGTGGTGTGGTCAACAACGTCTTGGCACGGTTGATAACCAACGGAGCGGTGGTGTAGCGATTGCAGGCTTAGATCTGTTCTGATTGGAAGCTGGATCGTCAACGTCGAGTCTCCACAATTCGACTTACCCATACCTGTCGGAAGTCCCCGTTCCCCATCAGCGCACATGGTGAGCACCTCGGGCACCCTGACGCCGGCGCTGCGCCTGCACTCCGTGCTGTTCAGCTGGCTGAGCAGCGTCGCCGGCAGGCCGAGGAAGGCTGCTTGCGTAGCCTCCGATGCGAGGTCGAAGAAGAACTTGATGTCCTCTTGGTGCTCCTTGTGCTGCAGCACGCTCCACACCACCGTGTTCCGGATCGAGTGCGCCACGTGGTACGTGTACGGTGCCCCGCGCAAGAGCGCCACCATCGCGGCGATGTGGTACAGGTAAGCCGAGTTGAGCACGCAGGCGAGGCAGGCGGCGGTGACCATCAGGCCGGTGTTGGAGACGAAAACGGCGACGCAGAGCCACCGGATCTGGTGGCGGTGGCGGTCTTCCATGAGCTCGACGTCGTCATGGTCATGGCCACCGCTGTCTTCGTCCACGCTCTTGCGGCGGCGCATCTCGTTGGTGAAGAGCAGCGGCGTCGTGTTGAGCACGAGGGAAAGGAGCGCGAAGAAGGCGAAGGCGATGGTCGCCTTCCTGGTGCGCCAGCAAAAGGTGATGGGTGTTAGAAAATCGGACGTGATGCGATCTAGGAATTGACATCGGAGGCACGATATTTGGTAACGCAGTTCACCTCTGAGGCTACATCTGCGGAGCAATGATTATGGGCGCTCCTCCCCAACAACGCAGCCGACCGCTGTGGGTTGTGGCCACAAGACCTCCTGTGAGCCTAAACCGCTACAAAGTCTTTCATGGTTACAACAGGGTCGCCTCCCTTTATATAGTAGAGGCTAGGCAAGAGTTCGACTCCTACTCTAACCAATCCTGCCTTTTACAACACAAAGTCCATGTAACCTACTCGTACACATATTCGACACCAACTTCTAACAAACTCCACCTTGACGAATATGACGTCCGCCACCTTGAAGTCGTTGTACGTCTTGTGCGAACCCGTGTATCTGGACTCTGGTTGCTTCCTTTGCAGCTCACGTTGAGCCACCCGACGAGCCTGACTTGGCCTCAGACCCGCCGCCGCTTGGAACTGAAGTTGCCAACTGCGGCTCAATGCCTCCACCTGCAATAGTACTCCCTCTCACCTCGTAAAGATGAGACGCCGACCTCTCTCCAATCATCACAGTCTCCCCATCCTTCATAATCGTAATAGTCTTCCCATCTTCCTCAGATTGAAACACCATCCCTTCTTTATGCAAAGTACCAGGTAAAATTAGATTCCTTGTAAGCCCCAGTACATGCTTCACACCTTGAAGTACATGCTCCACTCTGTCATGCATCTTGATCTTGATATTACCCATACCGACAACACAGTAACCCGTGCCATCACCCACATAGGCGAAGCCAAAATCACCAGCCTCATACGAAGAGAACTATTCCACCTTGTGTGTCACATGATGAGAGCTTCCAGAATCTAACATCCACGCTTCACTGGACTGAGTATCTGATACCGAGAGCATCTCCGTATTGCTTTCCGAGTCACTACCTTTGCCAAGTTTGCACTTCCTTCTTCCTTTGTCGTACAGTCCCGCTTCACATGTCCCCACTCACCACACCTGAAACACCGCACTGCTCTGACCTTCCTATGGTTCTTCTTCCCAGTCCTTTCACCTCCACCTTGATCACTCCTGACTAGCAAAACATGAAGCTGAGGTTCTTCCTCGCTTTTCTTCCTTCTCATTTCATGAGAAAGTAAAGCCGCCGTGTTATCCTCAGTCTTGATGCTATCCTTGCCATACGTCAGTGTCGTAACCAAATTCTGTTAGGATGAAGGTAATGAACACAGCAGGATTATAGCCTTGTCTTCATCATCAATCTTCACATCTAGCTGGCCTAGATCAGTGACCAATTGACTGAAAACATCAACGTGCTCCTTTAGATCTGTCCCTTCTTACATCTTAAACCCATATAATTTCTGCTTCAGATACAACTTACTGGTCGGAGTCTTGGACATGAATTGACTGGACAGCTTGGTCCAAATCTCCTTTGGTGTTGTCAACTCCATGACGTGGTACATGACCTGATCTGAGAGACATAGCGGTATGATAGCGGCTGCTTGCAACTGCATCTCCTCCCAGTCGTCGTCTCTTACCTTCTCTGGCTTGGTCCCCTGAGAGCCGTCATGATTTCCTGCTGCACCAGCAAATCTCGTATAACTTCGTATAATGTATGCTATACGAAGTTATTACGGAGTATTACGAGACTAGGAAAATTGGTTTGGATCGAATCGGGCTTACGGTTTAGGAGATAGAAATAGGAGAAATAGTACTGTTTATGATGAACAGTGCTTGTTTGGATGTCTCCCCCAACAGTGGGATCAAAAAGGGATTTACTGCCCCTGTTCTTCATTCTCTTCCCACGCAGAGAGAGAACGAGAGGGGGAGGAGAGAGGGAGCTGGGGGCGGCGGCTCTGGCTCTTCAGTAGCCGTCGCTATTTTAGACTTGGGTTTTGCTTAGATTATTCTGCCGTTGCAGTTTCGCCGTGTATCGGTTTGCTGAACCCCAACTTGTGTGCTTAATCGGTATTCTGTAATATTGAGATTGCATCTACCGTGTTCTTGCTTGTGTTCTCGATTCGCTTGCAGGAATTAGCCTTCGTGGTGAGGTCAACCGCGTCTTGGCGTGGTTGATAACGAACGGAGACAGTGGTGTAGCGATTGCAGGCTTAGATCAATTCTGATTGGAAGTCGGATCGTCAACGTCGAGTTCTCCACCAATCGTGTTTATCCATACCTGTCGGAAGATCGGGACCCCCGTCCCCATCAGCCCTGGAACACCGACAGGTGGGACCCACCTATCAATCCCAGCGAGCCCGTGGGCGTGCTGCCGTGTGCGGGGCCGCAGTGAGCCAAATGGGCCGCAATAGGCCTTTTTTAGCTGCTTCGGTCGAACACCCAATTAAATTTCTTTTAACTTCCATTAAATACTCTAAAAATCATATTAAATTCATTTCTCATCAGAAAAATGTCTAATGAATTTCTAAAAATTCAGAAAAATTAAAAATTCTCAAATAAATTACTTCCTCACTTTGGACAATTCATTTGAATGCAAAAATAATTTGTGTGTATATTTTCGCGTATAGACGCCGGCGTCCTGGAATGGATTGTGATCTTGGCGTACTTTTTGACGCTACATTTGAAGGCAAGTCTCCTTGACACATATTCTATGTTTCTATTTGTTTGCAAAATATTTGTGAAATGTTTAAAAGTAAGATTTGCATAATGTTTGCCTGAATAATAATTTGGAAAAGCTATTTAATATCTGAGAAAGAAAAGTGATTTCGCCCTGATATTATTATCAAACCTAGAAGTGTGAATGGTATATGGGTTTGTTTTGTAACAAGACATGTTTATGGTGAAATGATGGAACTTGGTAAAAACATCAAGTGTATCACATGAAATAATGGTCACTTGGTTACATAAGTTGCATTATTTCAGGTGGGATAGTGATGAAACTTTAAGTTTGCATTTTGATAATATTAAAAGATGGGAAATGAGAAAATGATGCTTTCATATTGAAACAAAGATTTTAGTACTGTAAACTCGCATTTGACAGAGAAGGAAGAACGACTACCATTAGGGTACGGGGTTACCCTGGTAAAACGGAGTCCGACGCCTTAATCAGTCTGAGGACTGATTTCCTGTGAATCTATGAACCGGGCTCACACAGTACGGCCTCGGAACTCGTCTATGGGGATGTGCTTAGCTAAATTGGACTAGGAAGCTACCGAAAACTATTCCGAGTTGAAATCGAAATGCCAACGAATGGGAACTCGGGCCGATCCTTGTAGCCCCAGTATCCAGTCATTCGAATGGTCACTTCGCCGTAATAAATATTGGGCAGCGGGATGACCAGGGTTGGTGACGCGTGCTCTATATTTAATGATAAATAGTTTCTAGTAGATTTTGTGCTGGGGTGTCTTCAACTTCTGCGGCCGCCGGAGTCCTTTCATTCGTATAACTTCGTATAATGTATGCTATACGAAGTTATTCCAATATGTTTTTGAACAAAACACCCTCAAATTTGATTGGAGCATAGAAAATATCAAGCTTCATCTACCAAGAGCACTCAAACCATCTACAAGTGGTTTTCCGTCGCATCCATCTTAATAGTACGGCGTGTCATTAGACTCAATTTAAAATAGAAAAAATCTAGGTCTACACACTGCACACCGTCTTCTCCTTTTGTCTTTAAAGTCTCCATTAGCGTTCCATCCCTGACGGGTAATAGTCCTACTCCTGCCGAGCCTTAGCTCTTTTCTTGTTGTGGTTGTGTGTGAAAAATGTTACAAAATGCCTCCTCCCCCACCTTTTCTCTCTCATTCCCTTTTATACATGCCACGGGTCGGCGGAGAGAGCAAAGGGGGCAGTACAGTTCACTGATAACACTAGGGAGACAAGACCGGACAGACGAAAACGTGCAGCTCCGGCGCCGAGCAGCGCCGCCTACGCATGCTTCGCAAGTAGCCTCTGACAGGCGAGTCACTACTCCCACAAACTTGGTGACGGCAAGCCCTCTCTGCCGGTCAGTTCCACAGAGCCACAGTGACAGTTGGACAGACCTGCAAGGGTCACTGTGGCGGTAATCATCGCTTCCTCGATTCATTCGCGCACGATGCCGCATTAACTGCACCTGTCCTTCGCTGCGAGGAGAGCCTTTTCGCTGAAGACTCCCCTCTGGTCACCTCCTGCAGCGGGCCCCACCTGTTAGTGAAGGGCCTCCCGCGCGTCGGGGAGAGCTCGCCCACGCGCCGGGGCCTGATCGCCCTCCTGATGGGTGGCGGCCTCGCCTGGAGCGCTGTGGGGCTCGCCCACGCGCTGGGGCCCGATCGCCCGCCTGACGCGTGGTGGCCTCGCCTGGAGCGCTGTGGAGCTCGCCCAAGCGCTGGGGCCTGGTCGCCCGCCTGACGCGTGGCGGCCTCGCCTAGAGCGCTGTGGTGCTCGGCCACGCGCTGGGGCCTGCTCGCCCACCTGACGCGTGGTGGCCTCGCCTGGAGCGCTGTGGGGCTCGGCCACACGCTGGGGCCTGATCGCCTGCCTGACGCGTGGCCACCTCGCCTGGTCTTCTCTAAGACTCTTGATACCCCGGTATTTATTGTACCAACACAACCGTCTTCAAAGAGGTAATAATGGCAATTTTAATTGCAATAAATCTCCCCTAGATGATGCATATGCTCAACAAAAGTGAATGATAGCATTAGTGCCCAGGCCCGGGCCCGGCCCGGCCCGACCGCCGGGCTTCGAAGACGAGGCCCAAGTCCGGCCCGATGCACCGGTCGGGCTTTTTTGGGCCGGGCTCGGGCCGGGTTCCCGGGCCGGGCTTCCCGTGATCAGGTATAACCCCGGTATTTATTGTACCGACAGTAGCCCCGGGCCCACTATGAGACGTGAATCGTGACGCCGATATTTCATCATTTCTCACGTGATGGGAGATGAATCATGGGGGCCCACCACCTGCGGCGGCCTCTAGCTTAATTCTCCACTTGCGCACGATTTTCCTTGGAAACTGTTCCGCTTTTCGTGGGAAGCCAAGGCGCGCGGGGCATAATGGCGCCGCGCGTGTGAATGGGGACGGAATCCAAACCGTCGCACTCGCTCTTTCCACCTATAAATGCTCCACTCCTTTGCGCCGCGATGAGATCTTTCGCACGCCAAATCCTCAAACTGCCGTCGGCCTTTCGCGCTGCCGCTGTAGAGATTTTTCGCCAGCGCCACCGCCGTCTTCCCATGGCTCCGAAGCGCAGCAAGGGTCGCCGTGCGGATGCCACTCCGGCCTCCACCTCGACGCCAGCCGCGCCGCCGCCCGAGCCAGCTTTGCCCGCCTCCGTTGCTGATGAGGAGACGGTCTCGCGGCTACAGCGGCACGTGCCGCCATCCGCCGCCCAGTTCCCCGCCGGCACCATGGTGCCAAGCCCCCGCCACGGAGATATCATTACCTTCACTTGGGCTGTCTTGGCGGGGCTTGTTCCGCCGTATTCTGAGTTCTTCTTGGGGGTGCTTGTCTTCTACGAGATCCAGGCGATGCACCTCCCCCCAACTCCATCGTGATGCTGGCTATCTTCGCTCACCTCTGCGAAATGTTCGTAGGGGTGATGCCGATCCTCCCGCTCTGGCGTCGGCTCTTCACATTGCACGTGAGCTCGCGCTCTAGCGGGGCCGTGGGGAGCTGCTACTTCTCGCTCCGTGACTCCACCGCCTTCGTCCCGCTCGCGCTCAAGTCCAACTGGAAGGACTGGTCGCGACAGTGGCTGTACGTGGAGGACTCCAGTGGTCGCGACGATCTTGTCTTCCCCGAGGGCTTCGCAAAATCCCTCGCCTGCTGGGGGTCTCTGCCCGACGATGCGGCGGAGACGGAGGCGATGTTGGCGCGCATTGCTGACCTCCGCTACAATGGGCTCACCGGAACCCATGTGGTGGCTGACTTCTTGCGGCGCCGCCTTTGCCCGCTTCGCGTGAGGGTGCGCCCCACCTGGCAGTACTACGGCGACGACGATGGGACCCGCATTGCCCCCGGAGGTGAGTGTTCTTGCTTTCTTTTGGATTTTCGGGTTTAATGGAACGTCTCTTCTCCTCTTCTTGATTCTTCGCTAATTCGCAGTTCTCTTTTTTCTTCTTTTCTTCTTTTTTTCTTTTCGTCCAGCCGCAGGGAACGTGTCAGAGGAGGTGCTCCACCAGTGGCTGGCGGGGCTCCTGCCCGCGCTAACCGGCGACGCCCCTCTGTCTGCGAGCGTCTGCCCCCTCCGCGACTGGGACCCACGGGAGCGCAACCCGTACTTGCGTGCGTTGCCTCCCATGGAGATTTCTGGTCCCGCGGTCCAGGTGGTCCAGCGACCCCTGCAAATCCGCGATCAACCCTCGACGACCGCCGAAGCTCCTGCGGCCGCCGCTCTTTCTGTGGCCGTCGCGCTTCCCACCCCAGCCGACGCCGACCGTGCTCTTGGGAAGCGCCGCCTCATCCTCTCCCAAGATGACGACGACGACGAGGGGGAGGCGAGCCCGAAAAGGCCTAATCCCGCGAGTCCTGAGCTGCCTCCACCTCCTTTGGCCCCCTCCGGTGGGGGCCCTGCCGCTGATGTCGCCGCTCTGCCTCCAGGCGAGAGCGCGGCGGCTTCTCTGGAGCCGACGCCGCCTGCGCCGGCTTCTTCCGCGCCGGCACCTTTCGAGCCGGAGTTCGTCTCGCCGGCTCCCGTGCCGGCATACGCTTCGATGGCGCCGCCCGTGGTGATTCCGCCGCCGCCTCCGCCTCCCTCGTCGGGACGAGGAACGGCTGCGCCGGTCCCGCGACCGAGCGGCCTAAGGCTACCCCCCTCCGCCTTCATCTTTGGGGGGCACCGCTTCAGGTAACTTTCTACACACATGTGTTTTCATGTTAGGGTTAGCATGCTGCATGTTTTTCGCATACCTGAACCCTTTTCGGATCTTTCTTCGTGGGACAGGCCGGATCCAGGGGCTTCGAGCTCCGGCTCGCGCGATCCGCCTGCCCCCGCCTTGCTCCCGACCCCTTCGACGGAGACGGTGCCTCCTGCCGCGGAGAACACCGCGATGCCGTCGTTGAGGGCGGAGCACCTTCCGCCTGCCGCCGCAGCCGACACCGACGCCGTTTCTGCCATCGCTGCTGACGTCGGGCGATCCTTCGAGCCGCTCCACGCCCACGCCCACACTTGGGCAGTGCGAGAAGGCCCTCTGGCTTCGGCGACACAGGTTGTTGGCGAGCTGCGCCGGATTCTCAACCGGGAGTTGGCTGCGAAGGAGGTGGCGACCCGCGAGGCTGCGGCGGCGCAAACCGCCGCCGCCTCCGCCACCAAGGAAACTGCGAACCTCCGCGCGGCGCACTCTGAGCACCTCCGGGTCCTCACCGCCAAGCTGCGGACCACTTACCGCAGATTGGCGGAGGTCCTGGATCCGCTGGGAGTTACCCTGTACCCCCCGCTGGAGGAGACCGCTGCGCCGTACGCCGGCGCAGTGGGGCGCGCCGCCGAGGCTCTTGGCGACCTGCTGGTGGTGATGTGGACGCGGGCGATCGAAGATGGTCGCCGCGTCGCCTTTGAAGCAGCGCGGTTCATCCTGGGCAACTGCCTTGCCCAGAATGCCACGCTCGAGCTTGACGCCGCCACCGGGGAACCGCCGCGGCAGCTGGACCGAGACGAACAGTCTCGCGTCGAAGTCGCCGCCAACCGAGTGTCCATGATGGGCGGTGCTGCGCCGACGGAGGACGACGACGATGAGGAGTGATCGGTCTCCTTCGCTGTTTGTCTTGTACATAAGACCTGTTAATGCAATCTTTTGCTTTTCCTGCCACAAGTCTCGTATAAACTTTAC
Source organism: Raddia distichophylla (assembly GCA_005191435.1). Classification (NCBI taxonomy): domain Eukaryota; kingdom Viridiplantae; phylum Streptophyta; class Magnoliopsida; order Poales; family Poaceae; genus Raddia; species Raddia distichophylla. Next base: position 4,445,951 of record SPJY01035639.1, on the reverse strand, counting down.
GCAATCTTTTAATTGCGAGAAAAAGAAAGACTTAGGCAACCGGTCGCCAAAAGCTTTAGACAGAATGTTCAGCTGAAAGCGAGCGCTTTTTCCTTAGGCATCTGGTTACTTCAACCCTTATGGCCTCTCCGCAAACCGACTCGAACATTGCATGGCGAGAACTTAGTTTCCGGAAGTGGTCCCGGGGTATAAACTTTACAAATCACATAAGTAACTTGAAGACTTATATCTGACTAATCGCGATTAGGCATCGCCTGGGTATATCTAGTCGGCCGACTTGTAGCTACGGAGTACTTCCTAAGAGGTCAGCCTAGCCCAAGTATATGACACTAGCCCAAAAGAGGATCCCACAGAAGGGAAACTATCCTTAACCCTAGCAACCAAAGCCCCAAATTCTCCCGCTCGGGAGCTCGTGGGCGAGCTCTCTGCTGTGGGGTGGCGCCGCCTCGCTCTGAAGCCCTCGTCATCAGCAGCGCAAGATCCACGGCGCCTCGGCCTCGGCCATCGTCCCGTCTCCCACGGTCTCTCTCCCTCCCGCCAAGATCCACGGCGGCCGGATCCTAAGCCGACAAGCCTTGCTGCCACCTGCTGCTCGCAAGGCCTCAACCCCTGGAGGCTCAAATCCACAACACTGCAAGCTCAAGGCATCAAACAGAGATAAGGTTGGTGATGACACCAAAACGTATTTCTAGTTGTATTCGAATTAAGCTTCTACTCTTGTTCTTTCTTTATGTATACTTGCAACAAATGGGGATCGATACACTTGTATTATTCATTATGTAGCATTGGTAAGTAGGAGATAAGTGTCAGATTTGGCACCCATGAGGAGTCCAATTTATATTGCAAGCTGCCTAAATGTGAAATGTACATGTACGGTGTACCATTCATCAAAATAGAGTTTAGTAGTTCACTATTTATGTTGTTCATTTTTTAATTGAACATTTCAATGGCCATTTCAACTCTGTTATTAGCTCTTAGAAGTCGAAAGAGGGCAAGTTGTGGTGGTAATGGGGGGGGAGTCTAGGGAGTGCCGAGGCGCTCTAGCCTCAATGTTACTCGTCGCCAAAAGATAGTACAAGTTGATGATCGTCATGAAGAGGATGAGCTATCGCAAGAAGATATTCACTTGGAAAATCTTAATGATGATGAAGACGTAGAGAGTGAAAGCTCACAATCTGCTCAAGATGTTAGTGATGGAGCTAAGGAAGGTGGAGATGACACATTTCAATTGGATGACGATCTCGATTTGGATGACTAAATGGAAGAGTTACTTATGTGATTTGTGCCTCTTTATTTTGCTAATTGGAACATTAGGAGTTGCTGTCCTTAAATCGTTATTATTATGCTTGTCACTTATTGGACTTGGATGAACCTATTATCATATCATGTATGCAGTCTTGCTACTATTGTTTCTTCACCTATACGGCTATACTACTATTTCCTCTGAGGGATGTGGTTGTTAATATCTTGTAGTGTAGACTACTTGATCTCTGCAGACCACAAGGTAAATGGTGGCATATATGTCATTTTTATGTATAGTATAAGTTTATAGTATACATTAATAAAGACAACATATATAGATATGTGGTACTATTGTTGCTAGCATCTGACCCTAACCTAGTCGTGGGCTAGTCGTAGACTAGTCGTGGACTAGTCTTGGCTAGTCGCGACTAATCTCCTAGTCGCCCCCCTTACGACTCGACTCGACTATACGACTTGACAACCATGCAGGTTGTTGCAGTGAAGTGTTGATGTAGTGTAGAAATCGATGCAGTCGAACGTCGGTGCAGTGTAGATGTACAGGTGCCTCCTCGCAACGATCCAGGGACGAAGAACTCGAGCAGTCGCGTGAGAACGCTCCCCAAAAACCTTATCGGCCTTCTATCCCGAGCAGGATCTCGAGAAGGACGAGGTTCCGGAGGCCTGCTCCCTCCGCTCCTTGTGCGCGCAAGGAAACAGAGGCGGGAATGCAAAACAGCAGCGCTACAGATGGAATTTGCGAGAGAGAGAGCTCTTGAGAACGAGAGCCTTTTTCACAGGGCGAGGTGCTCATGCTTTTATAAGCGTCAGGAAGAGAAGGTTCGTCGAACCTGGACGCCATCAAGCACTAGTAACGGACGTCATTAATCTGATCATTAAGTCGTCGGTTACGTAACAGACGTCACCAAACCAGCCATTAAGACATCAGGTCGCCCTGCTCGGGGAGAGGTCGCCCGGGGAGAGGTCGCCCGGCTCGGGGAGAGATCGCCCGTCTCACGGAGAGATCGCCCGTCTCAGGGAGAGATCGCCCGTCTAAGGGGAGAGGTCGCCCGTCTCAGGGAGAGATCGCCCGTCTAAGGGGAGAGGTCGCCCGGCTCAGGGTCGCCCACGCCCACGCCCACCTCGGCTCACGCCCACGCCCCACCTCGGCTCGAGCTCGACTCGGTTTGGCGCGCGCACGTGTGTGGCCCTGCCTTTCTCTTTTCTTACTTTTCTAATTGGGAGAACCACAATCCAACTATTTAAGTTGATATATTCTCCTCCTAATTTCTCGTAGTATTAAATGGGCCTCTTGGAATTTCTATTAAAATAATTAAATGGGCCAACCCCATAATTATTCTAACAAAAGATATTTGCAAAACAATAATATTGGCTACACTGCAGTTTATAAGAATATTAAAATTAAAATTACTAACCTGCGTTGACTGCAGCAAGTGAGATGAAGATGCACCAGAAGAAGATTTTGATCCATCCTCCGATGAGGATATTTCAACAACGACCTGATAAAACACAAAAACATTTATACACAATGTTTTTATTTTTTTAAAAAAAATACAATGGAATATTGGATTCCAAAACCTTTTCAACTCCGCAATAGCCACCCCTTTGCTTTGCCCGCAGCCGAGCGGACGAACGAACACCAAATTTGTGATTGGCATCTATGTTTCACACAAATGCTCTAAAAATCAAACACGACAAACTAAAAATCATTCTTACACAGATCTCTATATTGCATTGCCTACTAACTGCCAATAATCAGAAACAAATTCACGGCAGGGGACGTACCAGAATGAAAAGGCGCCTTTGTCCACCTTTTACAAAGCGCCGCCTCCAGAAATCCAGCCAAAACAGACGCAAAACCAACTTCACCACCCTCCCCCCACTCTGCCCCCCATCCGAAGAACAAACCCTAAACCGAAATAACGAGGAACCAGAGGAAACTGATGATTGATTTTACTGTAGGGGATATTTATCCGATACTCACTCGCGACTACGGTTACAGTATATATGAAGCAGGGGATTGCGACAAAAAATCACTTACAGTTGCAACCACGGACACAAACATCTATGTTGGTAAAAAATCAAAGTCGCAACTCACAGTTCCAACAAAACATACACAGCCCGCAATGTCGCAACTCATAGTTCCAACAAAACATGCACGGCCGGCACTACGCGCAAGGTCCAGTAGGCCCACACAGCTGCACAAAGTGCGCACCATACATACACAGGCTGTGCGCACGGGCGCACAATAGAATTCCTAGTATATATATATATACACACATAGGGCCCCGCTATTCAGTACCTCGGTACCCGAGGCAGCCGACCGGAGCGACTCGGGTCCGACCGCCCCCTCGCCCGTCCACCCTTGGCCCACGCCGTCCACCCTGTCCCACGCGCTCCTCTCATCCGCACGCGGCACGCCGCCCACATCTCAGTCCCCGCCGGCGCCGGTTTTCCTCTCTCACCCGCCGAGAGGCGACGCCGCCGCCGCTGCTACAGCCACTTCGGCGCGGACTCCTCCTCCTCCGGGAGTAGGCTGTCCTCTCCCTCCCCTGCCCCTTTCCCTTCTCCAATTCTTCACTTCCTCCATCCCCTTCTTGCTAGGGTTATACTGCAAGCTGCGGTCTGAGACTCTGAGTTCCCTTGTTCACGCTGATGTCCCACGGCCGGACGGCGAAGGGCTCCCACCTCCCAGATGAGGAGGAGCACGGGGATGAGCCAGGCTGCCAGTCGAGGAGAAGAACTCCACCTGGAGGCGGAGCTGCCGAAGAGTGGAGTCCTTTACTCGTGGCCCAGGGCGCGAGTCGCGGACTGCCGAGACACCAATCTGCCGGCCTCACAGAGGTGTCGACGTCGCCTGCCATCCTCCATTCGTGCCCACCTGGAGAGGCCTCGGTGCTATCTGTAGTCCCATCCACGCCTATCTTTGCTCGTCAATCATCCAGGCGATCCATGATCAAGGTTAGCTAGAGCGACCATCCTCTTTATATTTATAAACCAGTGTATTGAGCCTGTTCGGTAGTATGGCTGAACCATACGATTATTTGAATTTGGTGAATTTGCCATTCGACTAACTGAATTTTCTCTGGAGCTAGTAAGTTGAATTAATTTGCCTTCACCACTGGCTGAATTAGTCAACCCATAGTATAATTCAGTGCTCACATGAATAATACATATAAGGCATCTCTTCTATTTTTCTGTACCTCGTTTGTTAACCAGTCAAATGCCCCTGTTTAATGTATTTCTATCCGTTGATAGCCTGAGGACTACTAATTTCTGTAATCCTAAAATAGATGCAAAAAACTAGATAAGCTAGTTAATTGAATTACAAGGGAACTCAGGATAGGGGATCATAACACAAGAGGGCTTCTTTTACGAAAGATGATGTGCTTGCAAGAGCTATATGATCAACCTACTCTTGTTCTACCAAACAGAGTTATTGTTTAGGCATGTACTATGTTATAATTTTTTTACCTTACCCTTATTTTCTCAAATTATATCATACATATTAATAACCTGAGTGTCCATAGCTGGTACAACAAAGGTGCCAATCTACTATAACCTTGAGATTATATTTCTGCACATTATCATCTTTCGGCGATTGTCACTAGAAATTACTGCATTCAAGCAAATTTATGATTTAAAAACATGTGCAGAGATTCTGAAACCCATTACTATACAAGAATCTTTTTCATTGAGCTAATGTTGCTAAAATCCATTTTTATCTGTGTGCTACTCTAGCCTTCATGATGCTGTCGAAGTGGAAAAACAATGTCATATACCAGGTAGATGGTTGAAGCTAAGGAAACGTTTTGTGAACATAAACAAAAGAGTTTCATGTGAGTCTTATATTTATGACTTCCTTGATATCTTCATTAATGATATATCAGTTACAATAAGCATTATCTGATATAGACCTTATTTTCAGTGGTGACTATGAACCAGAGTATTTGCATTGACACACCGATGGTTCTTGAGGAAGGGCTGCACTTCAAGTGGTCCGACAGAATTGTGATAGTGGACATACAGTCCACATTACTTTAGTAATTTTGTCAGTCTTTTTATAGGGTTCATGTTCAAAATATGATTGCAATACTAACTTGACTTGTGGAGTCAAATAATAAATTAACAAAGTAATAGGCCAAAAGAAAAACAGGAAGTGGTAATAAGCTGGATTGGAGAAATAAGCGGAGAGTTATTGGGTTCCGAGACCTGAAGCTATACTGTATAAATGATTTTCCCCTATTGATGTTCATAATATGCATGGGGCAACTGTAATGCGCCACTTCTAAAGATTCAGGTAAGATGACCTCCATGTTCCTTTTTTGTGTATTCTAGATTGCAAAATATTTCTCTAAGTGCGAATTAGAAAATACATTGATGGAGGCTGGAAAGGCTTGATTTAAATGTGCATTCATCTTAAACACTTTTTTCTTTCCAACTGTCATTATATGAATTTCAGAAATGTATCATGAATCTAGACTACTTTCTTACATCGAACATAGCAAATTTTCTTATTCCTGTCACCATATCCTTCAGCTGGCTCAACAACTATTATTGTTGTATGGTGCTAAATTTTTTTTGGATTTACACTATACCGCTGAACTTACTGATTGCACAAGAAGAGCGGGATGCTATTTTGGTGAAGTGAAGGCAACACTAATCAAAAGGGATTTTTTTATCTATGCTTAAAACTAGAGTTCTTGTTACATTGTTCTGGTAGCTGCTACTAAATTTAAGCTACTGCAGATGATTGCATCATGTTATAACCTATTGAATTCCAATAAAACAGGTGATGTTTCTAGGTTCCTAATTCAAGGAGAAACTGTTGGAATCACTCCTCACTTTAGCAAGTGTTTATCACAAACACTCACTTATTCTGGTGGACACAAACACAAGAACGAGACAGCACAAGCAAACTAGCTGTATTTTTTTGGTCGACGCCCTCTCGGCTCACGTCGTTTTTCCATTCATATATATACTCAAACGTACATGCAAAGTGATAAGAGCCAGCCCAAATCATTCGGCCAGCACTCACGCCATGATCCTAAACTCACGCCACCACTAATGACCATGCACACACTAATCAAGGGGCTAATAACCACATGTGGCCAGCGAGTCTCACGCCACCATGGTAACGTGCAGATTCCATGCATGAGCCCAGGTCGCAAGACCGATTCCTTCGCCACGAAAATCACTTCCGTGCGCACTGCAGCTCATGCACCTCCACACCACACGTTCACATGCAGTTACATCTCTCCTGATCATGTCTATCTCCTATGCACTTCACACACGTATGCACTTACCGTGTCACACGGTATGGTCTCGCACCGTGCGTACGTGCCGGCTCAAGGCGACAGCAGCTCACTAGTCTCTCACGTTTTGCTGCTATACACTTGATCTGCCACTGCGCATTATTTCTAGTTACACATGTATGCAAATAAATAAACATGCAAGAGCTAATGACAAGATTAATCTAACAGAAACAAGGTGTACTTGAAGAGCTCCAAGGAATGGTGCCTACTTGTACTGCTGATACTGATGATAGAGAGATAGGCACATTTGCTGGAGTCCCTCATGGAGAAGTGCAGGCCAGTTGAAGGACATAAATGACAAGGAGTGGCGAGGTGAAGGGGTTGACGATGGTGGGCTTTCTAAAGGAAGAGATATCAGGGGACTGGGGCTTAATCATCTGTGAACATGATGGGCATGGGATTCTAGTGGGAGTTTGGCGCCTTCATGATGTACCAGATGCCCTGTGTGCTAAGTGCTATGCATGCTTATCAGCGTTGGAGGCGGCGATCGATGTAGGAGTCTCAAATATCATCCTTGAGCTGGATTGGCTATTCCTGGTCATGGGTCTGAACCCCGGTGGCTTTGAGTATTCACAAGGTGGTGTGTTCTTTGAGCTTAGAGATTTTAGTCATGAGCCGTTTGTGTCTGTCGTTGTATGCCATGTACACAGGTCTTGCAACAAGTGTGCCCATGAATGGGACCTGGACTGCTCCATGGTCTGGAGTGCTCCCATCCCTGAGTTTGTAAACCTTTTGGTGCTTTGGTGATCTCAATTATCACACTGGTGAATGAAAGGTGGCATGTGAGTTTAAAAAACAAAGGTAGAGATGGCAGCTAGAATAGAAGTGAGACATTGCAGACTTGCAGTTCTAGAAGCAACGTGATGAGAAGAATTCCCTATCTTATGTGCTGCCGATAGCTCCATTGCAATGATAATATCTGCCTTGTGTTAGATCCATGGAGTGGTTGGTGTGCTTCTATGCGTAAAGCTGTCTTTTTTTGCTGCTGATAATCACAAGATAAATATACATCATGACCTTTCAACCTTGGTTAGAATGTATGCATTCCTTTCTTGTCTATGCACGGAAGTGCTTGTGGGAGTTGCAGCCGGGCCCTGGTACAATGTATTTGTCTAGAAGCATGAATCGATGAACCCCAAGTGCCTAGTGTAATAACAGAAAGTGACATTTGTCATCATAAAAGAAAATTTATAAAAAAACTTATCTATAAATAGGGTTGTCTAATCACAAATAATGCCATGTGTATAGCCAGAAATTAAAGTAGCCTGATCAGGAAGTGGAGATGGCATATGTAGCAGCATACTTGGTGGATCGGTTGTATTCATGTACAAGCATAGGCAAATCACAAGTGTCGACCCAGTGAAATAGATTAGATCAAAATTCTACCAAGTGGCACACTTAAAATAAACTATTTGCTTGTCTCCTTCCAGATCAGTCGCTCTTCTAGGCATTTTGAATCTGAAATCTGCTAGTTGCACCTGTCTCTCCTCGTACAGAAGGTCTTCATCGATGTAGGAGATGGTAACCTGGAATATACATTGGGAAAAATTGAAAAAAAAAAAAAAAAAAAAAAAAAAAATCTTGATGGAATAAACAAAACGGTATAGCGAAAAATAGGGCACCTCTTGGTCCTTGCTGATAGGCTTGAGTGCCACTATCACTGCATGTCCATCCTTATTCTGTCGTGGTAGTTTAACAGCTCAGATCTGCATTGCTGACAGTGAGTTGGCAGGAAAATGAGATGATTAGATTTAGATTGACAATATTGTACACACTCACCGCACTCCTTTCAAATGCTTTTGCATTTGGACAACATGAATGGTTCATGCAGCTCCACCATATGAGCAGATGCGGATTCAGAAAAAAGAGATTCAGAAATTTTATTTGTCATGCATCTGCTCCATCCATGAAACAACAGTATGGTGCAGCGAAAGGCTGTGTTTAGTCCAGTTTCTGCTAATGAGACAGGCAACAAGGCTCATGGTAGCAGACCTTCTGCAGGAAGCACATAGACAATTAGGATCAAATTGATCATTGCTTCTATGTAGTCTTGAACACTGGAAATAAATTTAGTGTAACTTATGGTAACATGATGAAGTAATATACCAAAAGTGGTCAATCCAAATCAGTTTAGAATGAAATAAACACAAATCAAAATCAATGGCATTAAGGCTTTCATTCATGATCTGACACAAACTACAGCTCCCATTCATCCGTCGGCCATGAGAAGGTATGAATCGGTGTCAAAAATCATTTTCAAGCTTCAGATCTGATATTGTTAAAAAAAGCTTCAGATCTGAAAAAGAAGACCAAGGGCCAAGCAACAAGGATGCAGGGCAGGACCTGTAGTGCAGGCAGGTTGGCGTTAAATTCACTGATGATTATGGCGGCGATGTTCTAATAAAGAGATATAGTGAAGAGAACGTCTCCTAGGTTGCATCGAACATTTAGGAAGGGAGATATTGATGCACAATTCTTTTTACTATGTTGGGCCTGGATAAATGAATTGACCAGGGGAGAAAAAAAATCCATGTGGGAGGACAAACAAACAATGCACAAATGACAAAGACTATTGAGTGAAAAGCAATCCAAAAATGTTTAAAGTAGCAAATCTTAAGATCAATAATTTACAATCCAAATTGTTTGATGGCCAATACTAATGTATGTGGTAGCAACTCATTTGAATTGAAACCATAAAAGGTGAGTTCAGGTTTGGGATTTAAATTATGAACTAAAACTAAACACGTGACTACCACAACAGAAAGAGTACCAGTTCAGGAACTTTGATGCAGTAAAATATAGGGCAGTATACAGGAAATATGACTAATCTGCTATGCAAGTTACAAATTCTGTTTTAGCTAGCATGCAATCCGCTTCCTTACTTTAAAATTACAGAAAGTGACATCGAACAGACTGAAACGTAAGATGAGAAACTAACAACTGTTTCAGGAATTAGTAATGTTAGGCTCTCCATAAGATTAGGAAATAGGCAATTAAAAATTAGGCATAAAATTGCATGAAGAATGATCCATTAGGAATAAACTAAAGATGTATGACAAGGCACAAACGTTAAGTATCCTGATCACAAATAGTAATTTGTGCGAGCACAAATATTAAAGTAGACTAATCACAAATATTATGACACGAGAGCACAACAATTAAAGTAGCTTGATCATCACAAATAATGTTGTGCCAACATAAAAACTAAAATGGTCTGGCTACAAATAATACCATTTCACTACAAGAGTAACAATAGTCTGATCGCAAATAATACCATGTGCAGATATAAATCTTAAATGTATACTAATCATAAATATTTTAGTGCATGAGCACAAAAGTTCTAGTCAAATCATCACTAATAAGATCTAATCACGAATAATGAAGTATTTCTTCCCATAGACGAGTTATTTATGGTCTTAATGAATGGAGTGAACCTAAAGTGGTATGACCAAGGCACAAAAGTTATACCAATGCCATGAAATCTAACTTATTATCACTAAATTGTGCATTTATGTTTCTCTACTCACAATTAATGCTATGCGTACCCAGGCCTATAGTAACCGAATCACAAATAATACCAATTTTAACAACAATCATGGGCATTTCAATCTCCCGCCTAAATCAGACAACACACAAGATGGATCAACAAATGTGAGACTAATTGAAGATAACAGTGGAAAGATCTGTGATTGTATAACCATTATGGGATAAGAGGACCAAATGAAAGCAATAAGGCAAATGTGTATGTATGAAGTTCTTGATCAGCTACCTCCAAAATAAGATCATGGTATGGTTGTCATGATCCTTGTCATCAGCATTGCAGTCGCAGCTAGAGGCCATCCCCTCTGACTAGATTTCATAATGCAGCACAACTGGATACCCAGTAAGTTCACTGCAAAAGAGCAACCAACATAAAAAAGCTAGTCCAAAAGCTTGAGCCATAAGTATTTGTTGAAACAAGATGCCAAATTAATTTATCATAAGGATCTGTGCTGGAATAACCGTTTCTTTAAGGTCCAAATTAAAAAAATTGTGGTTTGAGAAACAATCCCAATTATTATGGTTAAGGATGAATTTGGTCACAAAAAAAGAATTCTTGCTGTTGGATTTGTAAAAGCGGGGTGGTGACTGTCGAGGCTGTGCTGACATGGCTGAGATGTAGGACAGAGTATATATGCCTACTCATTTTATTTTAGACTCCCGGATCACTATTTTGGATGCATGATGCAATTTGGACATGCATTTGAGTAAGTGCTGTGCATAGCCATAGCATATTTTACTATTTGTTTCCTGGACAAATTATGGGTGTCATGGAACTATGATGTTTAATTTAATCATTTTCTAATACTGACGTAGTGCTCTTATATGATCGACTACGTTCTAATTTAAACATGAATGAAATGTTCACTCAAATTAATTTGGGAAATATGGTTCAAATGCTCATGCATATAATATATCCGCGCATGACTAGATTTATTTTCTTTAGCCGAACTAGTAACCGACTAACCGTATCACGTATGGACGTATTGGAGTTTGGCAAATATTTTGCCTCAAGCTAATTATTTTACAGAGGGTTGTTGCTTTCAGAACCCCATGCTAGGGCCTAGGAGCACATATATGTATTGTTTGATCAAACTGCCAAGGAAGGAGCGCTATATGATGTGGTTACTTGGAAGCCTCGGCAGCTTATGGTTGAATTTGACCAACCCTTATTTATTATCTCAACTTGTTTAATCTAAGCATGATGCGTACATTTATTTATTTATACGCCACACTAGATGTTTCAGTAATATAGCTTGACGGCAATGCATGGTTATTAACCTTGCTAAATTAATCACATGCCTGGCCCTGGCCTTAACTGACAGTGCCTACGCATGGGATGCAAAGTGCAGAAGCTATGGTTCTGCTTCTTGTTTCTTAATTTGTTGGACACAGAGACCATCTATATGCATGACCTCTTAGGAACCGTAGCATGCAAAGACTTTGGCTTTCCTTTTTTATTTTGATCAAGACAGAGACAATCTCTGTAAATATATGCATGATCCTTCAGGGCAGCAGCATGCAAGTTAAACTTTGGTCTTTCTATTTCACGACCGCGGCATGCAGGTGCTAGTCTGTTCTCTATGTCTTGCAGATGCATGGATGGTTAGGTTCCTGGACTGCGGTACGTGCAATATATACATGCCGTACATGTATGCAGCAAGCAGATGCTAATTTGGCTTTGGGCAACTAGAAAATAGTATTCATGGCATCGTATGAATACATGGGTGGCTTGTGGACTGAATGCAGTATATATATACACTAAACAATCCATACGTATATATACCTAACCGTAGATCCAGATGAGTCTGGCACATGCGCATGCAGCGTGCAAAGCTAAGTAGATGCTAGCTAGTGCTACGCACTGAATATGCAGTATGCGCATGTAATACATACTTATTTGTTTCTTTCAAACAACATGTATTTGGGTAGTATTTGCGGCAAGCGTTTGGCACATGGAGACGGCTTCTGATGAGTTTACCCTTGCGATGGCACAGGGAGGAACTCCTTGCTTTGCCGCCGACGACCAAAGAGAAGGCAGCATGAAGAGAAAGATCAGAGGCATAGAAACCTTTGTTTGCCGAGCATTCTCACTCACCTTGCAGGGACTTCGTCCTACCGGCGGCAGCGTATCGCCGAGCGGCCGATACCTCTCTTGCCCAACTTCCTCAAGGGTATGCCCTTGAGCCGTGGCCTGGTCTCCTCTAGGGTATGCCCTAGAGGATGATGCTTGATGGAGATTTTTCTTGCAGAGGGATGATTCTGACGAGTACAGCAACGGCAGCCTGATGAAGCTCCTGGAGATGCAGCAGCGGATCACCTCTTCTGGCCGAAGTTCCTCAAGGGTATGCCCTTGAGGTTTGGCCTGGCTTCCTCTCCTCTAGGGTATGCCCTAGAGGATGGTGCTTGACGGAGACTTCCTTGCCGACGATGCCCAGCGGCGGCAGCAGCAGCAGCGCAGCAGCCTGACGGCGTATGTGCGTGGTTGCAATAGCGGCAGCCTGGCGGTGTTTCTTTTTGGTGCGGTGCAGTTGCCTGCGATATTTGGCGCTTCGTTTGTTTAACTTTGTATTAATGCGCGCGCGAGAGTGGAGAACGTGCAGATGAGACTCGGTCCTACTGGTTCGAATTTAAGCAACCCTGGCGCCAATGTTTATTTTGATTATTGCCGCGCGCTGCTTTGTACAAGTACCACTGTGCGTATATCTCTCACCTGTCAAAATATTGATGCGTATAGAGCTACGCCGTGGCCCGTGGAGACTTAGCTACCTTCTAGCTAAGCACCTATCTATACGTATTTGTGTAGGTTTGTCTATCCATTTATACGATAGATTATAGTATACAAACCAATTATTTTTTATCGAAAATGCTTCGGCTCGGGCGTCCGACCGCGTCGGACGCCCGAGGCCCAGCCGCGCGGCCCGCACACCCCCCGCGCTCAGCGTGCGTAGCCCACATCTATCTCCAGTTCTCCACCCATCCCCTCTCTCTCTCTCTCTCTCTCTCTCTCTTCCCAAGCAATTGAGGTGTGCAGCCATGGACCTCGTCGGAGATGACACCGGCCGGAGCTTCACCCTCCTCTCCCTCTCTCCTCCTTTTCATCT
>SPJY01035639.1:4351324-4427612 GCA_005191435.1 Raddia distichophylla | reverse complement strand
CCGGACGCACCAGCCTCCAGCTGTCCCCGCGAAGCGTCAGCCACGTACCCGCCGATACCTGCATCACTGAGGTGAACACACACGAAAACAACACACCTTACCTTACCTGCAAGGTTAGTCCATCACAAAATTACCAACACAATAATCCCTTCATGACATCACAATTAGGAAGCCCTAACACACCATGTGTCAGCTTAAAATCCACCGAACCACGTCGATCAGAACTATTACCTAGCCCAAGCTCAGCACACGTCCGGTTCCAATTCCACGGTAATTTCCAAAAATGCACCATTTAACATTCTTCAAAACACTTCAAATTCCATCTTGTCACATATATTCATCATCAAACAGGGGTACCCTCCACATGGGTCTCAACACTCCCCCTTGATGAATATATTGACAAACTCTCGAAAAATATTTTGAAGTTTTTGGATTTGTCGAACAAGGCATGTTGAAAATGCCGAATCACGCTTGGAGCAAAAGATAGGAACACATGTGTTCAACATCTCCAAGTCGTGAAAGTCAAAACTTCCCAAGACATTATCCCCCTTTTCAAGAAATGAATGTTGATGTCTTTTTCAATTCTCCCCCTTTTGGCAATATAGACATCAAGAAATTTGAGGGAACAAGCACAAGGCATGATGCAAATGCAAATGCAAGTCCTAGGGAGCTTTGAAAATTATCCATTTGAACGTGAAGCACATGGCAAAGATGTTCGAAGCAATGCAATTTTAGTTCGGTGCTCACAAGTTCAAGAGATGCTAGTAAATCGATTTTTCATATTGGAAGACGTGGCTTAGAAAATCACGATCAAATGCCGTGGCCTAGCAAGGTATCAAGACAGCTTCGACAGAACACCACATGCAACCAGTTGAAAACAATGTAGTTACAAATCGACAGCTCAACTAACTAGCATTTTTCAATTTTTTTTTTGTTTTTCTTGTAAACATTTTGTTGAATTTAGGCGGGAGAGCCTCTAGCCTCATACCAATGGCCGACGGTGCCCAGCATTATACTGAAGGATTCACTCATCTTGGCTATCCGATGTCCTTCCAAGTTCATGCCTCTTTTGTGCAATGGCAAGCTATCTCGAGAAGGATGACCAGTGAGAGCTCTCCAAAACTTGAAATTGCATATTTTTGGTTTTTCAATTTACAAGAGCAAGATTTGGCTAACAAAGATTTCACCAAGTTGCAAAGATGACTGAACGAAGACTGCAAGGGCCTCATCAAGCAACAACATTCAGAAAGTGAAAATCTTATGCCACATCGAAGTTTTGGAAAACCAAAAGCAATGCCAATTTTTTAGACTAGACACCAAATGAACGAGCTAGCACAAGCTGAAATATGAATAGTCTCGGCATCTTGCAAAGCCTAAATTCAAAAGCATAATAGACAAAGCTCCAAAAAGCAAAAGAAGTCTATATGCTAATGCAAAGTTTTCCGAAAACTCCCCCTCAACAAGTGAGTCAACAGTTTCATCCCAAAATAATGTGCAATAAAAACAGCAACAATGAATAAGGAGCCGGAAAACCGAGGAAATGCACCTGGGCAAAACATAAAGAATTAGGCAAGACCAGAAACCACTCAAGCTCAGACTCGCTCTCATCTGCCGCCTGCGACTTACAAGGAAAGACAACTCTACACCTCGGTTACTAGAGATACGACACAGACCCTGTCTACTCATAGACCTATAAGACTGTGTGGGATCAACCTAGCCAGAGGAGAGAAAGAAGCCTATTACGCATGATAGCAACCTAAGCACAAGATAAGAGGTCCGTGCCACTGCACGCCAGAAGTCTAAGTGAAGAGTGCTGACAGCCTACACAATATAACCAAGCCCGAATGCAACCCAAATGCAATGCAGGGAAAGCGAAAAGAATATATTACATATAGTACAATTAGCCCAAGCTCCCCCTGACTATAGGCTAGCCAAGCTCACAACCCCGAGCTCTCCCCTGAGAGCCTCAAACCTAGACTTGTCCAATGGCTTGGTGAAGATATCAGCCAACTGACGGTCGGTCTCAACAAACTGCAAGACTATGTCACCCTTCTCCACATGGTCTCTAAGAAAGTGATATCTCAGGTCAATGTGCTTTGTCCTAGAGTGCTGCACTGGGTTTTTGGCAATGTTGATGGCAGATGTGTTGTCACAGAGAAGTGGCACACTTGCTTGAACTAACCCAAAGTCCTTCAAGGTAGAGCAGAGCCAAACAACCTGACTGCAACATGCAGCAGCGGCAACATACTCAGCCTCAGCAGTGGACTGCGCAACACTCGACTGCTTCCTAGAGGACCAAGAGACAAGAGAAGTGCCAAGAAATTGGCAGGTGCCAGAAGTGCTCTTCCTATCTATCCTACAGCCAGCAAAGTCTGCATCTGAGAAGGCTCTGAGAGATAGACAAGAGGCAGCAGAGAACCAGAGGCCAAGGTCTGCAGTCGCTCGGAGATAGCGAAAGATCCGCTTCACCGCCTGAAGGTGAGACACTCTAGGTGAGGCCTGAAAGCGGGCACAAAGACACACAGCGAACTGGATGTCCGGCCGGGAGGAGGTGAGATAAAGCAGGGAGCCTATCATGCTACGATATTCCTTCTGGTCGACTGGCTCACCATTCTCATCGGGTCCTAAGGCAACAGTGGTTGCCATCGGAGTAGAGACCGGCTTGCTATCAGACATGGCAAACCGACTCAGCAGGTCTTTTGTGTACTTACTCTGGTGAAGGAAGGTCCCCTCTGGTGTTTGCTTGAACTGAAAGCCGAGAAAGAAGTTGAGCTCCCCCATCATGCTCATCTCAAATTCCGAGCTCATCACCTCTGAGAACTCAGAAACAAGAGCAGAGGAGGAACCACCAAGGATGATGTCATCGACATACACTTGCACCAGAAGGAAATCAGAGCCAACCCTACGGGTAAACAAGGTCTGGTCTACCTTACCCATTAGGAACCCATTTCTCACCAGGTAGGTCTTAAGCCTCTCATACCAGGCCCTGGGTGCTTGCTTTAGCCCATATAGAGCCTTATCAAGCTTATATACATGATTAGGATATCTTGAATTCTCAAACCCAGGAGGTTGCTTCACATACACTTCCTCCTTAATATAGCCATTCAGGAAAGCACTACGGACATCCATTTGATACAGCTTGAACCCATTGGATGCCATAAATGCTGCTAAGATCCTGATGGAATCATGTCTAGCCACAGGAGCGTATGTCTCATCAAAGTCTATCCCATCGATCTGAGTGTAACCTTGAGCAACCAATCTAGCCTTGTTTCTAACCACTACCCCATCCTCACTTTGCTTGTTCTTGAACACCCATTTAGTACCTATTACATTATGTCCTTTAGGGCGTTCAACAAGCTGCCACACTTTGTTCCTCTCAAAGTTCTCTAACTCTTCGTGCATCGCATTCACCCAATCAGGATTAGAAAGTGCATGGGTGACGTCCTTCGGTTCAAAGGAAGCAACGAAAGCAGCAGATAAGCAAAGGTGAGAAAGCCCAGACTTCGATCGGGTTAGCATCCTCTCGCTCAAACCACCGATCATCTGTGCAGGGGGATGGTCTTTCTGGATGTGACGAGGAGCCCTAGAAATGGCCTCTACCTCGGGAGCAGGAGAGGTAGGATCAGAGCCACCGGGCGAATCAGATTCTATAGGTGAGAACCTAGAAGCACAAGGTGAGAGCTGAGTAGAAGCTGAAGGTAAGGGGTGAGACTGAGGAACAGCACTTGAAACTGGAGGCGCCACCGGTGGAGTCAAGTCGAGGTCAGGTTCCGTGGAACCGTCATCTCCAACAACTCCCTCCTCAACAAAGATAGGCTCAAAGGACAAGTCAGATCCTGAGATATCTGGCCTTGCCCCAGGCATAGCCTCATCAAAGGTAACCTCACAAGTCTCTACTACCCTACGCCTCGCACTATCCCAAACGCGGTAATTAACCGCAGAAGCTGTATATCCAAGAAAAATGCCATCTGAAGATCGAGATTCAAATTTATCCAAATTTCCAGACTTCAGAATAAAGCACTTGCATCCCAACACCCTGAAATGTGAAACACTTGGCTTACGCTCATATCGAAGTTCATAGGATGTGTGATGCAACTTGGACCTTAGAAACACCATGTTTGAAACATAGCAAGCTGTAGAAACAGCCTCTGCCCAGAAATACCTTGGAGTAGAATATTCATCAAGCATAGTCCTAGCCATCTTTAACAAAGTGCGATTCTTCCTCTCCACAACGCCATTTTGTTGGGCGATGTGTGGAGAAGAGAATTGATGCTCAACACCAGAATCAGAACAGAAACTTTCAAATTGTGCATTCTTGAATTATGTGTCGTTGTATGAACGGATTGCGCGAAGCGCTCCTAGGAACTCAACAGAAAGCTTACGAATGAAGGATCAAAAATGACCAAATGTTTCGTCCTTGTTCAACATGAAATAGACCCAAGAGTAGCGAGAATAGTCATCAACAACAACGAGCACATACCACTTAACACCTACAGACTGCACTCGGGAGGGACCAACAGTATCCATATGAAGCAATTATCCCGGTGCATCAGTCATCACCTTGGTGACTGGTGGGTGAGCAGCGGCAACCATCTTCCCATGCTGGCAAGGAGCACAAACTATGTCATTGACCATCTTCAGTTTGGGCAAACTACGAATCAGATCCTGGCTGCTAACTCTAGTCAAGTGATCAAAACCAATGTGACCCAGTCTCCTATGCTAGAAGGAGGTGTCACGGGACTCTGAAACAATTAAGCAATGAGAAGAGCCAACTGAAGATCGGAAATCAACATGAAAAACTCTCCTAAATCTGTGAATCCCGCAAACAAAACTCTCAGAAGAATCAAGAATGCAACTTTCATTCTTCTTGAATCAAACCTCAAAACCCTCGTCAGTCAGCTGAGAAACCAAAAGTAAGTTATAGCGAAGCTTACTGACAAGGGCCACATCCTTAAGGGTTACCTGGTCACTAACCTGGATTGAGCCATGGGCGAGCACACGACCTGAGGAAGCATCCCCAAAGGTGATTTTATAACCCTGGGGCTCACGGACTAAGGAGGAGAACCACTGAGAGTTTTCGGTCATGTAGCGACAACACCCGGAATCGATGATTCACATGTCCCCTTTCCCAGCCCGACGCGCCTGAGTCAACGAGTGAAGAAACGTGGCTCAGCATTGGGAAATACCAGTGCATCTTTTGGCACCCAATACTGAGTCACACAACCATACCGAACAGACTCTACTCGGACTAGGCCATCTCTTCTAGCAGGGAAACGTCCTGACGCTAGATTAGGAGCGGCCTGCCGTTGAGCTGAGGAGGGTGCATCCTGTCCGTGCTTTCTACCCTTCTTGCCATTCCTCCACCATGGAGTTGGCACCTCATGTCGCGGACGCTCACCTCTGTAACCAACAGGAGGTACGTCGTGAGGACGAGACTGCTCACGCCCCAGACCGACAACAGGACGAGCAACAAAAGGTTGAGCTCCAAGTCCTAGCCGTCTACCCACCGGTCTAACCTGAGGTGGAACGAACCTAGGTGCAGGTTTCTTACGAGGGCCTTGAATTCTAGACTGTTTCCTGCACTCCTCACGTGCTTCCTTAGCACGACGAAAGTAGTTCTGCTCAGTGTGTCCCATCCTATCGCAGAAGGTGCAAACTACTCCTCTGCCATATCCAGGGGCAGGAGTGGTAGGGGGAACACTCTTCCTAGGTGGGCTCTATGGAGCTTTCTTCTAAGGCTGAACAGACTGTGTGGTAGGACTTTTCCTAACGATCCCTGCGGACCTGAAAACAGTAGTCTCGGGAACACTGTCCCTAAGAACAACTGTCTTCCCGTTCTCATCCCTTCCAAGGACTCTAGGTGGGTGTTTCTTGATGTGTTCTAGCCAATTGTAACCTAGACCTCTACCCCTTGATATCTTGCTTTTGTCAAGTATCAAGTTCAGCTTCCGTTTGCCCCCAACAAACTTCTCAAGAGTGCTCATGAGGTACTCGCACTCCTGATGGAGCTGGGGACAAAACCCGCAAGAAGAGGAAGAGTCCGAAGAGTCCTGGCTATTAGTTGTACCCTTCCCAAGACATTGCGACACTTCTCACCTAAAATCTTAACATCCCTCTTGAGAGCCTGACAGGAAAGACACTCAACATTTTAGGCTTGGGTTAACCTACCCTCAAATCTATCACTCATGTCCTGGTAGATCCTGCCCATCTCCCCGTCAAGCTCAAGACATCGATCACACAGAGGCACCAAGAACAGCATCGTTAAGCCAGAAATTTTAGCTTGCAAATTAAAATTCTCAAGCTTTAACAGTGTGTAATCACGGCATGTAGAGTTAATTGAGTGGAAGCTACAACTCTCATCTGAGCTGACTGGGTCCTTAGGTGGAGCATGATCGCTACAGCCCGCAACTGGACTGAGTGGGTTCTTAGATGAGTGTGTAGAGGGATCAGGACAAAGCATGCTAGGGTTCATCAAGCAGACAGACTCTAGATCAGAAGTGCTAAGGAACAAATTCTTCCTATCATCATCTAGTTATGCTACAAGCTTAACATTAACTTCTCTAAGTTCTTCATTTAAAGCAAGCACACTAGCATGAGTTGTCCTACCCATCAATTCATCCATGACCAGGTCAAACTCTACCCACCCATTAGAGTCAACAGGCTTGGGAACAGGCCTACATTTTGCATTCTCTAGTTGGATAGTGACATTCTCAAAATGCATTTTTAATTCATCCAATTCTATAGTGAGCTTCCCACAATCAGAGCAAGCAGCATGTTTAGCATTTTTTAGTTGAGCCTCCAGGGTTTTTTTTTCTTGGCCAAGACCCTAGTGTACTTGTCATGAAGTTTAACTAACGCCTTCGAGAGTTCAGAGTAAAAGGGACCATCAGTTACCTCATCGTCGTCGGTGTGGTAGACGTCCGAGTCGCTGCTGCCGCTGTCGCCGTGTGCCATGAAGCACATGCCGGTGTAGTCGACGTCGTCGTTCTCCGGCGTCTCATCCTCATCATCATCAGAGTGTCCATCCTCTTTGTCGGAGATGACGGCTTTTTCTAGAGCAGCCAACACCTTCTCGACCTTGCGACGTCCCTTCATCAGCTGCTTAGGTGGCTTCTTCTTGTTACCTCCACCACCGGCCTTGATGTGGCGGTTCTTGTTGACGTAGGGGTTTCGTGCCGGCGCGGCGTAGTCATTCCGCCCCTCTCCTCCGGACTTGGGGCAGTCACGCTTCATGTCATTGAGACCACCATAACTGAAGCACCTCATGATGCATCTCCTCCGATCGGCCACTCGTCTGTAAGCATGCGAGAACTTCTTGGCCAACAAGGCAAGCTGCTCCTTGGGAATCTTGTCCATCTGATCATTGGACAGCTCACAAAGGGCAGAGAAGGAGAAACCCACACCAGCAGAAGAAGAACCAGAAGGGTCAGCAATCAAAGCTGTGGATGAAGGACCCGGCTCTCTTGCAATATGCTCAAGTTCATGAGTCTTGAGATTCGAATAGAGCCCATCCAAGGACAACATCTAGAGATCAGCTGCCTGGCGGATGGCGGTCACCTTCATATCCCAGACCTTCAGATCCAAGGCAGACAGGAAGTGTCTAGCGTTCTCCGAATCGGTATAAGTCGTGCCCAGCGAATGGAGTTCGCTCAGAATCTTTGTGAACTGACAGAAACAAGCATCCAGCGTTTCACCCGTCTTTTGTGCAAATCGGTTGTATTCCCTCTTGTGCTGATCCTGCCTCAGCACTCTGATCTGGTTTGTCCCCTCATGGTAAGCTTGGAGGGTAGACCAGATGGTGTGAGTGGATGTGATGTGAGCCACTCACTCATACTCCCCTCGGCTTAGGCCTTGAATGATGTAGTTTCGAGCTTTCGCTTTGAGCTCGACACCAGATTGATTCCCGGCCGTAACCTCCTCAGACACCACATAAGGATTCTTCACTTTAAAACAAATGATGTAGCCCTGAGCCGTAATATACACCTCTATCCTTGTGTTTCGATAAGGAAAATGGACTCCGGAGAACACAACGGGTTTGGTGGAATACTTATCTGCCATAGTTCAAAGCAACAAGTATTGGCTTCAAAAATCGGTCAAGATTTGCAAAGAAGCACAAAAACAAATGCTCTGATACTAGTTGAAGACCCGAGCTAGGAGGCTAGAGGGGGGTAAATAGACGCCACAAAATTTTTCCGACGTTTCCACCAAACAACCCGAACAACTTGACAACTATGTGCACCCTTCACTTGGGTGCATGGGAGCCATGAAATATTTAGGATTTTGGAATCACAATGCTGGTTCTCAAGTATCCAAACAAAGAAGAATCAATTCAAACCTTACTTTTGAGAAAGTGATAAAGCCAAAGCACCAAAGTTACTTTCCCAAAAGCAAAAAGCAGATTCTCAGAAAACTTGTCTTGCAAGAAGAGAGTGGTTCCTGATGTTGGAAGACTCCAGAAATTTTCAAACTTTTTCTACACCTATGTGGGTGAGTCATGATGTTCTCCTCCAAATTTCAGTACCAAACTCAACTCAGAGAAAATACTAAAAATCATGCACCAAGAACTATCAGGAACTTGAGACTGCAAGTTTGGGGCTCGGTATTCATGTCATAGCTCCCAAATGGGGAAACCAGTGGACTTCAAATTTTTACCACAGATGGGTATGTGAGTCACGCATCTGTTCCAACAGTAAATCATCCCAAAATGATTTTTTTAGATTTTTGTAAAAAACTTTTACTGACTACTGTGCGGAGGAATGTTTCTGGACAGATTGCAACTAGTCAAGAACTTGATCTCTTGCCTCTCATATGGTTGCAAAGATTGTGTCAAATCATATTAGCAACCTCAAGGCATCATAGAACATCAAGAACCAGCAAGAAATCATCAAAGTTTATATCAAAACAAGAGCTCCAAAAGGGAAAACAAAAATAAGAAAAATTAGGAGCAAATCAACGCAAGATACTCATGGAGAAGAATGATTTCATTGCATAGAAGTTGGGGGATTACAAACCACACTCCTTGTGGCCACAAGCACTCTAAGTGCCACCCAAACACACCCAACTCAACCTCTCTATTTCTGAAATTTTTAGCTCTAAGGGGATGAAGGGAAGGGCCATCCCTTCCCCTCCTTATAGCCCAAGGGTGAGATGCCCTAAACCCTAGAGCCCATCTCCACCCTTCATTTGAGGATGAGTGGTGTACAACTCACACACTACAATACACTCCCGTAAAGGAATATTTTCCACATATAACTTCATTTGAAAACCGACGCACTAGCCTCCAGCTGTCCCGGACTCCTTGGCATGGCGAAGCTTCTCAAGTACACCACCTCATGTGACCGCCAGATCATCAAACCCGGTCGCCTGCATGCCTCCGGACGCACCAGCCTCTAGCTGTCCCGACGAAGCGTCAGCTACGTACCCGCCGATACCTGCATCACAGAGGTGAAAACACACAAAAACAACACACCTAACCTCTCCTGCAAGGTTGGTCCATCACATGATCATCAACATTGAAACCCGTTCATGACACCACAATTTGCAAGCCCTAACGCACCACATGTCTACTTAACAAATTTCACCGGACCACGTCCGTTCAAAAGTATTACCTAGCCCAAGCTCAGCACAATGGTCCGATTCCAATTCCACGGCGATTTCCACAAATGCACCATTAAAAATTCTTCAAAATACTTCAAATTCCATCTTGTCACATATATTCATTATCAAACCGGGGTACCCTCCACATGGGTCTCAACATAGGAGCCGTTGTGCTAGAGGCGGCAGGCTCCGTGTTCCTTGGTTCTGGGACGGGCTCTGCACTGACGGAAGGCTTCGGGTCCGTCATATCCGAAGCAGTTTCCTGAGACACCTCAGGTTGAGTCTGAGGTGTCGGCATAGTCGGCGTTGATTCAGGGGCATTTTTGGTGTCCCTGGGTGGCATTCCGGAAGTTGTTTATTCAAGGACCCCTTCGGCATTACCAGATATGAAAAAGCTAGCAATCAAAAGGATACATGAAGGAAAATGATTGGAATAGACAATACTTTCTTAAGAGGATTCGGGTTTTAACCCAACTTAGTACGATCAAAACTACGAAAGAAGGCTCAAATATTATGCTAAGCTTTTGGCTGAGGTAGGTAATAAGAACATCTTAATAAATTAGAGACAGGGTTTTTAATATTTTTATGAAAAACTTCTGGGTGAACCAAATCCATGATAAGAAGGTCATGTTTTATACTATATCACATAAGCCAACAAATTAGATATGGTTAATCCTAATAAAGTGTATCCCACAATGGTAGTGTTATAACCAAATAATAAAATTTATGCAAGTCAACAAAATACCGAACAGGGTTATAGTTCAAAACATTTTCAACTTGCTTTTGTTATTTTAGTGTCGTTTATTCATATCCAAGATGAAATTGAGTAAGTAACAGAGAAAATTGAAATGAGTGAACAGTGAGGAGTGTACCAGAATTTTTCGATGACCAACCAGTGCAGAAGGGGGGTCGGCCGGCCAGGGTGGGTTGGCCGACCTGGCTTAGTCGGCCGGCGCGACTTTTGCCCGGTCAGGTCCAGTTTTTATGCAGTGGTATCACCCTTCTCTGTACTTTATTACTCAAATGCACATGTTAGCAAATAAGGTCGACCGGTGCAGAAAGTTTCACCGGTCGAGGCAAACACATATGCAATGAGACAACACTTTATTCATTTCATTCCAAAGCAAAGTTGTAGGCGCATACAATGAAAGCAAAATTTTGAAGACAAAATTAAGCGCCTAATCCTTTATTCCACTCTAGCCTACCCTTTAAGGATCGGTTGAAGGGTCGTAGAGCTTCGGCGAACCCATCGCCTTAGCGTAGCACCAGAGCTTGGCCATTGTGGACTTACGAAGGACAGAGAAATTGTCCGTGTAATCCATCATATTAATCTGAACTTCGGCCATCTGCTCGTCTAGATATTCTGCCTTTGCTGCAAGGCAGTCACTAGGTTGCGCAGCTGGGGCTCCTCTTCATCACTGAACTCCATCTCGCCACCTCGTCCATAGATCGGGGGTGGCGTACGAGCACGCCTCACTCCTCTCCTCGGGGAAGTGGAGTTAACCGACTCGGTTGCGAGAGGCTTCACCCTCACCAAAGGTGGTGAGAGGACAATCCCGTAACCCGTGGTGGTTCATTGCTCGTGCACGACAAAACGTGGCGGGGAGTCAGGAGATGCCTTGACCTTCCCCATGTGCAGCGCGGCCCTATGAGTTACATCAGGGCGGCCACGCGGTGGGGAGAGCACGAGCTTCTTGGCCACGACCGTCTTGAGGCTAAGTTGCCCCATGGTCGGTTCCGATGGTGAAGGGGCACATGCCGCCTTCCCCTTCCCGATGGCACGGAGAGGAGAGAGCGGGCGTGCCACACTTCATGCGTCATCACTGCGCAGAGGGGAGGACGGCTGACCTGGTGGGGTCGGCCGACCGGTTCCCGGTCACCCGGCCTGCGGCCTGGCTTTCGGCGATGCCTTTGGCAATAATGCGAGCTTCTCTGACCGCACTGGTGAAAAGTTGATGCTCCGGGCGAAGCATGGCTTCTCGGAGTTGCTCTTTGACGGCTTGGGCAGCGGTGGGTCGGACGAGACGATGTCATAGATGCTAGGAATGGATTTAGGGTCTTATCAGCCATCACTAAAGGTGGATCTCGAGTTGGATCAAGGTGGTGGAAAGTGGCTAACTGGGAGGAGGAAGAAGATGAATGAAGTGAATGGAAAGGCCTTCTCTCGTCGGTTTTCAAATGAGTGAAGACATTCAGGAGCTACAAAACCGGATGAGACGCTCCCCCTTCAAAATATTTTGAAAATGGGCGAAAAGGGGGCGGCTGATCTTGCCTGGGCCGGCCGACCTGGTATCAGTCGGCCGACCGGCCTCCGGTCTGGCTCTGGTGCGGCCACTTTAGGAAGTTGGTGTACTTAGCCCATTGATGTGACCACGCCAATCATAGATAGGACCAACACTACGTCAACATGGTGGTCATCAAGATTTCGTCGGCAACTTCGCCAACATGGACGTGAACGAGCTTTCGATCGACTACTTCATCTTCGATCTCTTCATCTATAACAAGCTGGCGACACTTTACGGCATCATCTACTACATCTACATGTACTACGACGTCTACAACTGCATGGGTTCGTCGACCACCACCATAGCCAGGACGTACAAGCCAGCAGCATGTACGCCGTCGTGTTGACAATGCGTCGTTGCCGCCACAAGTTCGGCCTCTACCGTGGCCGCCTCCACTACATGAAGACGTACTCAAGAAAGTCGCCTCTCCACCTCCTCGACGACCTCAGGCCCAAACAACCACCTTGTTCAAGGCCCAACCAAAGATCAAACCCAATTCGTCATCCACGAGCCCAGTTCGGCCACCAGGAGCAGTCCAATTTGAAATGATCATAACTCAGTCATACGAAGTCTGTTTTGGATGTTCTTGGTATGCACGGATAAGCCCACGACGAGAGCTTTCGAATGGATCCAGTTTGAGGCCCAAATTCCAAAAGTCGCAACAGGAATCATGAAAACAATAGGACATTAATAATCTGCCAGGCGCTGCGACGCTTCACTTTGGGCCCATAGCCCTTGTAACCCTAGGGTTGAGCGCCCCAAAACCTAGCCGTCGCTATATATTCAGTAGCCGTCATCGTTTAGACTTGGGTTTTGCTTAGATATTTTCTGCCATCGTAGTATCGCCGATCTTCGGTTTGTGGAACCCCAACTTCGTGATCTTAATATCAATTTGCAATTCGAGATTGCTTCCTCTTCTTTCTTGCTTGTGTTCTCGGTTCGTTTGCAGGAACTAGCCTTCGTGGTGAGGTCGACCGTGCGCTTGCGTGGTTGATAACGAACGAAGACAGTGATGTAGCGATTGCAGGCTTAGATCTGTTCGGGTCAAGTCGGATCGTCAACGTCGAGTTCTCTACCAATCGAGTTTACCCTACATGTCGAAAAATCAGGACCCCGTGCCCCATCAAGTGGTATCAGAGCCTCGGTTGCCCGTCAGGTATACTTGTATACCCTTTGTTCATTGTTAATCTTCCACCTAGAGTCCAGAAAATTGCCCCACAAAAAGATTTGAGTTCGCCGTCGAATCCATCGTCCAAGCCACTTTGTGCCCTTCGCGATTTCGTTTTCTGTTTCGTGTTGTTGAATTTGTATCCATCGTCATCGTATTATTGCTGGTTTAGAGCAAGTTCTTGGTCTAGTTTGAGTCTTGCATCTTGACATCGAGTCTACCGCCATCACGTCGTCGTCGTCGCCGCGTCCAAATCGGGTACCAATCTGTCAAGTCGGTATTTTGCCATTATCTCCTTTGTTCGAACTCCAAATTGGACAAACTCAGAGCCTAAACTGTAGCCCCGAAAATTCTCAACAACTTTGTCCATTGAGAGAATTTTCAGAAACACCGTTTTCATGCCCAAAAGTGTGTTTGAAGTGAATCTGTATGTCTCGGACTATTTTGAGCAGTATATTGCGGGGCCCATATCTCCTACTTGGATTATCCAAATTGGGTCTTCCATATATGAAAATTGATCAGAAAGAAAACATCTACAACTTTGCAGTTGTGAGTTTTTGCGTTTGATGCCTCGAAAAATGCGAAAACAGGACGGAAATTTTCTGCTGTTTGATTGCTGTGCAGCGGGGAGTAGTGAGGGCCTTGCATAATTTTTGTAATCCTGAGTTGTAAATCATCCTATGCGGCACTTTTGATATAAAAAATAAAAAAGTGAAGAAATGAAAAGTGCATTAAAAAAAGCCGCACAAAAAAAGAAGAAAGAAAAAAGAGAGGAAAAGAAAGAAATAAAAAAATCAGAAGTGCTTGCATCCTCTGTATCCACGGTGTTACGTCATTCGTTTTGCTTCCTTCAGCTAGGTCTGAGGACGAATTTAGGCCAGCAACATTGATAAATACTTTAGATATTTATTCAACTTTGCTATTCTGATTTTGATAATTGCATATTCCTTGCTACTAAATATTGCCCACCCAAGCTCCACATACTTCTAATCAGTTCTGGTTCGAACTTACAATCGCTTCGCACACTCATTCGGTATCACGAACCCGTCACCGATTGTACCTACTGCTGCTTTGTAAGAACACTTGTAAGAGTATGGTAAGACGCTTGAGAGTGTGTGACTCCACCTTCTAAAACCTAGTAGTTGATTGGGATAATATTCTTGTGTTATTTTCTGTTTTCTGCTAACAATGGCAGGATCATCGATCGAAAATCAAAACGATACTAAACTTGCTCGTCACATGGAGCTGCAAGACTTATTGAAGGAGATGGAAGCCAAGATCGACAATTTCAGTCGAAACATTAAGAATACACGAGAGGTTGGAAGAAAAACACCACCAACACTATATCTGCTTCCAGCGACCAAGGTAAAAATCTAATGTCTCTTGCTTCTTATGATGGATTTGGTGCTAATGCTTATACTGATTGGGAAATAGCGGTAGATAAAATATTTGCACAATATAAAATCTGTGACAAACAAAAAATTAATGCCGCCGCTAGTGCTTTTACTTGTCGTGCATCAATTTGGTGGAATGATTTTTGGAAATATAACAAGGTACCTCAAACATGAAGAGATATGAAACGATATTTGAGAGATGAATTTGTTCCCGCATATTATTCTGAAAAGCTACTCTATGAATTGCAATGTTTACAACAATATGATAAATCTGTAAAGACATATTACGAGCAATTCGAGATATTGTTGTTGCGTTGTTGTTTAAAGGAAACCGAAGAAGCAAAAGAAATTATATTCTTCTTTGGACTTGATAAGAAAATTCAAAACGTTCTTGTCGATAAAGAATATAATTCTCTCTCGTTTGTTTAGCCTTGCTTGTGAGATTGAAATTGAAATTGAACATGATAGACATGTTGTCATGGAAGAACGACCTTTTGTCATGCCTCCACTTGTGACTAACATTTTGCAGGATAATGAGAATGATCAAGAGGAGGAGCAAGATTTAGCAAAGAATAAGGAGATGCATGTCGTCTCATGCTTGCTTCCCAAACTTACAACTGAAGATGTACCTACATCAGCTGAGAAGAAAAACAAAGGTAATGAAAAAGATACCACACTCATTCATGATGAGAACGATATTGATTTGCTGAAATTTTCCACGAATCATGCTATGATAGAGCAACAATTAGTGGAACCAAACGATGATTTTTCTTTGTCACAAGATAATTTTCTTAATGTTGTTTGTAATAAAGAAGAGTTGTGCAATAATAATTCACTTATATCTGTGCCACAACTAGTGATTGAACATGTTACTTTTGTTTCAGAACCAAACACTTGTGCTGAAAATAAACATGTTATTCATCTTACTAATGAAAATGATGAGCTGAAATTGTTGTCTTCTTTGAATATTTTGGGATACATTGAGTTTGATATTTTTGTGTGGCCTAAATAATTTAGAAAAGAGATTTGTTGATTTTTCAAGGTTATCTAGAAACACTTTTTATGTTATGGGCAAATATAATGATAAAGGAAACTACATGGTGAATCGAGTGTATATTTGCTCAAATATAAATTTTGCCTATGATGCATAGCCACATCATCAACTAGAGAGCAACACTATCAATAATTATGACATGTCGATTATCTCTAATTCAATTTCTAAGGCACATGAAATTTTTCAAGAAGGGGAGGATATCAATCATGATGAATCTGATTCTAACAATTTGATTACATACGATATGTTTGTTGCTTTTCCTTCCTTTGGAGCTAATATTTTACAGAAGAACAAGCATGAGTCGAGGACGACTCATAATCAAGAAGGGGAGAATGATGTGACCACGCCAATCATAGATAGAACCAACACTACGTCAACATGGTAGTCATCAAGATTTTCGTCGACTACTTCGCCAACATGGACATCGACGAACTTTCGATCGATTACTTCATCTTCGATCTCTTCATCTACAACAAGTTGGCGATACTTTCGGCATCATCTACTACATCTACATGTACTACGACGTCTATGGCTCCATGCGTTCGTTGACCACCACCATGGCCAGGACGTACAAGTCAGCAGCATGTACGTCGTCGTGTTGATAATGCGTCGTTGCCGCCACAAGTTCGGCCACCACCGTGGCCGCCTCCACTACATGAAGACGTACTCAAGAAAGTCGCCTCTCCACCTCCTCGATGACCTCAGGCCCAAACAACCACGTTGCACAAGGCCAAACTAAAGATCAAACCCAATTCGTCATCCACGAGCCCAGTTCGGCCACCAGGAGCAGTCCAATTTGAAATGATCATAACTCAGTCATACGAAGTCTGTTTTGGATGTTCTTGGTATGCACGGATAAGCCCACGATGAGAGCTTTCGAATGGATCCAGTTTGAGGCCCAAATTCCAAAAGTCGCAACAGGAATCATGAAAACAATAGGACATTAATAATCTGCCAGGCGCTGCGACGCTTCACTTTGGGCCCATAGCCCTTGTAACCCTAGGGTTGAGCGCCCCAAAACCTAGCCGTCGCTATATATTCAGTAGCCGTCATCGTTTAGACTTGGGTTTTGCTTAGATATTTTCTGCCATCGCAGTATCGCCGATCTTCGGTTTATGGAACCCCAACTTCGTGATCTTAATATCAATTTGCAATTCGAGATTGCTTCTTCTTCGTTCATGCTTGTGTTCTCGATTCGCTTGCAGAAACTAGCTTTCATGGTGAGGTCGACCATGCGCTTGCGTGGTTGATAACGAAAGAAGACAGTGGTGTAGCGATTGCAGGCTTAGATCTGTTCGGGTCAAGTCGGATGATCAACGTCGAGTGCTCCACCAATCGAGTTTACCCTACCTGTCGAAAGATCGGGACCCGTGCCCCATCACCCATAGATTATTTTTATGGAAAATAAAAAGGTTGAAAATAAAATTTTATTCAAATGCTCATTTATTTATCGGTTGGAGCTGGACCGCACTCAGGCAATTAGTCATCAAAGAATTCGAGGACATCAACGTCCTCCAAAAAAGCATGTTCGGTTCTAGAAAGATTTTCAACGTTTCCCATTAACTTTGAAAACATTTCCATCATCATCTTGGAGGGTGACGGCACCAAAATCGGAAGCATTAAGTACCGTGAAAGGGCCTTCCCACTTACTACGAAGTTTGCCATGCCCAAACAACTTCACACGAGAATTAAAGAGAAGCACCTTATCTCCGGGTTTAAACCGTTTCACCATTATTCGCTTATCGTGCCATCTTTTAGTTCTTTACTTGTAAAGTTTTGAGCAATGGTAGGCCTTTTCCCTCCATTCTTCTATTTCAGCCAATTGCATTTGTCTTTTAATTCCGGCTGAATGAAGATCCTTGTTCCAACGTTTTATTGCCCAATGGGCCTTATGTTCCAACTCTACGGGTAGATGACACGTCTTCCCGTAAACGAGCTGGTACGGGGTCATACCGATTAGAGTTTTAAAAGCAGCGCGGTATGCCCAAAGTGCATCACTCAGCTTATGCTTCCAAGCCTTCCCCATGGCATCTATGGTCTTTGGCAAAATGTTTTTGATTTGTTTATTTGACGTTTCAGCCTGACCGCTAGTTTGAGGATGGTAGGGTGTGGCTATCCTATGGTCAACCCGTAAGCTTTTCAGTGCATACTTAAAGCTTCGGTGGATAAAGTGTGAGCCGCCATCGCTAATCACAACCCTAGGGACGCCAAACCTAGGGAAAATGGTTTCTTGGAACATTTTCTTAGCGTGAGTTGAGTCAGCCGCACGACAAGGGAGTGCCTCGACCCATTTGGAGACGCAATCGACCGCAACTATGATGTACTCGTAAGAGTCTGATATAGGGAATGGGCCCATAAAATCGACCCTCCAAGCATCAAAAAGATCAATTTGTAAATTCCTTCTTAAGGGCATAGCATCTCAAGAATTAATGCTCCCAACTCTTTGACATCTAGCACAGCATCTAACGAACTCCTTGGTGTCATTATACATGGAGGGCCAAAAGAAACCACTTTGCCAAACCTTGGCATGGGTTCTAAAAGCGCCATAATGGCCCCCGTATGGTGACGAATGGCATTTTTCGAGGATCTCATGCGTTTCACCTGCGGGTATGCATCTACAAAGCAACCCGTCGGCACATCCCACAGATGAGTCCCACAGATGAGTCCTACTGTCGCGGGTCAGCTTATTTTTATCCTCCCCTAGTGGTATATACCTCGCTACCAAGTAGTTCACTATGTTAGCGTACCAAGGATCGGCAGTTGAAACTGCAAGCAGGGTGCATCCCGTAGGTAGTCATCTATAGGCAGGTTTGTGGTTTCCTTGACTTGCATTCGGGAAAGATGGTCAGCCACAGAGTTTTCTACTCCTTTCTTGTCCTTAATTTCTAGGTCAAATTCTTGGAGTAGAAGGATTCAACAGATGAGTCGGGGTTTCGCGTCTTTCTTGGTAAGAAGGTATTTTAGGGCCGCATGGTCCGTATAAACTATCACCTTCGTTCCTACCAAGTAAGATCGGAACTTCTCTATCGCAAAGACTACGGCTAGAAGTTCCTTCTCTGTGGTGGCATATTTGAGCTGCGGGCCGGTTAAGGTTTTGCTAGCATACGCAATGGCGTAATGCTTTCTGTCCTTACACTGGCCTAAGCCTGCTCCTACGGCAAAGTCGCTCGTATCACACATGATCTCAAAGGGCAGCTTCCAATCAGGTGGCTGAATTACGGGCGCGGAGACTAGAGTTTGCTTCAAGGTTTTGAAAGCGACGAGGCAATCTTCGGCAAAGACGAAAGGGGCTTCTTTCGCTAGCAAGTTAGTTAAGGGACGAGCGACTTGGGAAAAGTTTTTTGTGAATCTTCTATAGAACCCCGCATGATCCAAAAAGCTACGAATTCCCTTAACATTTATTGGCGGCGGTAACCTCCTGATTACCACGAACTTGGCTCTGTCTACCTTGAACCCTCGTTCAGAAACTAGATGGCCTAGGACAATTCCATCTCTCACCATGAAGTGGCATTTTTCCCAGTTTAAAACTAAGTCCACTTCTCGGCATCTTTTGAGGACCCTCTCTAAGTTTTTCAAACAGTCGTCAAACGAGGTCCCATAGACAGAGAAGTCCTTCATGAAAACTTCCATGATCTTTTTGATCAAGTCAGAAAAGATGGCCATCATGCACCTTTGGAAGGATGCAAGTGCTTTGTAAAGCCCGAACGACATGCGTCGATAGGCGAAGGTGCCATAAGGGCATGTGAAGGTGGTCTTACTCTGGTCATCAGGATGAATGGAAATTTGATGACAACTAGAGTAGTCATCAAGATAGCAAAAGAATGAGTGGTTGGCCAGACGTTCTAGCATCTCGTCTATGAAAGGCAAGGGGAAATGGTCTTTCCTAGTGGCCCTGTTAAGCTTACGGTAGTCCACGCACATACGCTATCCAGTGACAATGCGTTGCGGGATGAGTTCGTTTCTCTCATTTTGCACTACCGTCATGCCTCCCTTCTTTGGAACAACTTGAACAGGGCTAAGCCACTCGCTATCAGATACCAGGTAAATTATCCCGACGTGAAGGAGTTTCAAAACTTCCTTCTTAACACTTCTCTCATCGCATTATTAAGCCTACACTGGTGCTCCCGCGTGGGTTTATGGTCCGTTTCCATTGGGATGCGATGAGTGCACAGGCTCGGGCTTATCCCCTTGAGGTCCTTAAGTGGATAACCTAAGACCATGCTGAGACAAGTCGGCGGCATTCATCTTCAGTCAGCAAATCACTGATGATAGCCGGCGTGTTATAGTTGTTGTTTAGGAAGACATGCTTAAGCCCAGGAGGAAAAGGTTTTAGCTCGATAGGCGAGGAAGGAGGTTTCTTTGTCCTATTTAGCTGAAAATATCCATTTGAATCTTCCTCTTGAGCAAAGTACGGAACGTCTTCGTCCAGCCCCTAAGGGTAGACTGTCTCGAAGAGAGCAGCAGTCATAGCCTCTTCTAATGGAGCCGACGGTGGCTCGGCTTCCATAGGATGATTGATGGATTGTGCGAAGCTCACTGAGAGGTATTTGTTGCCGACTGTCAAGCCGACAGATTCTCCCCTTTCCATGTTTCAGACTAACTCCCTTACGGGCTGCCCGATCAGGATGCAAGAGTGATACGGGCCGAGGTCATCAAAGACATGGAAATCTAGCGTGATGCTATGGTCATCTAAGGTCACCTCGACACCTCTGAGGATTCCCTCAGCTTGTGTAATATGGCCAGGCAGCCATCTGACTTGCTTTTGAGAAGGAGAAGGAGTATGATCCGAAGGGATCCTTGATGCCACCGATTTTGACATGCAATTAATACCCAGGCTAGGATCATAGGGAACACTTCTAAAATCTAAGCCATGGGCTTTCACTGAGCAAAACTTTTTTGAGAGGAAAGAGTGTAACTATCTCCCTCGAGTTCTCTACTCCATCAGTCATCTCTCTACTCAGAATGGCAGTAAGAGTCAGAAGGTTTTCCTGTTGTGCCAGGATCTCCTCATGAATCGGGACATTTGGCTTAGATCTTCAGAATTGCCGACTTTCTATTGGCAGTGTGGAAGCATAGCCAAAGTCGTCGAGAAATTCCTCTTCATAGGCGTAAGATGTCAATAATGGGACAAGTTCGTTCACCGGTTCAGGGTCTTGGACACAGGGAAACATGGCTTCGGGAGTTTCTTTGATTCTAGAAGAATCGGATTGGGTCGGAAGGTTTGACTCGGTAGGGTTGTCTAAGGTTTGGGGATTACCCAAAGGTTCCAACTCTAGGTCCGAAAGTTCGTCAAAGGCGTCAATGAAGGGGGTATTGCCTTGCAATTTGCCCAGGATTTCTTTCCCTTCATTAACGGTCTTGTAAACAAAGGATCCTACGGAAACTATGTTTAAGAATGTGGCACTCGTCAGGTTGAATCCCTCGACAAAGTGTTCCATGAACATGGGCTCCGGAACACATAGGTCGGGTCCCGAACTGGCCAACTAGGTAAATGGCACCCAGGCTGCACCCACGGTTTCACTCTCAGACTAACGGAAGTTCAAGACTTCCTTTCGCAATTCTACGATTTTTGTGAGAGGAAAAACGCGAAGCAGAATTTCTCCTGGAGAGCTACCCAACTACCGTTAAGGTTTCCTACAGTCAATTTGTACCATGATTTGGCTGATCCCGTGAGGGAGAATGGAAACAATTTCCATTTCTGCATTTGTCGAGCCATTCTTTGAATTTTAATGATAGAACGGAGTTGTTCAAATTTGCGGAGATGGCTGTAAGGGTTCTCACCTTCTGATCCGGAGAATGATTTCTCCCGAACCATAGCTATGAGGCCTGGCCGAAACTCAAAGCTAGGTGTATGGATAGGATGGGATGTACTTGGCCTTAAGAGCCGAAAACTGATAGATGGACGTGTCGTCCATGTGGAGGTACTCGGACAAGCAAGGTTCGAAACTAGAACAGCTACCGTTCCCCGGCAATGGCGCCAGAAAGCTTGTTGGCGATTCTTATGCCTACTAGAATTAATCCGCAAGCACACGGATATCGCAGTAGCTTTCACCCTAGAGTATTCCAAAGGTACCGATTTCCCACGAAGAACGAGAAGTCTAGTTTCTAGTCTTGACTTGGCCGGATGGATATGGTGGAATGACGAAAATGGGGTAAGATATTTCTGGTCGAGAGATTATACTAAAGGTATACACTAGTCGAGGGTACAAGGTTAATCCACACACAATTGCTACTCTGTATCAGAGCTCGGCCAATTCACTACCACCCGCTATCAGTTAAGAACACCAGATGGTTATGATCACCCACGATTGGGCTCGACTGGGCTAAGACTAACGGGGCGGATTCCACAAACTGCCGCATGGATAGCAGGGCTATCACCACCTACTATTGTTGACACCCAAATTTGGCAGGAAATCGGATATTTGAATTGGGCCGAAAATATCAGAATTTTGGTCCTGGTCACAATTTTGGATCTTGTCAGAATATGGGCTCAAAATGTCGAAGAAGAAAGGCATCGTCAAGAATTTTCCAATGGTAATTTTCTAGAAGACGGACTCCTGGAGAACTTCGAAGGCATAGTTTAAGAAGTGTCCAAGTCGTGTCGCTTTAGGTTCAATCAGTATCGGTTATAGTCGTGTCGGTATCGGTTTTCTGTAATTTCAGCATAAATAGCGACCCGAAGATCGTGTAGAAAAGACATGAACATACACAAACACAAACATTTTCTCGAATCCGATCGACCACGTAGAAAGGAGTTCTATCACAGGTAGAGCTATCTCGATGAAATAATCGATTCTCTTACTTGTACCTGTATGTCATGGCTGTATAGCTTCGATCTCATGCATACACCCGCATGTTAGACTGTCTCGGTTTTACCGATCTTTAACATGTACCCGCATATTACACTGTCTCGACTCCGATCGATTTGTAATGTGTATTTACCTTGCAATGCTGATTGTTAGATACCTTTGCATGTTCTCTCTTAATTCTGATGCATATGACTGTCTCGACCTGATCGATCTTATATATGTTTGTTTAGGGGTTTCCATGTTTAGAATATTTACCGATCTGCACTGTATTTACCTTCACTAGTTTCTAGAGCTTTAATCGGTTTATGAGATTTTGCCTTTATTTATATTTAAATACTATCTGGGCCTGACCCATCTATTTGATCGATTTCTTGGCTTAATCTGATGAATTGATCTAGAGATTTGGAACTAGTTTTATACAGAAAATACCAAAAAGAAACAAGAAAGATCTATGTTTAATTGTTTTATCATCTTAATTGCTCTATCGGAATTTAAGCCGATAGAAACCCTCTGCATCCGATTTTCTGAAGCCGATGCAAATAATCTGATCTTGCTATTTTCTAAAGCCGATTAGTGCCAAGTCACTAACAATTTTCTCCTTGTCAATTTTTAGGTCAAATTGACTGGCACGCTTGGTTTTTGGTTGCGATGCAAGCCCAGACTTGACGCTTCCGCACTGTGTTCGCGAGGGTCCAACTTTTCGCGTCAACACACTTTTTGGCACGCCCGGTGGGACCCGAAGAATCATAATCGACAAGATGACTCGCACTGACGCTGAGGCGGCAGCAGAGGCGCTTAAGCTTGCTGCTGAAGCTGTAACTTATGATGAGCTGAGCCCTGATCAGAAAAAGGAGATTGAATACAAGCTCGCTGAAATTCATCCAGAAAACAAGAATAGGATGCTGACTGGCTATCAGAAAACTCGCAGTGGCCAAATCACAAAAACTTCCATTGGAGATCCATTGCTAACTGGAGATTTTTCTGAAATTATAAGGGATCAGATCAATAGCTCTATTTACCGATCGATGATTGATCAGTCATCGGTTTTAGGGCAAATCGTGGAAGATAGGACCAATGCTGGTTTGCATAATTTTATGACTGGTCGAACTCCTCCAAGGAATCGGCTTACTTCTCCTCCACCTCCACCAAATCCAATAAACCGATTCCAACCGAATACTCAAGCAAGTTCTTCACAAGCAGTTCCACCCCCAGTAGGAGTGTTTAATTCTCCTCCACTAGGCTTTGTTCCTGCTATGACTGGTGCATATAACACTTCTCCGATCCAGGCTTTGCAGAACAATCAGGCTTAATTCCAATGCAAAATCCGATCAACTATCAGCCGATTGTTCCAGGGGTGAATGAAAATCTTGAGGAGATGACAAGAAACTTGGTGTACAACATGATGAGGCAATGTGGAATCAATACTCCCAAGATTGCTCCAAGCTACACTATGCCTTATCCATCGGCATTCAATGAAACAGAATTTCTCTACAAATTCCGAGTGCCAGATTTTGCAAACGCCAAGTTTAGTGGAAGTGACAGTACCTCTACCCGTGAGCACATTGCCAGATTCATTATGCTGTGTGGGGAAGCTGCTTCAAAGGATACGCTCAAATGCCGATTGTTCCCTCTCTCCCTGTCGGGATCGACATTCAATTGGTTCACCTCACTCCCTCCGAATAGCATTACTTCCTGGACAGATCTAGAGAAGTGATTCCATGAGTACTTCTATTCTGAAGAGAATGAATCTAGAATTACCGATATCATGATGATCAAACAAAAGTATGGAGAATCGGTTAATGATTATTTGCGTCGATTCAGAGAAGTGAGGAACCGATGTTATGGCCTTTCACTGTCTGACAAAGAATTGACGGAATTGGCTTTCAAGGGGTTGTTACCTGTGAATGAGAAAAAGGTGAGCAATCAAGAATTTGCTGATATTTCTCATCTAGCCCACAAGATCGCGTTATATGAAAGCCGATTCTCTGATAATTCCTATCCAAGTCAAAGGGAGTATCGGAATAATAACAACAAGTGTAAAGACAAAGCTATCAACATAGTAAACACTGAGGAAGTTGAAGATTCCGATGATTCCGATACCAAAGGAACTGGAGCATATGTTGCTGAGTAGGTAAGCAATAAGAAGGAATTTGAACTTGGATGGATAAAGCCAAAGGGTTCTGAAAAGCGAAAATATTCCTTTGATACGTCCAAGTGTGATCGGATTTTTGATCACCTATTGCAAGAAAAATAGATTCGGCTTAAGCAAGGGCATATAATTCCTCCTTTGGAAGAGCTTAAGAAGTGAACATATTGCAAGTGGCATAATTCCTACTCACATATCACTAAAGAGTGCAATACTTTCAAGCAAATTATCCAAAAGGCGATTGAAGATGGATAACTTCCGTATCAAAGTAAAACTTCACAAGTTGATACAGAACCTTTTCCTGTTGGCTTTGTTGGAATGGTCGATGCTATGAAAAGAAAAGCCGATGATTCTGGAGAAAGTTCGAGTCGGCTTAAAGTGCTTGTTGGCTCTAAAAGGATCGTTGTGGAAGAGAAACCAGAGGTGAAATTTTGATCTATAAAACCAAGAGGAGATGAAGAAGCTAACAAGTGGCACGAAGTAAAGCGTGGAAGGGACAACAAACCGATCATAAGGCCAAAACCAACTTTCAATCAGTTGCTAGAAAAGTATGATCGGATGGCTAAAGATCCACCAAGAAGGAATACGAGGCTAAGGACTCCTGAGCCGATTCTTCAAGAAAATCTAAGGAATCAGGATTAGGAGATGGAACATTGGGAGTGTCCCTTTTTCCGATACTGCTAGGAAGAAGGGATGTCATTGCCTACCATTGAAAATTGCTCCATGAACCATATGTTTGCTCCACCAGTAAGGAGGGCATCGGTAAAAGATCGCTTGGTGTTTCCTGAACAAAGAATAGAAGAAATCCCGATGAAGAGAAAGACCGATGTGCATCACCCTCCTAAGGTGCCATTGCCACGATGGTGCCCAAGTGGAATTACCAAGTCTCAGAAGCGTCGTTTGCAAAGAATGAGAAATGCTAAAGCAAAAGAAGTTGAAGCTGAGAAATTCAGGGAGGCATTGCTGGAGCAAGTAAAGCCGATGAAGCCGGCTAGGGGCAAACAGTAGTGGAGGCCTAAGTTAAAATCGGCGGCTGTGGTTGACACTAGAACCGATTCTGATGAAGCTTCAATTGCTACTAATATGGTTTGCATATTGCCTCGGGAATTCATGTGATTATGAAGAAGCTGCTGCAGAACTTGTGTTGGGAGCTGAAGATGCCATATTCAAGAAGCCTGAGAATTCCAAATTACACTTGAAGCCATTGTTTATCATGGGCTATATCAATGGAAAACCGATTTCAAGGATGATGGTGGATAGTGGAGCCACTGTGAATCTGATGCCATATTCTGTTTGTCGGAAAATTAGAAAGTCTACAAAAGATTTGGTGAAAACCAATATGGTGCTAAGTGATTTTAATGGAAATCCGACATAAG
The DNA here is from genome assembly GCA_005191435.1 of Raddia distichophylla. Lineage (NCBI taxonomy): Eukaryota > Viridiplantae > Streptophyta > Magnoliopsida > Poales > Poaceae > Raddia > Raddia distichophylla. Next base: position 4,401,783 of record SPJY01035639.1, on the reverse strand, counting down.
CCAAATGAACTCTAGTAGTTGAACTCACAGTGGGTAGCAAGATAATTCTAACAGCTTTCTTTGTGATTGAAGGAAAAGGAAACTACAATGTGCTGTTGGGAAGAGATTGGATACACGCCAACTGCTACATCAAATTCTGATCCTGTGGGTTGGCGAGCACATTGAAGTGGTAAGAGGAGAATCCTTAACTACAGAAACCGATGAATCCAAAGAAATGCGCTTTTGGAGTATCGGCCGGAAAATTTTTGGGGTTTATGGTGCATGAAAGAGGAATTGAAGTACATCCCGATAGAGTGAAGGCGATTATGAATACCAAATATCCAGATTCAAAGGTTCGTCTCCAGGAGCTGATCGGCAAAATCAATTATTTAAGAAGATTCATCTCAAACTTATCGGAAAGGATTATTCCATTTTCTCCATTGCTCAAGTTGAAAAATACAAATAAGTTTGTTTGGGGACCAAAGCAACAGAAAGCGTTTGATAATATCATGGAGTACTTGGTTAACCCAACTGTTTTGGTTGCCCCGTTAGAAAATTTGCCGTTCAAACAATACCTATCGGTATCGGAAAATACGTAGGTGCAGTTCTGGTCCAAGAGATTGTTGGGAATGAGCATGCAATTTCTATCTAAGCAGAAAACTATTGGATCCAGAAACCCGATATACAGTTGTGGAAAAGTATTGCCTTTGCCTATATTTTTCTTGTACCAAGTTAAGGCATTATCTTTTGGGTGCTAAATGCAAAGTGATTTGTCAAACCGATGTGATCAAGTACATGCTCAATGCCCGAATCATCAAAGGACGCCTTGGAAAGTGGGCATACACCCTCATCGAATTTGATTTAACATATGAATCTCCAAAAGCTGTCAAGGGGCCGGTATTAGCCGATTTCATTACACACCATCATGACATTAATCTGTCAGTTCTTTTGCCATGGGTGATATTTTTTTATGGATCGGTTTGTGAGAAAAGATGTGGAATCAGTATTTTTATAGTTTTCCCTGGTCGAGTTTCTTACCGATTCAGTATTACGGTGGATTTTGGGTTGACCAATAATCAAGTGGAATATGAAGCTTTAATTCAAGGGTTGGAGCGGATTCTAGCTGGAGCCGTTGCTGTTGAGATTTATGGAGATTCTTAATTAGTGGTTTTTCAGATGATCGGTAAATATGAATGGCATAGTGATTTACTTCAAAGCTATCTGGAGAGAGCTTCAGATTTGGCCAAACATTTTACTATATTCACAATACAGCATGTTCCAAGGGAACAGAATTATGAGGCCAATGACTTAGCTCAAGAAGCATCAGGATACAAAATGCCGATCATGAAGTTACAAATTGTGCCTTATCAAAATCCGATACCGATGGGATGGCAAGCAGAAATTATCGGTTATCTTAAAGATCCTCATGGAAAAACAGATAGAAAGTTTAAGAGGAAAGCCCAGAGGTATCTGCTGATTAATGACAAGCTATATTATCGGGGTTTTGATGGGCTGCTATTTAAGTGCTTGAATGAAGAAGATGCAAAAGTTGCAATCGGAGAAGTCCATGAAGGAATTTGTGGAACACATCAATCTGCATATAAGATGAGGTGGATGCTGAAGCATGCAGGATTTTTCTGACCAACAATGGTTGAGGACTGTTTCAAATATTACAAAGGCTGTAAAGATTGTCAGAAATTTGGAAATGTTCAACATGCACCAGCATCTATTTCACATTTGATTGTAAAGCCGTGGCCATTCCGAGGGTGGGGAATTGATATGATTGGTGAAATATTTCCTTCCTCATCCAAGGGGCATTGGTATATTCTGGTGGCAACAAATTATTTTACTATGTGGGTTGAAGCTGTACCTTTGAAGAATGTGACTGCTATTGAAGCCATCGACTTCGTCAAAGAACACATAATTTACCGATTTGGAATTCCTCAAACGATCACTACAGATCAAGGATCGGTATTTATGTCAGAGGCATTTCAGAATTATGCTCGAAGCCTCGGAATTACAACGATTAACTCTTCGTCATATTATGCTCAAGCTAACGGCCAAGCAGAATCTTCTAACAAAAGTGTTATAAAGCTGACCAAGAGGAAAATCGATGAAAGGCCGAGGGGTTGGCATAATACTTTGATGGATGCACTATGGGCTTACTGGATTGCTAAACATGGAGCCACTAAGGTATCACCTTTTGAATTGGTCTATGGACAGGAAGTTGTTTTACCAATTGAAGTGATCATCGGATCTATAAGGATTGAAGAACAAAACAATATAAAAGCCGATCATTACAAAAATTTGATGATGGATAAGCTTGGTGATATGGTGGCAATCCGATTGAAAGCTTTGGAACACATTGAACGTGACAAGCAAAGAGTAGCCAGACACTACAATAAGAAAGTTGTGCCCAAAACTTTTGAAGTGGGGGAACTTGTATGGAAAACCTTTTTACTGATTGGCTCAAGAGATCCTAAGTACGGGAAGTGGTCTCCAAATTGGGAAGGACCGTTCAAGATCAATCGGATTATTCCTGGCAACGCATACATTTTGGAAACACTCGAAGGCGAAGTTTTCGGAAAAGCGATCAATGCTAAATACTTGAAGAAGTACTATCCTAGTGTTTGGATTGGAGCTAGAGTTCAAGAGTTTTGAAAAAGCCGATTCTAAAAGAATCGCCTGTAGTGCCAAAAAGCCGACAAAAAATTGTCGTCTAGAGTTTGTTTGAATCGTTGCTAATCTACGTTTCACTCAATACTTGTCGAGGGACACGTTGCTAATCGCCTATAGGTCAGAAAATTAATGTAAGCAAAGGAAATTGCATAAAGAAAATACTTAAAGTTATTACAAAGGCACGAAGGCCTTGAATTGTTTTCGCCTCAGGGGCAGAGTGAAAGCAATGTTTTACGATCGGTAAAAATACCGATCCACATAGACAAACAAAAGTTTTAAACTTCAGCTCGCAGGCCGATCAATTGCCGATCTTGGAGATGGCGGCGTATGCTTTCCCGATGATGTCCCGGACATGGTTAATGGTATCGGTGTCCTCTTCAGCTGTTCCGGGTACTTTCGGGATCTTCTCTTCTAGTTCCATGACCGCCAAGCCACATTTTTTAACTATGAGGCGCTCGGTCTTGACATCGGCTTTTAGATTAGAAAAATTTTCATAAGCCGATTCTTTTGAGACCTTCACCTTCGCCAGCTCCTCCTCAAGTTCCTTGATGCGCGTCATGGCATTGGCAACCGTGGATTTCGCCACTTCAAGATCGGCATTCAGCGCCTTAAGTTTTTCATTATGTTCATTGGCGTTATGAATATATGCCAGCAGCTCTTCCTCCGCATCCTTGTTCTTCTCCCTTTGCCTAAGCCGATCAAGGGCAGCATCAAAATTGGTTTTAAAAGCGTCTATTGCAAAGACTTCTTTTACCGCCGAATCGACTTCAGCAGGCAAATGATCGGTGATAGTCTCGTACAAAGACTTGAGGGCACCAGGATTTGACAGCAGTTCGTTCTCCTTACTTATCAATTTCGATAGAGCCTTTAACTTGAGCATAGTCGCAGCAGAAATCTTCTTGCTGGAGGGTTCTGGCTCATCGATAACTATAAGTTTAGAGGTGACGGCGTGCTCACCGCTCAACCACTGCGGATCACACCCCTGGTCAGATTTCTTGTCTTGCTAGTCTTTCGGCCGAGCTCGATTCGATTGAGCACTGAACTCGGCAAGGAGCAACACACCGGAATTACCCAGGTTCGGACCCCCTCGCGGGTAATAGTCCTACTCCTGCTGAGCCTTAGCTCTTTGGTTGTGGTTGAATGGAATGTGTTTACAGGGAGTTTCGAATGCACGTACGCTAGTACAACGCAACCCTTTCCCCCCCTCCCTTTCTCTTTCTCCTCCCCTTTTATACAAGCCTTGAACTGGCGGAGAGGGCCGAGGGGTAGGCAGTACAGTACCCTTGGTACAGTAACACGACACGACAGGAGAGACGAAAACGTGCTGCTACTACGCCGCACGGCGCCGCCCTCGCGTGCATCGCAAGTGGCCTCTGACCCGCACAGTCACGCCAGTGAGGCTGCGGGCGGGGCCCAGTCTGCTCCTCCTGACGCGGGCGGCGATCTCAAGCAAACCTTCTCTCTGCCGGTCAATTCTTCTTCGCCACAGTGACAGCTGCTCAGACCGGCAGGGGTCACTGTAGCGATAATCATATCTTCAGCTGTCTATCCGCGCGTGATGTCGCATTAAATGCGCTCGTCCTTCGCTGCAGGCGGAGCCTTCGACCAGAAGACTCCTTTCGGGATGTTCCCTGCCACACGGGCCCCACCCGACGCGCGGGGCCCTCGCCTCGTCTTTAGAGGGGGCTCGCCCATGCGCCCGCCTGGCGCGTGGGGCCCTCGTCTCGTCTTCAGAGGGGGCTCGCCCATGCGCCCGCCTGGCGCGTGGGGCCCTCGTCTCGTCTTCAGAGGGGGCTCGCCCATGCGCCCGCCTGGCGCGTGGGGCCCTCGTCTCGTCTTCAGAGGGGGCTCGCCCATGCGCCCGCCTGGCGCGTGGGGCCCTCGTCTCGTCTTCAGAGGGGGCTCGCCCATGCGCCCGCCTGGCGCGTGGGGCCCTCGTCTCGTCTTCAGAGGGGGCTCGCCCATGCGCCCGCCTGGCGCGTGGGGCCCTCTTGTCGTCTTCAGAGGGGGCTCGCCCATGCGCCCGCCTGGCGCGTGGGGCCCTCGTCTCGTCTTCAGAGGGGGCTCGCCCATGCGCCCGCCTGGCGCGTGGGGCCCTCTTGTCGTCTTCAGAGGGGGCTCGCCCATGCGCCCGCCTGGCGCGTGGGGCCCTCGTCTCGTCTTCAGAGGGGGCTCGCCCATGCGCCCGCCTGGCGCGTGGGGCCCTCGTCTCGTCTTCAGAGGGGGCTCGCCCATGCGCCCGCCTGGCGCGTGGGGCCCTCGTCTCGTCTTCAGAGGGGGCTCGCCCATGCGCCCGCCTGGCGCGTGGGGCCCTCGTCTCGTCTTCAGAGGGGGCTCGCCCATGCGCCCGCCTGGCGCGTGGGGCCCTCTTGTCGTCTTCAGAGGGGGCTCGCCCATGCGCCCGCCTGGCGCGTGGGGCCCTCGCCTCGTCTTCAGAGGGGGCTCGCCCATGCGCCCGCCTGGCGCGTGGGGCCCTCGCCTCGTCTTCAGAGGGGGCTCGCCCATGCGCCCGCCTGGCGCGTGGGGCCCTCGCCTCGTCTTCAGAGGGGGCTCGCCCATGCGCCCGCCTGGCGCGTGGGGCCCTCGCCTCGTCTTCAGAGGGGGCTCGCCCATGCGCCCGCCTGGCGCGTGGGGCCCTCGCCTCGTCTTCAGAGGGGGCTCGCCCATGCGCCCGCCTGGCGCGTGGGGCCCTCGCCTCGTCTTCAGAGGGGGCTCGCCCATGCGCCCGCCTGGCGCGTGGGGCCCTCGCCTCGTCTTCAGAGGGGGCTCGCCCATGCGCCCGCCTGGCGCGTGGGGCCCTCGCCTCGTCTTCAGAGGGGGCTCGCCCATGCGCCCGCCTGGCGCGTGGGGCCCTCGCCTCGTCTTCAGAGGGGGCTCGCCCATGCGCCCGCCTGGCGCGTGGGGCCCTCGCCTCGTCTTCAGAGGGGGCTCGCCCATGCGCCCGCCTGGCGCGTGGGGCCCTCGCCTCGTCTTCAGAGGGGGCTCGCCCATGCGCCCGCCTGGCGCGTGGGGCCCTCGCCTGGTCTTCAGAGGGGGCTCGCCCATGCGCCCGCCTGGCGCGTGGGGCCCTCGCCTGGTCTTCAGAGGGGGCTCGCCCATGCGCCCGCCTGGCGCGTGGGGCCCTCGCCTGGTCTTCAGAGGGGGCTCGCCCATGCGCCCGCCTGGCGCGTGGGGCCCTCGCCTGGTCTTCAGAGGGGGCTCGCCCATGCGCCCGCCTGGCGCGTGGGGCCCTCGCCTGGTCTTCAGAGGGGGCTCGCCCATGCGCCCGCCTGGCGCGTGGGGCCCTCGCCTGGTCTTCAGAGGGGGCTCGCCCATGCGCCCGCCTGGCGCGTGGGGCCCTCGCCTGGTCTTCAGAGGGGGCTCGCCCATGCGCCCGCCTGGCGCGTGGGGCCCTCGCCTGGTCTTCAGAGGGGGCTCGCCCATGCGCCCGCCTGGCGCGTGGGGCCCTCGCCTGGTCTTCAGAGGGGGCTCGCCCATGCGCCCGCCTGGCGCGTGGGGCCCTCGCCTGGTCTTCAGAGGGGGCTCGCCCATGCGCCCGCCTGGCGCGTGGGGCCCTCGCCTGGTCTTCAGAGGGGGCTCGCCCATGCGCCCGCCTGGCGCGTGGGGCCCTCGCCTGGTCTTCAGAGGGGGCTCGCCCATGCGCCCGCCTGGCGCGTGGGGCCCTCGCCTGGTCTTCAGAGGGGGCTCGCCCATGCGCCCGCCTGGCGCGTGGGGCCCTCGCCTGGTCTTCAGAGGGGGCTCGCCCATGCGCCCGCCTGGCGCGTGGGGCCCTCGCCTGGTCTTCAGAGGGGGCTCGCCCATGCGCCCGCCTGGCGCGTGGGGCCCTCTCCTTGTCTTCAGAGGGGGCTCGCCCATGCGCCCGCCTGGCGCGTGGGGCCCTCGCCTGGTCTTCAGAGGGGGCTCGCCCATGCGCCCGCCTGGCGCGTGGGGCCCTCGCCTGGTCTTCAGAGGGGGCTCGCCCATGCGCCCGCCTGGCGCGTGGGGCCCTCGCCTGGTCTTCAGAGGGGGCTCGCCCATGCGCCCGCCTGGCGCGTGGGGCCCTCGCCTGGTCTTCAGAGGGGGCTCGCCCATGCGCCCGCCTGGCGCGTGGGGCCCTCGCCTGGTCTTCAGAGGGGGCTCGCCCATGCGCCCGCCTGGCGCGTGGGGCCCTCGCCTGGTCTTCAGAGGGGGCTCGCCCATGCGCCCGCCTGGCGCGTGGGGCCCTCGCCTGGTCTTCAGAGGGGGCTCGCCCATGCGCCCGCCTGGCGCGTGGGGCCCTCGCCTGGTCTTCAGAGGGGGCTCGCCCATGCGCCCGCCTGGCGCGTGGGGCCCTCGCCTGGTCTTCAGAGGGGGCTCGCCCATGCGCCCGCCTGGCGCGTGGGGCCCTCGCCTGGTCTTCAGAGGGGGCTCGCCCATGCGCCCGCCTGGCGCGTGGGGCCCTCGCCTGGTCTTCAGAGGGGGCTCGCCCATGCGCCCGCCTGGCGCGTGGGGCCCTCGCCTGGTCTTCAGAGGGGGCTCGCCCATGCGCCCGCCTGGCGCGTGGGGCCCTCGCCTGGTCTTCAGAGGGGGCTCGCCCATGCGCCCGCCTGGCGCGTGGGGCCCTCGCGTTGTCTTCAGAGGGGGCTCGCCCATGCGCCCGCCTGGCGCGTGGGGCCCTCGCCTGGTCTTCAGAGGGGGCTCGCCCATGCGCCCGCCTGGCGCGTGGGGCCCTCGCCTGGTCTTCAGAGGGGGCTCGCCCATGCGCCCGCCTGGCGCGTGGGGCCCTCGCCTGGTCTTCAGAGGGGGCTCGCCCATGCGCCCGCCTGGCGCGTGGGGCCCTCGCCTGGTCTTCAGAGGGGGCTCGCCCATGCGCCCGCCTGGCGCGTGGGGCCCTCGCCTGGTCTTCAGAGGGGGCTCGCCCATGCGCCCGCCTGGCGCGTGGGGCCCTCGCCTGGTCTTCAGAGGGGGCTCGCCCATGCGCCCGCCTGGCGCGTGGGGCCCTCGCCTGGTCTTCAGAGGGGGCTCGCCCATGCGCCCGCCTGGCGCGTGGGGCCCTCGCCTGGTCTTCAGAGGGGGCTCGCCCATGCGCCCGCCTGGCGCGTGGGGCCCTCGCCTGGTCTTCAGAGGGGGCTCGCCCATGCGCCCGCCTGGCGCGTGGGGCCCTCGCCTGGTCTTCAGAGGGGGCTCGCCCATGCGCCCGCCTGGCGCGTGGGGCCCTCGCCTGGTCTTCAGAGGGGGCTCGCCCATGCGCCCGCCTGGCGCGTGGGGCCCTCGCCTGGTCTTCAGAGGGGGCTCGCCCATGCGCCCGCCTGGCGCGTGGGGCCCTCGCCTGGTCTTCAGAGGGGGCTCGCCCATGCGCCCGCCTGGCGCGTGGGGCCCTCGCCTGGTCTTCAGAGGGGGCTCGCCCATGCGCCCGCCTGGCGCGTGGGGCCCTCGCCTGGTCTTCAGAGGGGGCTCGCCCATGCGCCCGCCTGGCGCGTGGGGCCCTCTCGATTCGCCGCGGGGCTCGCCCACACGCTGGGGTCTGAACGCCCGCCTGACGTGTGGGGCCCTCGCCCGGCGCCCTGAGGGGCTCGCCCACGCGCTGGGGCCTTGCTCGCCCGCCTGACGCGTGGGGCCCGCTTGATCTTCTCAGGACTCTTTGCACCCCGGTATTTATTACACCGACAAGAGGGCTTTGGAGGAAGAGACTGTTGAACAGGGTCGCTGCTCAGAATCTCAAAGTCGTCATCTTCATCATCGGAAACAATAGCCATGGGATCAAAGGCCAATTTTCGATCTTGATTGTACTTTACGACCTGGGTGGATACCACTGTTATCTTTGTGGGCTCTCGGGGCAGAAAAGCATACTATAGATGGGTGTAAGTCAGAAATTGGAATCAAAAATTTTAAGCTAAGATTTCAAAAGGAAAATCCGATTACCTTGGAAAGGTCAGGAACAGTGGCTGGCGACTGAGAAGCTGGCGGGGGCGCTGGTGTGCCTTGTGGTGCAGGGGCATTGTCCTGAAAGATGAAACCGATCAGAATAAACCGATAATAAAGTTAGAAAAATAACAGTAAGTTTGGCATATACTTACAGTATCACATACTGATTCGGTGCTAGAGGTACTCACCTGTTTCTACCTCTTCACAGTGGCTTTCTTCTTCTGGCCACGGGAGCCCTCGGGTTTTTCTATTGAAGAGAAGGGTCAGTGATGATCGGATTATTTGAAAATGTAAAGGCCAATCAAAGAGTTATTTTACCTCTTTTCTTGGGAGGCTCCAAGAGGTCTGATGTGGATTTAGCGCCCTCATGGATCCATTGACTTTCATCCCCGATCAGCACCGCCTTGAAGCGGGTCATATTGCTCTGTTAAGAAAGAAAGAAAAGTTAGATGATCGGAAAAGTGAAAATATCTAAATACACACACGAAGTGGCTGAAGACCAGAGAATTGGTATTAGAACTCGAGGCATGATATTGGGAAAGAGTTCGTTCACTGTCTGGTGGATTGGCATCAACTGAGTATAAATCGGAATTCTCATAATCGGAAGAGTGGCTGTTTTCCGATCCAGAAGATGAGGAGCCAGAATCACTTGAACTTTCTTCATCATCGTCAGAACTATAAGGCTCATCGGTATTCGTTTCTTTGTCATCTGCAGCCTTTTCCTATTTCGATGGTGGATTTGGATCCTTTAGACCAGTAATGCTTGGCCAGTTTGGTATCCACCTTTCATCTTTGCCAGTAAATTTACTGACCAATGCCGATGCTCCTCCTTCGGTTGCCAAAATGTTAGTAGCAACGGCCTTCCACCAGTTTCTATATGCAGCAGTACTGGCAGCACGAAGATGTATGGAAATTGGCATTTCAACTTCTATGTTGGCCATATCAAGGATTGCATAAGCCGATTGTGCTACCAAATCCCCTCTGACTACTAAAATCCAGTCTATCCATAGGTCGGGAATGCACTGAAACAATCCAAATTGGCGAGCATATACCGACGGATGGTAAAACTCAAAGGAGGGCTTCTTATTATGAACTCTTGTGCTTAAAATTGCAAAGAGAATACAAGGAGTGATAAATTCTTCGAAAACTGATAATACATCTCCTTCCAGAAATTCAGAAAATTCGAAGAATGAAGGAATCGGAAATCGATCTAATAAGTTGTAAGGATTGAAATGTCGAGAATGATAAACCAATTCCGATAAACTGAAAAAGAAGGTCAGATCCAAAGCAAAGTCATCCATGCTCAACTTTCTTCTGGTACAGCTGGCGATTACTAGTTCGCCGTATGAACGGCAAGGATGGTCCTTGGGTTCTTCTTCTGGAGACAACTCATCGGAAAATTCAGCATCGGGATTCAGCCTGTTAGCAACATTTAAAAAATGGACTTTGAGGAAAAGTTCGATGAACCAGAAGGGACCGCCTAGGTTTCCAAGAAAAGGCCCTGATCTTCTATCACAAAGGCCTTCCCTGATTTCGTGCATCATTCTGTAAGTAGCTTCAAGAAGATATTTTCCAAGAGCTAGCTTTTTCCCCGATGCCAAAGCTTCTGCTATACCTTGATGGATTTTACTGGGACCTGAGTGACCACAGAAAAAATACCGATCCAGCCACATGTTTAAAAAGGCAATGTGTTCCTTCTCCTCAACATCTCCTTCAGACTGGTGTTCCTCTATATACTTTTGCCATCCGACATTCTTTCTGGCCAGTTTAAGGGTTGTTGGAAGATCAAAAGCCGATAACATTTCTCCATCTGGCTGAAGTCCCGTGAGCATTGCTACGTCCAGCAGGGATGGGCCGATAGGTCCGATCGAAAAAAGGAAAGCATTGATAGTATCCCACCAGAAATACGACGCGGCAGCTAGCGTTGGTTCATCGGCCGGAAGAGGCGGCGTCGGTAATTCCCAGGTTATCCCATAATTGTTTTTTCTGGCCATACACCTTGATGAACCAGTCCTTATATCCAGCAAGAGGAGTAGGCCATGAACGGAAAGCCGATTTCCAGCTGTTGATGGTGAACTCATCGGCAAACAGAGGGAGACGGGCTACAGAGTGATCAATGAAGGCTGATGGATCCTCGTCTCCTACCGGTCCTAACCCGAATTTGTTTTCTGAAGAAGAGACCGGGATAAGTTCCTGAGACATTTTTTCCGATAAGATGGGGAGAAGAGGCTGTGTGCTGAAATCCTAGGCTCCAGAAAATACCGATGCGAGAGCAGGAGAACAAGGGTGCAGGTGCGAATGACCACGGTTAAAACGCCTATTTATAGGCAGTGAAAATTAGGGTTTTACCGGGGAAGGCGCCGCAACAGTTACGGCAGATAAATCACGTAAAGATACAAATTATCGTGAGATATCGTGTCACTGAGTATGGAAATTTTTACGGTAGATAAATCAAGTGAAGGTACAAAGTATCGTGAGATATCGTGTCACTGAGAATGGAAATTTTCTATAAGGAAAGAATCTTGCAGAAGACATGATTGGAAAAAACCGATTTTTATGGCGAAGTTCGACAAATGCGATCTTCACATTGTCAAACTTAAGGGCATATGTTGACACCCAAATTTGGCAGGAAATCGGATATTTGAATTGGGCCGAAAATGTTAAAATTTTGGACCTAGTCAGAATTTTGGATCTTGTCAGAATATGGGCTCAAAATGTCGAAGAAGAATGACGTCGTCAAGAATTTTTCGATGGTAATTTTCTGTAATACGGACTCATGGAGAACTTCGAAGGCATAGTTTGGGAAGTGTCCAAGTCGTGTCGGTTTAGGTTCAATCGGTATCGGTTTTAGTCGTGTCGGTATCGGTTTTCTGCAATTTCAGTATAAATAGGGACCCGAGGATCGTCTAGAAAAGACATGAACATACACAAACACAACCCTTTTCTTGAATCCGATTGACCACGTCGAAAGGACGTCAATCGTAGGTAGAGCTATCTCGATGAAATAATCGATTCTCTTACTTGTACCCATATGTCATGGTTGTATCGCTTCGATCTCAGGCATACACCCGCATGTTAGACTGTCTCGGTTTTACCGATCTTTAACATGTACCCCCATATTACACTGTCTCGACTCCGATCGATCTGTAATGTGTATTTACCTTGCAATGCTGATTGTTAGATACCATTGCATGTTTTCTCTTAATTCCGATGCATATGACTGTCTCGACCTGATCGATCTTATATGTGTTTGTTTAGGGGTTTGCATGTTTAGAATATTTATCGATCTGCACTATATTTACCTTCACTAGTTTCTAGAGCTTTAATCGGTTTATGAGCTTTTGCCTTGATTTAGATTTAAATACTGTCTGGGCCTGACCCATCTATTTGATCGATTTCTTGGCTTAATCGGATGAATTGATCTAGAGATTTGGAACTAGTTTTATACATAAAATACCAAAAATAAACAAGAAAGATCTATGTTTAATTGTTTTATCATCTTAATTGCTCTATCGGAATTTAAGCCGATAGAAACCCTTTGCATCGGATTTTCTAAAGCCGATGCAAATAATCTGATCTGGCTATTTTCTAAAGCCGATTAGTGCCAAGTCGCTAACAATTTTCTCCTTGTCAATTTTCAGGTCAAATTGACTGACACGCTTGGTACTTGCATGCGGGCTCATCAATAACGGTTCGTAATACGAACCGGTATTGATGGGGGCTTAATAGTACCAATTCGTGTTACAAACCGGTAATGATGCCTCATTTCCGAAGAGGCTAAAAGGTATGCATGTGCTAGTTACATCAAAGCGCGTGGGTGGGTGAATTGGTTAGAAAAGTGAGGTGTGGGTCACAAGGGGGCAAGAGGTGCTGGGTTCGAGTCTTGGTTCTTCTAATATAGAATAACTTATTTTTAAAGCCTATAGACCCATTCAGTACCGGCATTGTTGGCCTTTACAAACCAGCACTGATGCCCAACCTGGCATTGTTGGCCTTTACAAACCAGCACTGATGCCCGTGGTACTGATGCCTAGCACTGATGCCCGTGGTACTGATGCCTAAGCCATTAAGCATCAGTCCCAAATTATAATTACCGGTTCAAAAACTGGCATTGTTGGCCTTTACAAACCGGCACTGATGCCCGTTATTAGTTTTTTAAAAAAACTGGTACTGTTGGCCTTTACGAACCGGCACTGATGCCCGTTAGACATCTGTCCTGAATTATTAAATCTCTTTTCTGTAGTAGTGAGCAAATCTAAGAAATAAATACCACCAACCCAGTAAGACATCTAGCTTCCGGCATTATTTTCTCAAGATGAAGAAACCTGTAAAAAAAATGGCACACACGTACACACATATGCATATATATATTTCTGACAGTGGACTTGGAGTGTTACACTTACATACACGAATATTTATTTATAGATGATTTTTGTAACACACACAGCATGCGCGCAGGCACCAACACCTGCAGACTTCGGCTTCTTGTAATATTATTATCGCTCGCATTGGTAAAATAATAACTACACACACATATACTATATATTCGACCGAGATGAGGTCCGTACTCCGTTGGGACCGATGAGACGCGGCAAATCGGTTACTTCTTAAGTACGTCGCCTGAAGGCTGCAGCTTCCCCGGAAGGCCACTTGGGTTGGGCTTCTGATCAGCTTCCGTCATCTTCCTGATAATATCTTCGTGGATGTCCTTCAGTGTCCATTCAGGAGCAACAACCTACACCCAATCAATCATCAAGAAATTTAAGAACGGCGCCACAGGATCGACAGGAACGAATGGGTACTTTTACGAAGGCACCTACTTAAGCGCTCTGTGCAATACGTATATGCATGGATTGCGTGCATGCGGGGAACGCATTAAAACATGCACGGAGGGAACGTATTGCGTGCATGCAACCAAACTTATAAGAATTACGATAAATTATGAAAAATTATGAACGTAGCTTTCTGTCCGATGAATAAAATTTTGGTGATCTACCGCATGGCCCGTGTAAAAGAGCACCGTGTGATTTTACACTATCTAGCCAAGCGCGCCCGCACGAATTCACAACAAGTACGTACAAAGCCCAAAAATAATAAACCTTCTTTCCCAAATTGTTTAAAGTTCATGTCCAAAATATAATGAGTCAGCCCCTCCACGAGATCCACATAATTAAGTAAGCTAAAAAATCTATTTTAAAAAAATTAGGTTGTGACATTATCGAGAAAGCGATCACTACTAGGGAACAAGCTTTCTCAAGTGGTTCAAAAAAAAGGATCAAACTTCTACAAGCGGTTTAATGCCTCAAAACAGTCTCAAGCCAGAAAATGACCTCTAGAAGCGGTTGGGGGCACGATCCGCTTCTAAAGACCTAAAATCCTAAGCGGTTTGTGTCCCCAACCGCTGCTATACCTCCACAAACGGTTGGAAACACGAACCGCTTAGGATGCTTGGCTTTACAAGCGGTTTAATAGCCCCAACAGCTTCTAGAGGCCCATTTTTCGAATAGATAAAAGGAAAGCTCCCCCTATTCTATTAGATAACGCGCGTGGGTGGTTTGGCTAGCTGGGTGAGCTGTGAGTCAAGGGGTCCTGGGTTCAAATCCCACCTCTCCCAATATTTATTTGCCTTTTTACACTCTATTACAAACGGTTTTAAACAACCGCTTGTAGGGGGCTTACCAACCGCTTGGGAAGCCTTTTTCCATGGTAGTGGATGGTGTCGAGGTTACGTGCATTGTGTCCATTCAGCGGCGAGTCAACCCTAGTGTTGGAGAAAAAAATGGCAACTCACTGCTACAGATAAGGCCTTTAATCCTGGTTGGAAACAGCCTTTAGTACCGGTTCCCAAACTGCGACAGCTCAATCAGGACTAAAGGCTTATGGGCTTTAGTCCCGGTTGAGGGAACAGGGACTATAGCCCCCACGTGACTCCCCACTCACCCTTTTAACGAACCCACCCTCCCACGCATCTTGATTAGACTAGGATATGCATTCCTCACTACAAGAGAAGGGACATTTAATACCAGTTCGTAAAGACCAATAGTACCGGTTCGTAAAGACCAATAGCACCGGTTTTTGAGCCGGTACTTATAATCCGGGACTGATGCCTAAGGGACATCAGTACCGGTTCAACCAACCGATACTGAAGGGGTCTATAGGCTTTGAAAAAAGTTGTGATATATTGGGAGAACCAGGACTCGAACCTAGCACTTCTGGTCCCCTTGTGACCCACACCTCACTCTTCTCACCAACTCACCCACCTACGCGCTTTGATATAACTAGCACATGTATACCTTTTAGCCTTTTCAGAAACGAGGCATCAGTACCGGTTCGTAATACGAACCGGTACTGATGAGCCCGCATGCCAGCTGGGTTGTACTTGCCTGCGAAAGGAATCTTTATTGTTGCCTCCAACCGGTACTGAAAGTCCGAATCACTACTTTTGCTACGAACCGGTACCGATGCTACTATCAGTACTGGTTCCAATCCAACCGGTATTAATATGCCGGTATATTTGCCCAGATTTCTAGTAGTGCCTTTTAAAGTATGCTGGAACGAGGCTTTAGTTCGGGTTCGTGACACGAATTGGGGCTAAAGGCCTACCTTTAGTCCAGGTTCGTAACATGAACCGGGACTAATGTTTACCCGTGCCAGCTAGCCTCTACCCGCATGCCAAAGGGCAGATCAGTACCGGTTCATATCACGAACCGGAACCGATGTGAGCGACGAACCGGGACTAAAGCATTGGAGCCATGAATCGGGACTGATGCCACCATCAGTCCTGGTTCATGTATAACCAGGACTGATAGGCCAGTATGGAAGACTGTTTCTCTAGTAGTGACTCCCAAATCGGAGGGAAGGTGAGCAATGTGGTCTCAGCCGGAGAAAATAGAGGGGAACGCGAGACACTAGAGGCAGATTTTATTAGATAGCATATGATGGGTAATTTTAGCCGAATTACAAGCAAATAGGAAACTGTTTGAAACAGTTCTCACGTAGTGAAAGCCTGACAAGGTCTCGTGCGCGCCCCTTCTTCCTTTCTCCATGTGCACCGCCTCTGCCTTCCCCTCTAGCATGCTCTTTGCGCCTCCACCACTATCCCTGCATGCCACCTATGACCACCAATCACAGCCGACCGTGTTCTCACCACTTTGGTCCTATAATCCCGCCACCGCGTCCACCCGCCACCGCCGCTCTACCATCGTTTTTCATGAGACTGGTGTTTCGCTGACCCACCACAATTCTCTCCCACCGTTAGACCGTCGTATCCCCGCCCTACCTCTAAGTATAGTGGACACAACCTCCTCCAACCCTCAAATCCTTACCCCGTGGTGGAGGTGGTGTTGGAGACATCGGTGTTGTCGTGAAGGCTAATGATGGTGCGGAGGAAGGACAAGCAGGACAGTGCGCGCGCGTGAGGGGTTACGTGAGCGAGGAAGAAAGCAGTCCATGGGGTGAGGCTATTCTATCGTGACTTTGGTAGTGACACAGTATTCACAAGTATTTTACTAATCTTAGAGCGGTTGTGGGATTTTATGCATAGGCATATCGTACGAAATTTCAGTGGAGGTGCAGATCAAATTTATGTGATGGCATTGCGTGTAGTTTTAGTGATAGCAGAAGGTGCAAATTTGATGGGATGACATAATAATTATAACACTACTAGGGAAACAGCCTTTAGTCCTGGTTGCCAAACGGAGACAGCCCACCTGGTACTAAAGGTCGCAGGGGAACCGGAACATAGCCCTCCACCTGGTACTAAAGGTCGCAGGGGAACCGGAACATAGCCCTCCCTGCGGTGTAGAAAAATATGGCAAACCCAAGACTCGAACCTGGAATTTCCTGCCACCACAGGACTCTCCATTCACCCTTCTAACCAATCCACCCAGCCACGCGTATTGAGTAGACTAGGATATGCATTCTTTTTAAAGTATGCTCTTTAGTCCCAGTTCGTAACACGAACCAGGGCTAATGTGTGTCCGTGCCAGGTGGCATGTACCCATCTGCCAAAGCACTCTTCTATCCCGGTTCGTGAGCCGGGACTAATGTGAGCGAAAAATCGTGTTTTTAGCCTAGTATGGCTAATCGGGACTGATGGGCCGGTATGAAAGGACGTTTAATTCCCTAGTAGTGTAAAGATATCTCAGCCACCCAACAACAGCATAGATATATAGATCACTACATGCACAAAAGGAATGACTGAATGAGAAAAAATAATTTGTAGACCCATGCTGCCATGCGCGCATCGACTTAAAGATAGATCATGGGAGAGAGCGTGTACCTTCCGTTCCTCCTGATATTGATCAGGCAGGATTTTTACGGAGGGCTTCGTGTCTGGGTAGTCCTTGCTGTATGTTAGCTCCACCTTGCGGCGCTTGTCGGCCTTCACCAACATCGTCATGAGTTACAAACCAGCGATTTGATAAGTAGAAACCAAACGGAAATTAAATAAATATATGACATAAGCATGCTAGTCTGACTAACGAGATTGACACTAATCAAATGAAGATGGCGCACACAATTTTTTTAGTACCTTTTTAACAGAGTCGGCAACCGTTACCGAAACGGTGGCAATCCATGACAACTCATCTACAGTCGGGTGCAGATCAGACGCCCAACTGTTAAGCTCTTCTTGTAGTTTGCGCTTCAAAGTCTCTGCAAAGGTATATATGTACATTGCTTCGAAACATTATTATAATACCTGGTGTCGGCCGGGCGTGATACATGTTTCAATTAAGCATATTGAACGGCTTGTCCTAAACGGCTTATTTTCTTAAGTTTTATCTTCTTATTTTTTTTATCTTTGGTTTCCAAAATACAAACACTAGATTTGCTATTTCGGCACATTAGTCTCGAAAGTGCATGTCAAACGTGTAAGAAACAATTGAAAAGAAACAAACCAACTCTGTATGCTACACCGAGGAACTCCCAAAGTTCAACTATCGGCGAATTAATTAGACAGTCCATAAATTAGGAGCAACTCCAATGAGGCCCCAACGAACCTAAGTATTCAAATCAATTACTCACCTTTTTAGGCGGTGCTGCCAGGGCATGGTATACCGTTGGAGTGGTATAGAGGTTTCATGTGAAACACCGTGGAGAACACATGAAACACTCATAAAACATCCCGTGAAATACTCATTAAATGCAACATGTATGCAATACTCATGGAACACTACAAAAAAACACCACGTGAATCTCCCATACCGTTTCCAATAGTATACCATCCGTTAGTATTTCAACTTTTTTGAACTAGTGTCGTCTGGCATCTAGGACAAAAGTACAAAGTGCATAAATTTCTATATATGCACACGTACGCATGTACAATGATATAAATAACCTATGTGATCGATCTATAACAACTTGCCATGTCAACAATAGATAGTGCTATGGACAACTATGATATATATAGACAGCTCGTTTATTTGTATGTAGATTCTCTCCCCACACAACATATCCTTGTCTTCGTGCTATTGTCGACTATTTATAAGTAGCCTGATTCTCTATAAACATTTTCTCTGATCCACATTATTTTTTGTTCTATGTGGTAAGGTTTATGGATATCTTATGGACGGCTGACACGGAGCATCGTACATATGACTTGTTTTCAACCTCTTTTATTTTACTTGTTGCCTTATTTTTTGTGTTTTCAATTGAAATTTTATATGGTGAATGATCATATATTTAAATATAATAACAAAGGTTCAAAACATGTTAAATTTAAATATAATAAGAAAGGTTCAACCTCTGATCGGATTGATCATTTTCTCCTTTGTTGACCCTAGCTTTGTTGGACCTTGCAAATTTGAAGAAATTAAACAGCAATATAAATACAATCATTATTGACATATAGAAAAGGTTATAAAGAACAATATACATGTAACAACACAAAAAATATACTCGTATCTATAATTTCTTGTAATGAAAAAACAGGCAAAGAGATCGAGCAATATGAGAAGAATTTTCAAGTTGAAATCTATCTATGTATAACATACATATTCAATTTATTTTTGTTCAAGTGCGTACCATTGTTCCCATCGGCACCCCCCCGTTGACCTTTATCTCTTTCATTAGCAGGATTCTTTTCCGACGGCTTGGCTGAAGAACGTACATGCATAAGCTGATTAATTAACAATATTTCTGCAAGGTAAACTATGAATAATTCTTATACACGCAAATTAAACAGTTTATCAATCGTGCAACAGAAGCTATATAGCTAGCTAGCTAGTACATTTATAGTGAATATACTTTTACATAAAATTTCTTCTAAGAATGTAAAATAAGTAGCGCACACACGGCGAGAGCAGTGAATTGCGTCTACAAATACATGAAAAAAAAATCAGAACTTGCTAGCCAGCGAGCAGGGTATGTACGCGAGAGAGAGAGATTTGCTAGCGTGAACTCGAGTTCACGGAGCCTCCGTGAACTTCGACGGGTTTTTGAAATCTGAGAACTTTAGTGATCGATCCAAACCATTGATCTTGTTCGTCATGTCAAAAGGTAGCTACCAACCAAGTTTCGTATTTTTTCAAATTTTTTTGCTATTTGTTTTCTAATTTTAAAAATCATCCTGATTTTCAAAATTAGAAAACAAATAGCAAAAAAAATTCAAAAAATACGAAACTTGGTTGGTGGCTACGTTTCGACATGACGAACAAGATCAATGGTTCGAATCGGTCATTAGACATCTCGAATTTCAAAAACCCGTCGAAGTTCACGGAGGAATCCGTGCACTCGAGTTCACGCTAGCAAATCTCATATATAATGTCCGTACAAGGGAACTGCCAAAAAATTTAATGTTTGCGCGCGTGTGGAGATAGAGCTAGCAGCCTGGGAGAGAGAAATTACATGCACGCACCTCCCCATGATTTCCTGTTTGACGAATCAGCAGTGTTCGGCACTAAACCTTCTAGATAAGATAAAAGAAGCGAAACGTAAGCTTAATGATCAAGGGAAGAGAGTTCGATATTGCCTGCGACAATTGTGAATTGCTGTTTGGACTTCAGCATGCATTTGGCAGAAGAATTAAGTAATTTGGGACTCACCTGACATTCTGTTCGAGCAGTGAGATTCAACCAGCTAGCTCAGCCTTTCTCAATCCTGACGAGTGATGCATGTAGTATATAAGCAATGCAGGTTGATTATATGTACTCCAATTTTTAGTACAGCTTGCTGTAGCATAAATCGTCGATGGGATTGAACAGCTACCGATAATTAATACTCCAGTCTGTGCTTTACGCGTTCGCAGTTACTCCGCCTGTACTATGCACTATTGAGCATTCATCCCAGTTATTTTAATTGAAATTGATCGTCTCTTTTTTCCGAAAACAAAAACAACAGTTTTTTGAAAAAAAATAAAAGACCAAATACTCCGGTTGGTCACATTTTTTTCATGTTGGATACTAACACGTAGGACCCCTCCAAAATACAACTAATTTCATCGCTACGGGAATCAGATGTGGGCTGATGTAAATAGCCCAAATGCCGACGTAAATAAGTCGACATATACCCAGCGATGAAAATATGTCTTTACGCCGGCCACCGAAGTAAATAGCCTTTATTTACGTTAGCCCCGAGGCTGACGTAAATACAGGCCGTCAGCCAGGGTCGTCGCCATGGGTCTCTTGTTTACGTCGGCTTAATAGGGTTTCACTATTTACGTCTACATGGTTGTAGGGCTGGTATTGTCGGTTGGTGTTTCAATTTACGTTGGCTAGGCCAACATTTAATACTAGGTGGTGTGGCAACTCATATTTCTAGTATTTAAATACTGGGGCACTGCTAGCTAACAAAATAGCCGCCATTTTTCACCTTAATTCAAGCACCAACAAATATAATCAGTTTTAGCCCAATCCAAACATTTCATTTTGCCCAACCCAATCCAAACATCTCAAGCATCAACTATATAACCAGGTGAAGTATCAATATCACACGCACAAAAATATAGTCCACCACAAAATCTCACCGACAATATAACACGCACAAAAACGACAGTCCACACAAATGAACGAAATTCAAGCATTAATATCACACGCACAAAAATATAGTCCACCACAACATCTCACCATCAATAACACACACACAAAAACGACAGTCCACACAAATATCCGCACACACGATGGTCCACACAAATGTCCGCACACATACACGGAAAGATAGTCCGCAACATCAACTTGGAGGGGTATCGTTGAGCCGACGTCCGCTACTAGCATCACCTCCCGAGGCAAGAAAGACTCAAACGGTCGGCGGAGTCCTCGAAGAAGAAGCGCGTTCAACATTGGCATCGGGAAGAGCCACCGAACCCTATATTACAATCTCAAATTAGAATTTTTAGATTAGAATAAGTTATATACACAAAAAGTCTAAGTTTGATATGTACTGTGATAGGAGTTTGTTGGGTAAATAGAGGTGGAGGTCGGAATGGAGGAAGATTTAATGTTGTTCCAAATTGTTGTGTCATATATGCCTACAGATAATGTCGACAATTCTATGTTTAAAAGAGTCGTTTGCATGTATTAAGTGAAAGATTGAAGAAATGAGCAATAATTGGACTACTTTTATGAATTTGAAGTAATAATAAAGAATTGATAACAAGGGACCAGGGCGACAATAATTTTACAATTTGTATGAATATGAAGTGAATTTATAGCAGAAATGAATAAGCTTCAATAATGATTGCTTATTTGTAGAGCTGCTTGTTATTCTGCCTGCCATGAAATGAAGTATTCTTGTTGTTGCCTCACTATCTAGAACGGTATTGAACATGGAAAATCTTCCATGTTTCTTGCCACCTCCACTATTGTGCAGAGCGACATGATCGACATCTTCTCTTCTTCAGTCATAGTCAGGCCTGTGAGCATTGGCCATCAGTTGCCCGTAACAAGCCTGTGCAATATATATACATGCATAAGAATATGTTAAAGAATCCACTTCAGTTAGAAAATAGTTGTACTAATGAAACTTTGTGTCGAGTTGGCACTGCATAGCGGTTTTGGCTGTATTGGATCAAAATCAATATGGCCTCTAGTATAAGCTTCGACCTCAGTTGGTCGAGACCCACTTTGAGCTTCCTGTCAAACAGCATAATTAGTCAAAACTGAAACAATCAAATATCGACAGTGAAAACTATAAATACCCATATGTAACCGTAAGAAACTTACATACGTCGTGCAAGGCGAAGATGTCCATTGGCTCCGTACCACTGAGATACCCTTGTGCCCACCTCCCTATTACCCCCTTCTCGTTTGAATTCTGAACAAAGTCAGGTGAAGCCTATTATTGACTAAGAGCTTGCCTTGCTTCGAGGCATTTGTTAAACCAAGACAATATAACTTATGGCGATCGGTGTTGATCTTCCCGAAGGTAGATTTTTGAAGCACCAAGCTTCTTACTCATATCTTAACAGAGCATCTTCTTATAATACAAGCTCACCGCCTGGATACGAGCCTGATACATCATCTCCTTCATCGTCCAGGTTGCGGCGTTTTAAAAATCATATCTTGTAGCGATTGCTCCTGATCACTTGGCAAATGGTATCTCTCCTTCATAGAAAATGTATAAGTTAATTAGAAATTGTATATATAGCAAAATATATGAGAACAGAAAATTTAGAGAATTACCCAAAAGTCCACCCACACTCGTTGGGCAACATTCCCATGCACCATATCTATAGCAACCTTGTAATGAGTCCACTTCAGGGGTTGGCATTGTTACACCGTTGATCACCACTAAACCAGTCTAATAATAATGCAAAAGAGAACCCAGCGTAACATTCACTTGCCTTAGACTATTCGTGCATGTCCATTCTACATCTATCCTTTGCCTATGAATAGTGTTATACAACTTGTCAAAACTCATAGCAAATAATTAATGCACAAACTTTTGTTTGCTTACTTACCAATCCCCATGTGGCAAGATCACTCTGCGTGCCTGAGGAACTGCTATTGGGGTTATCCGATTAGTCCCTCCATACCTGAAACGGAAACAAAATGTTGTTGTGCAAATATAACATTGCTTCATTCCACTCTTTACAGGACAACTCTTGAATCAAACTGGCACCGACAGTGTGTCCATGTCCTCGAAATACATCAAGATCAAAGCCATGCGTAGAATCTAATGATTGGTATATCGGTATATGAATATAGATATTGTGCTCATCTGACAAATATATACTAGAGGAGTACAAAATGCAACCTTCAACTCGTGCTTTGTTACCCACAGTTGACCTAATTTTCTTCAAGTTTCGTTCTATTGGGTATATTCATCGGTATTGTACAGGATCACCAATCTCTGCTTCGTATGGAAGATGTACGAACAAATGCTCCATTGCATTCATGAAACCCGGTGGAAATATCTTCTCCATCTTGCATATTAGCATAGGTAAGACTTTCTTCAACTTTTGCATCATTGCTTTCTTAGTTTCCTACAAAAAGCTGCCCGTAGAAGTAGTTAAGCTCAGCCAAAATTATCCACACATCATCAGGGAAGTACCCACGGAACATTACAGGAACTAGTCTTTCCATGATTACATGGTATTCATGACTTTTCAGGCCATTTAGTTTTTACCTGCCTCGATGCTTACCGCACGTTTTGGGTTCGCCGTGTAACCATCAGGAAACTTGATATTTTTCATCCACGTAAGGAGCTCCTTTATTCAGAGCTCTTAAGATAGTAAGGAGCA
Organism: Raddia distichophylla; assembly: GCA_005191435.1. Taxonomy (NCBI): domain Eukaryota; kingdom Viridiplantae; phylum Streptophyta; class Magnoliopsida; order Poales; family Poaceae; genus Raddia; species Raddia distichophylla. The sequence continues at coordinate 4,378,562 of SPJY01035639.1, read as the reverse complement.
TGTGGCTTGCCTTGTTTCCCTGTTGGGTCCTCCCTGACCTCAAGGGGGGTCGATTGCAAATATCAGCCATGTCTCTTCAAGCCGGCACATTATCTTTGGTCTTATCATTGAAATCAAAACACATGCTGATAATGCTTTCTGCAGCATTATGTTCCTGGTGCATAACATCAACATTGTGAGGTAGGATCAGAGATGTTGCATAGGGCAAACACCAGATACCAGATATGTGAGTCCAGTTGTGTGACTCTTTAAACCCTTCAAAGCTATTGAGACCCATGTGGAGGGTACTCCATTTTGATGATAAATATATGTGACAAGATGGGATTTGAAGTGTTTTGAAGAACTTTTAATGGTGCATTTGTGAAAATTGCTGTGGAATTGGAACCAGATCATTGTGCTGAGCTTGGGCTAGGTAATAGTTTTTAACGGACGTGGTCCGGTGGAATTTGTTAAGCTGGCACGTGGTGTGTTAGGGCTTGCTAATTGTGGTGTCATGAATGGATTATGATGTTGATAATTTTGTGATGGACTAACCTTGCAGGAGAGGTAAGGTGTGTTAGTTTCATGTATGTTCACCTCAGTAATGCCGGTATCGGCGGTACGTGGCTGACGCTGAGCGGGGACAGCTGGAGGCTGGTGCATCCGGAGCCGTGCAGGCGACCGGGTTCGATGATCTGGCGGTCACATAAGGTGGTGTACTCGAGAAGCTTCACCATGACAAGGAGTCCGGGACAGCTGGAGGCTGGCGCGTCGGTTACTTGGTGGCGAAGTTGATCTTACCGGTGGGCCCAGGTGTGGGCTGGCGACCGAGGAAGCTGCAAAAATATTTTCCCGAAGGAATATGTGAAGAATATTCTCTCTCGGAAGTGTGTCTTCAAGTGTGTGAGTTGTACACCACTCATCCTCAAATGAAGGGTAGAGATGGGCTCTAGGTTTAAGACATCCACTACAGGAAAACGATTTAATTTTGTCGGCCAAAAACCGACGAAATTAAGCCGACGAAATGTGCTAGACGAAATTAAATGACTTTTCATTGGTTGCCGATAAAATTAATGTATTTTCGTCGGTTTCAGAGGCCGACGAGGAACGCTGACGTGACACTTAATTTCGTCGGCCTGGGCCGACGAAATAAAAGACCACGTCAGCAAAAAAAATGGGAAGCTGGCGGGTTAGGCTCTGGATGACGTGGCTATTAATTTCGTCGGCCAAAACATTAATTTCGTCGGTTTTGGCCGACGAAATTATTTTATTTTTAAAAAAAAACAGGGTGCTGTTGTTTTATTCACAGAAAATTCACAAAAATCACAGAAAAATCACAGAAAATCATAGAAAATTCCCAGAAAATTCCCAGATATTCATATCATCATAAACTTGTAGCCAACATCACATGATGCATAAGAGCACATAGATATAGAATTAATAGGGGAAATATGATGGGAAACGCGCAGGCTACGCTTGCCGAAATTCAAAATTTTCGCGCACACCCAGGATCAACATGTAAGTAGGGGACCATGGATCGTTACCCTTGACATGTAAGAAGAAGACTCCCGCACGTAGAGGAAGTAGTCGTACACGCCCCGATCAGCGCACCAACTGCTCACCGAGGGGTCGCCGGTGCTCGCCTAGGGGTCACCGGTGACGGGGAGAAGTCGCTCGTGCTCGAGGAGAGGTCGCCCGTGCTCGGGGAGAGGTCGCCGATCGGCAAGCACGTCCGCGAAAGCGGCAGCGCCTCTAAGGTATCCACACGTCTAGGAGTGGAACGTCGCGCGTCGGCGTGCTAGCACCACGTCGCGCGGCTAGGGTTTCCTCGGGAGCGGGAGGGGCGTGGTGGCTAGGGTTTGGGTGGAGTGCATCTAACTCTATACCGCGCCGCCCCTGGCCTCCAACTTATATAGACGTGCTAACGGGCTTCTACACTAGAAGGCCCGTTAGGACTCTATCTCCTACGCGGATCCATATCCACGCGCCGAAACCCATTAACAGAAGTGAATCCGTTAAGCATGTTCCAACCCGTTAAGTGTGTGACCCGTTAGGTTCATGTGCAAGTCGGCCGCGGACCCGGAAACCCGTTTCCAGTCCACAGATCAATAGCGGTATCTAGCAACACATATTGACCCCCGAATGCACAGAATGATCTCATCGGCTAAACCTTGATACACACGTACATACCGATCCCTTTGCCACACGACACCAGTCAAGCTCAAGGCAAGATGCGTGCCACCCTTGTGATAGCTCGACCCATTCACTCGTTCCGTGTAATGGATATAAGATGTGACTAACAATTAGTCACCTTGGCACGGCCGCGCACTTTCCTTATCCATCCACACCGAGGGGCCCAGAGGTATCTCTCCCGTTATCGAGGAGGGGCAAATTCCATCTTGATCTATCACACCCCTACGCCATGTTTCGCGGCATACCCGTAAGTTACCTTTATAACTACCCAGTTACGGAGTAGCGTTTGATAACCCCAAAGTATACAACTACGCATGCTGGGACTCTATGATGATCTCAGGTCTAAGGACCATATAGGTGTACCACTCGAGACAACAATCTGATGGCACTATTAAGATAACAATCTCAGCAGTGTCTCGGAGTAGGTCAATCCAACCATCCGTGTTCTCTAACACGTGTCCACATTATTGATTCGATATCCACAATATCTATGGTATGTGAAACAGTACCATCAATCAATACATGTGCCGATCAATCATTACTGCTCCTCGTAATGTATGTTTCCGAGCACAGGGTTGCTCGTGGTGATCGATCGGATAGAGACCGGGGACGGATAGAGTCCCGTTGATGTTATAGTCGGATAGAGACCTTGGGCGGAGAGAGCCCCATGGATTGATGATTGATAAAATCGACAAGGTTACACTTGATGATACTACTGTTGGTTCACAAGTCTTTACATGTTTTCTTCAAATGCCATTTATAATCTATTTATGCTTACGTCTTGCAAATGCTTTTTATGCTGAAACTGTGTTGCTAGCCTTTCATTTGATATCAATTATGCATGAACAAGGCTATAAGTATCTTATAGTGCTGAGTACCATCTATACTCAACCGATGTGCTGATAATTGTTGTAGGTGATAGTGACCCTACGCTTGAGTATTATTATCAAGCGGGGAATGATGACGCTAGCGGGCACGGTGCCGAGTTCTAGCTTCCAGTCGGTTGCCATTGGGTTGGGAGGCATACCACGCTGGCCTTTTGTTCTATAGATTATGTTGTTCCGCTGCTCTTGTGAAACATTTGTCTATTCCGCTGCGTACACTCTGAATTATATTAAACTTATTTGTATGGACAACAGTCCATACCTTATTGTAATATAAGGTCGTGACCATTTGCTTATGTGTTGTGCTATCGATCCAAATGAGGATATGTGTGTGACGGCAGCTGATCTTGGGAGCCGTTACTAAAGCACATATCCGGTACCCGAGCTTACCCTCGTTTCAATTGAGATAGCCCGCTCTTGTTGTTGTAGCCCGGGCTGAGAGTTAACCTACTTGGGCATGCCTGCGGGCTACTCGTATGTTGGTTTTCAGCCATTCGGACAGCACGAGAGCCTTATCTCCATTGAGCCGAGTGTGAGAATGGGGTACTACACGTTGTTGCCGATCGGTCGGCGTGCAGCGCACGATGGAGCTGACGTGCACGCAGCATGCTGAAACTCTGCTGAATCGTGATTAATGCGCGTCGTGAAGGTGTAGGCTTAGTCGGTGAGCTAAGTATAGGAATATTTATAACTTTGTTTGTTTTTGGTGTTCTTCTTGTTCGAGTTACATGAGTTCGTATGTGTTGATCTTGTTATTTCCAACAATTAGTATCAAAGCGATATTGTGAGTTGTATGTCCAAATGCTCATATTGTGGCATTATGTCAATCATGGAGCGCACGACACCAAATAAAGAGGGATCTGTCTCCCTCTAACACCTGATTTTGTCGAGCACCAACTACTCCTCTCGGGCGATCAAGACGGAGGTGTTCATGGAGGCTCAAGGCATTTGGGATGTCATTGATTTCTTGGAAGGAACAATCATGGACAAGGATAAGATGGCGTTGATGGCCATCATCTAGGTGATTGCAGAACAAACATTATTGCAGATTATTAGAAGAAAGAAAGGAGACATGGAGTACCTTGAAGACCATGTATCTCAGCGCCAATCATGTCAAGAAAGCGCGGGTGATGGCCTTGAAGTGTGACTTTCAGGAGCATGAAGGAGACCGAGTCTGTGGATGAGTTCGCGGGGAAATTGACTTCTCTCATGAATGAATTCCGTGCATTAGATGAAACAATGGAGGATGTGGTCGTCGTTAAAAAGTTTCGTCTATCTGTCCTGGATAGGTTCTTATAGGTCGTGGCAGCAATTGAGCGGTTCACCAATTCTTAGTTTATAATTTAATGTACCATAAAAAAGTCTTTTTCACAAGTAAAGATAACGGTGAAGGGAATACACAAAAATTGTAGATTTAATTTGATATGTTACAAGCCTGTGTCAGCTCTTTAATGGCATCATCAGCTGAAAACAATTCGATTCCTCCGAGCTGAACGACCGCACTCCGTCTTCCTTCAACACCTACGGCCCTAGACAACTGCAGGAGCAAATTTTGTAATCCCTTAGGGCTCATTTGGGAGCAAAACCCGGTGAAAAAAAATCCCCTAGGGGATTTTTTGGTCATTTCATTTCCCTAGTGCTTCCCTTCCTTCTTCTTCACCTTTTGTCCCCGTTCTTCCCCCATTTTTCACGCATTCTTCATTTCATCCAAAGAAACGATGCCTCCCCATTCTCTCTTGCCGGCATCCCCTACGGCCGAGGCGGCGCCGCCCTCCTCCTCTCGCCGGCGACACCGCCCTCCTCCTCCCGCCGGCGTTACCTATGGCAGAGGCAGCGGTGCCCTCCTCCTCTCGTCAGGGCAAGGATGCAGAGGGGGAGGAGGCCGGAGGAGAAGGGGAAGGGGAACAGAGGCGGCAGAGGCAAGGAGGCGGAGAGGGAGGTGACGAAGCCAGGGAGGAGACACGAGAGGGGGAGGCGGCGGGACGGAGGTGGGGGGGGGGGGACTAAGGTGGAGGTGGCAAGGGGGAGGTGGGGATGGAGGCGGAGGCGAGTGTGCGTGAGGAAGAGTGACGGGGAGAATTTCCATACATCGGGTGGAGAGGACGATTTCCCCTAGAAAAGGGTGGGGAAGGAGCCAAATAATCCGTGTCAAACGGGTTTCCAAATGGATCTAAAAAATTCCCTGAGAATTTTTCCACTCGGGGATTCCCACCCTAGGATTGGGCCGGGATCCTGGCCGGGAATATGGTTTCCAAATAGGCCCTTAATTTATTTGTAGCCCTTCGGGGATGGGGTTTTTAAATCCCCAACCTAAAAATTCGATCCGTCGGTCCAAAAGGAATGGTGCAAGGAGTCTTTGTCTATTGTAAGAAATCGATGGAACCAACCAAACAAAATGGCACCCGTTTTACCATTTTGTTCTCGGAGCCTCGGGCGATCGACCATTGACTTGCGCGCTCTGCAGACTGCAGCTGCCTCGCCTCCCTCCTCGATCTGCGCGTTGCTAGCTGCGACTGCGAGCTCTGCCTCTGAGTGCTCCAATGGCTGAGCTGCTCATCGGCCCAGCCATCGGCCCCCTTGTCTCCATGGTGAAGGAGAAGGCGTCCAGCTACCTCCTGGAGCAGACGAGCAGTACAGGGTGATGGAGGGCATGGAGGAGCTGCACGGCGTCCTCCTGCGCGAGCTGCCGGCGATCATGGACGTCGTCGCCGACGCCGAGGAGCAGGCGGCGCAGCGAGAAGGGGCCAAGGCCTGGCTGGAGGCGCTCAAGAAGGTGGCGTACGAGGCGAACGACGCCTTCGACGAGCTGGAGCACGAGGCGCTCCGCCGCAAGGCCAGCAAGGAGCAGCACCAGCACAAGCTCGGCGCCGCCATGGATGCAGCAGCAAAGCTCTTCATCCCTTCTCATCACCATCCTCTGGCCTTCCGTTACAGGATGGGCAGCAAGCTTCGCAAGATCGTGCAGAGCGTCGAGGGCCTTCTAGCACGGAAGAACGCTTTCGGGTTCACATTCACATGCCAACGCCCTCGCCAGGGGCAGGTGCTGCTGCAGCAATGGAGGGAGAGGGATCCTGACATCTTTGACCCCATGAAGATCGTCGAGAGATCAAGAGGCAGAGACAGCATGGAGATCTTGGACATCTTGCTTGATCAAGCCAGGCATCAACACCTCACGGTTGTCCCCATAGTTGGGATGGGGGGGCTTGGGAAGACAACACTAGCACAGCTCGTCTACAACAATCCACGGGTTCAGAAGCACTTCCAGCTGCAGATTTGGGTGTGCGTGCCCAACGATTTCGATGCGGATTCCTTGGCAAGAAGTATAGCTGATGCAGCAGCTACCAGCAACGACGACAACGACAAGGATGGAAGCACACCACCACTAGCTCACCTCCAAAACGTAGTGACTGCGCAGAGATACCTCCTTGTGCTGGACGATGTCTGGAACACCGGGATCACCTTCCCCGACAAATGGGAGAAGCTCAAGGCCCGGCTGCAGCACGGTGGCAGCGGCAGCGTTGTCCTGACAACAACTCGTGATGCAGCCGTGGCTCAGGCAATGGGCACAGTCCAAGCCCACAAGCTCGCAGCTTTGGAGAATGTCTTCTTGGAGGAAATCATCAAGGCGAGAGCATTCAGCCAGCAAGAGCAGAGGCATGAGCTGGTTCAGATGGTCGGTGAGATCGCCAAGAGGTGTGCTGGTTCCCCTTTGGCTGCCAGAGCACTGGGATCTGTGCTGCATTCCAAGGCCAGTGTGGAAGAATGGCAGGCCGTGCTAAGGAAAAGCACCATTTGTGATGATGAGAATGGGATCTTACCGATACTCAAGCTCAGCTGCCATGACTTGCCGCCGCACATGAAGCAGTGCTTCACTTTCTGTGCCGTGTTTCCCAAGGATCATGAGATTGATGTTGACAAGATGGTCCAGCTATGGATGGCAAATGGCTTTATCCAGATGCAAGATGGAGTTCGCCCTGAAACCATTGGGAAATGGATTTTCAATGAGCTGGCCTCAAGGTCATTCTTCCAAGATGTGAAGCTAGTTCCAGTTGACAGATATAAAAGCAAAAACGGGTATTGTTCTAGAATGACATGCAGAATCCATGATCTTATGCATGATGTCGCTCAGTCGGTGATGCAAAATGAATGTGTCACCATAGCAGAAAAACTTAGACAAACAGAGTTATTTCCAAGTACCACTCGCCATCTGTTTTTCTCAAGCAAACAACAAGGTATTCTTTTGAATGATTCTCTGAAGAAAGTGTCCCCTGCTATTCGAACACTACTTTGTGGTGAAGCTCAAGTATATGGTTCGCTGCAGCATCCATCGAAATATAGCTCATTGCGAGCGCTACAACTCCGTCAACATGATAGTACATTCCTACTTAAGCCAAAGCACTTGCATCACCTGAGGTATCTTGATCTCTCGAATAGTGAAATAAAAACACTTCCTGAAGATATAAGCGTTCTATACAGCCTGCAAACTCTAAACCTTTCTCGCTGCTACTATCTTCGTCACCTTCCAAGGCAAATGAAGCACATGAATGCCCTCCGTCACCTCTACACAGATGGATGCAGCAAGTTGAGATGCATGCCGCCACACCTTAGGCAACTCACATCTCTACAGACACTTACGTATTTTGTAGTGGGTGCTGATTCTGATTGCAGTTGCCTTCGAGATCTGCAACATTTGAACATTTCTGGTCAATTAGAGTTAAGTCAGCTAGAAAATGTGACAGAAACTGATGCAAAAGCTGCAAACCTTGAAAATAAGGATGAACTCAGAAAACTGATATTATCATGGACTGATCCTTCTCCAAACGAGGAAGGACGCTATCATAGGGTGTTGGAGTTTCTCAAACCTCATGTTGGTCTGCAAGCTCTGAAGATATATCGCTACCTAGGCACCACTTTTCCACCATGGATAGGTATGATGCAAAATGTGGTTGAGCTTTGTTTGTCTGGTTGCAGTAAGTTAAAGAAGCTTCCTCCACTCTGGCAGCTACAAGAACTTCGACTTCTTAAATTACGTCGCTTGGCAAATTTAAGATTCCTGTGCAGCGGTAATGAATCTTTTACATTTTTTAAGCTTAAGGAGCTTGAGTTAACAAGTCTGACGGATTTTGAGAGATGGCAGCAAATAGATGTGGGGCAAGGAGAATATAAAATGTTTCCTCAACTTGAGAAGTTGTCGATCCAGAGTTGCAAAAAGCTAACATCATTACCAGAAGTGCCATTGATTCCTGGAGACCATAGAACTTCCAATTCGGCTTTTCCAGAATTGAAGGTAATCTGGCTAAATGATCTGAATAGTTTAACGAACTGGGGGGTGATGAAAGGAACAGAACAACCCACATTTCCTAACCTTGAGAATGCATGTGTTAAGAAATGTCCACAGATAACCAGTTCTCCTAATGCACCGAAGCTCAGTGTGTTGGACATAGATTGTAGTAATCAACAGATTTATGTGCAGGCAGCTAGATATGTGACTTCATTATCCAATTTGAATTTGACATGCCATGGCCTGGAAAAAGAATTACTGGCTGACCCTGTGGACCCCACGCTGGAGTGGAACCATAAACCTCCTTTGTCAACTATGAAATTTGATGGCTGCAACTTCTTCTTCCTCTCAAATGCGCTCGCGCTATGGAAATATTTTGTACAGCTTCAGGAATTGAGTATTTCTCACTGCAATGGGCTCGTCCACTGGCCCGAAAAAGAGTTCCAGAGCTTGGTATTCTTGAGGACATTACAAATTAGTGAGTGCAAGGAACTAACTGGATACGTGCAATCTCCGGACCAATCAGCATCAGAAAAGAGACAGCTCCTGCCTTGTCTCGAGTCCCTAATAATAATGCAATGCGAAAATCTGGCTGAGATCTTTGATGTGGCTAAAACTCTCAAAATGCTGGAAATTAGATTTTGCAGCAAACTTGAGCTCAAATTTGGGAAGCAGGCAGCGAGTTTGAAGAGGATATATGAAGTTCAACATCGGGAAGAGTCAGCAGTAATTCATCCTCGCACTGACACTGTGCCCTCCATAGCCATATCGAAGTTGCCATCATCACCTACGGAGCTTTTTCTTCCATGTCTTGAATCTCTAAAACTATATAGCTGCGATAGCATTTCAGAGGTTCTGAATCTTCCCTCGACCCTGACACATATCCAGATTGAACTATGCCGTAACGTCAGCATCCTATCCGGACAGCTGGATGCCCTGCAAGAACTGACAATTTTTGGTAGTGATAACTTGAGATCACTGGAATCTTGCTCAGGGGAGCTCCCGTTGTTGAAATCCCTGTACCTCAGTAATTGTTATTACCTGGTGGCCATACCAAACAAGCCTCATGCATACACATCCCTTCAATCCCTTGAGATTAGCAACTGTCCTGGTTTGAAGTCGCTCCCAGTATGTCTAAAACATCGACTGGGCATCCTTGAGCGGAAATACCTGGATGCTCGTTTTGAAGGTGTCATCTAATAAGCCCATGCATTCATTCGTTTTTATTTCCTCTATTCCAAAATATATGCCATTTTAGATTTTTAATCTTGTTTCTAAAATCTAAATACATGTCATTCAAAAATTTAAAAAGAACTTGTTTCACTTTTTATTCCTTTGCATAAACATGTCTATTTCCATGGTCATTTGCTATTATGGACTAGAGTAACACAAAACAAATAGTAGTAATACGCGGATTGAAGCAAAGTAGTATGATTGACATGTTTTTTTAAGAACAGAGTATATTATGTATTTTTATTCAAACATACAAAGAACTAAGCCAGGTGCGACGGGAACAAGTAGACTAGTGCCGCATATGAATTTTGTATAAAGTATACCATGGTACTTGTTTTCTAGTCTCAAAACCATATAGTTCATAACTAAATACATCAATTCACTAGTCTGAAATCAACCTTTGATTTGATCAGTGAATTTTGATCTTTAAACTAAGGGATTTGGTTATTCTGGTACCTAAAGTATTTGGTTTCACTATTTTGGCCCATCGGTTTTGCCCCTGGTCGAAAAGAAACCCTAGTGTAGTTGACACAAAGACCCACCAGATTCAATAAAATCTGATGGAGCAGTCTGAACTCTGAAGCCCAACTCCAAATGTTAGGTTGTAAAACTGTATTACTGTACCACAGTCTAAAGCATGATGACTCCTTGAATTGTCTTGCACCTTTCTTTCGTAAAGATTTGAATTTATTTCATCCTACATGGCCATTTAGCCATACAGTAATTTAGAGAAAATTACATTTTTTGTCCCATAAACTTGTAGTGAATCTCACTTAGCTCCCTAAACATAAAATTTACTTTTTCGGCCCATTAAACTTGTATCAATTTGCACCACACCACCAAAACTTGTTAGAAATGTCATTAAATGATGAGGTGGTCGTTAGCTTTTTGTTAAATGTTTAGGTTGTTTTCATGCGTGGACTTTTCTAACTTCAAAAAATTCCAAATTTTCATCCTTTTTTTAAAAAAAACTATTTAAATTTCTGGAAACATAAATTCTAAATTTTCGAATTTCAAAGAAAATACAAATTTGAATATTCAAACTTTGATACCATAGTTTTAAATTTCAAAACATGTGAAAATTCCAATTCAAAAACTCTTAAATTTTCAAATATTTAAATCTGAATTGTAGAAAATTCTAAAGTTTCAAAATTTAAAGTTCCAATTTGAATGCATCTGAAATTCTGAACATTTGAATTAGAAATTTTTTAAATTCAAATTTAAAGTGTGATTTTAAAAAATTAAAAAACTCTGAAATTTTTTAGGTTGAATCTTTTCGGAGAGAGGGGGAGGGAGGTGACGCAGTTGTCTTTTTGTTTTTAAAAAGGCACGTGTCACAACCACATAACCATTTAACAGAAAACTAACGGCCACCTCAGCATTTTAATGACATGTCTAACAGTTTTGGGGCTATACTACAAACGGATACAAGTTTAAGGGGTCGAAAAAAATTCAAGTTCATGGGGCTAAGTGAGACTTCGCTTCAAGTTTAGGAGGAAAAAGTGTAATTTCTCTAATATAAATATTGTATAGTAAGTTTATTGTATCATAGATTTATTGGCACATATAAATTCTAATATCATTTATGATTCAGGGCCGAGGTTATCAAAGCCAAAGACATGGAAATATGCTATTCATAGAGAGAGGTGAGGTAGAAATGGCCTAGAGACCTCAGCAAAGTTATCACCAAGGTTTGTAATACTAACAAGTATTTGAATCCTGCCATTTCATAAGGATGGTGCTCCTTATGCTGAACAACGCATATGATTGGTTTTAGATGGTGCTCCTCATGCTGAACAACGCATATGACTTCAGAATTATTCGTTCCAGATTAGCAGATGCTGGATTTTTTTTTACACGGAATAGATTGTGCTAATTAGCATTCCTATAAATAATCCCCTCAGCATTATCTTTTGATCAGACACTTCAATTGCAAGAGCTTATATGATTAAGAAGCTGAAAAGCTTCGAGTTCCGAGGAAAACAAGTACCAATTTCTATAAGGTGAAGAATCAATTTTTTTTTTGAACTACATTTTGTTTAAATTCTTTTTTGTTGCCATGGAACTGAGATGTTATTTTTTTGCCGATCAACATTTCAATGTGCCGTAGCTTTTAATACAGAATTTCTTTAAACCATGTCACCAAAACCACCGCTCCACGTCGCTCCTTCTAGTATGAGATACTTTAAATAGGAATATTTTATCACACCTATAAGAATTAAGATACACCACACTAAGTTGAAGAGCGTGCATGATAACTTCAAATAAGAATATCACACCTACAAGATATATCTCAGAAAGTTCAAGAGTGAGCCTCTCTAGAACTGGCTTATGTAGTAGACAGCAAATGAATGCATGAACAGTGGCACATCCAGAATTTTACCTTTGGGGTTGCCCTATTGAACCACGTTGACACTTATTTATGGCTGTGCTCCGCACACTCCCTTTGTTGTCTCTGCACCTAGCTGCCCTTTCCACTTCCGCACGGCAACCCATCTTCTCGGTTGTCGCAGTCGTGTGTCTGTTCTATTAGGATTGTGGTTTCCTTCCATTTCCATCCATTTGTCAGATGCCTGCATCAATATACTTTATAAAATAAACCAATCATGATTCAAGCATGATAGCTTTAAATAGGAACATCTCTCAGAGGTATAAGATATATACCTCAGAAAGGTGAAGAATGAACCTCTCTAGAACAGGCGTATGACCGTATGTTGCAGAATGCTATGAGTGCATGAAGATCAGTGGGGATCCACCACTCATTGTGATACATCCATGGCCCACACGGGGTGTGAACAGTGCGTGGTGTTACTGTAGCGCGGAACTGTTATGTGACACTTTTTTGAATTTTTGAATTTTTAAAATTCAAAAAATTCAAAAACAATCATAAAAATTGAAAAAATGAAAAGGTTTCAAAAATGGGTTCGTTATGATTTTAGATGAATTACAAATTTTATTTCATACAAATTAGTTACCGTACGACATATTTATAGAAGTTACAATCTGTTTTCAGGTCAAAATGGACAACGTGCATTTACGGTAGCAACTGCAGGGAATCCCAATTGCTCTAGAACAGGCGTATGACCGTATGTTGCAGAATGCTATGAGTGCATGAAGATCAGTGGGGATCCACCACTCATTGAGGAGCAAGGACTTTAAGATGCTAAATGTTGGGCACCACATCAAATCCTTTTTGAATATAAATTGGGGAAAAAGCAAAGTAGTAGGAATAGCTTAAGATTTTTTAAGTACACAAATAAGATGGTACTGAAGTAAAACAAGTATCACCGATGTAGAAAATCCAAAACGGGTATAGTAATAAAAGAAGTTGATAACTCGTATGATAATTTGTGAGTTTATCTATATATACCTTTATAAGTTATATTTTTATACTTAGTAACTAAATAACTGCTATTTCAGAATTACACACAGTTTTTCAACTTCGACTACTAACATAGGTAAAGGTATTGAATTTGGCTATGTGAAAGTGGAACTAGTACCTACACAAACATTAAAACTGTGTTTACATAGGAACAGAGAGAGCACAAAGTACAATTAGAAGTAAGCATATACAAAAAAAAATGAAATACAAAATATCAAAATTAACCTAAAATAACAAGTTAATCACAACCAATGTTGGAATTAATCTTGATCTGTATGAACAGACGAGAACACGAGCAATAGTTTTCAGCTAGCAAAAGCAAGTTTGCCTCTTGAGTATTTACAGAGTATAGCAGAAAACAGCTAGAAAGTTGTTTTATCAGCGCATGTACTAATAGAAGAACAAGGTTTGTAGCATTAGCAACTTTAAGTCGCTATGTAGTCGGTCGGTTGTATCTGCTTATAAATATGGCAGTGAATTCCTAAGATGTAAGAGGGTAGAGCAGTAAGAAATCAATAGAACTATCCTCATACTACTCTGTTTTTCCTCTGTTCTTAGTCTGTTTCTCGTGTGAGCAGACACAGGGTTTGTTAGCTAAAGTGCATTGATCCTTAGTTCAAAACCCAAACAAACCACAGATTTCCGATTTCCAACTGAAACAAAATGTGTTCAGAAAGAGAGATTGGTGATCATGCACATCAACCACTTGTTTAGGTTTTATTTTGTCAAATAATAAAGATAATTTACGAGGAAAAGTTGATCCACATGTAACAATAAAAGCTAATGAGTATTGACTATTGAGTACTGAGTAGTGCAACATACCACCCCAGGTTCAGCTGCCAACACTAATGTTTCGACCTTTGACAAACCCTTGAAGAGCACATAATCCCTGCTGCTGTCAGCATCAACACCACAATTGTTACAGCTATTGTTATTACATGAGCCACCAGATTCTTCTTTAGCACAATAGTCATCACAGTCTGTGAGTTCAACAATTGCTTCTATTAGTGATGGCATGCTTTCAAGCAGAGGAGTCTTCCCCCGACAATCAGTTAACTCCAGTTTTATGAGGTTTTGGGTGGAAATTCGAGTTCGTGTTGTCCTGTCCTCTGGGTAAAACACACAATCAATGATGATCAGCTCTTCAAGGGATTGGGACAACATCGCATCAGCTTCAATGTCACAACCACACACCCATAGTTCTTCAAGAGCAGTGCAGCTAGAAAAATTGAGAAAGTTATGGTGTAACCATACATTGCAAAGATCCAACCTCTTCAGCTGCCGAGATATGAGAGACAGGTTGTCCAGACTGACCACATTAGGCATCATTATCATGGGTTAAATAAGAATTCTAACTTGGCATAGTAGAGCACCTGACGAGTTCTATCTTGAGCTGACGCACAGGCATTTTGTGGTCACGAAGCAGCAGCAGGTGGCTCACAAACTTCGTGAGTCGTGACATCCCACCGGAGGGTATATGGTCTTAAAAATATATAAATCTTAAAAAAAAATTATAAAATATTACATCAAATATCTGTATAAAAATAATAACTTTTGGTTCAATCAAACTAAATACTCCAGAATCAAACTGCGAATCATAGAGGATGTCGACCAAGTGCGCAGTGTGTAGACCACGGAGCGAGGACGGAAGGGGATTTCTCAGCTTCTAGCCGACTCCTTTAGGGCATCCACCGTCTAGGTTCCAAGTTTCCAACCCCACCATAAATCATTAATCGCGGTGGGTCTGGAATGATCCCGGTCCATTAAAAATTTATATAAAAAAAGATGAAAAAATATTGAATTATTTTTCGCTGAAATTAAACGACCTCGAAAATCAAACTGAACTATTTTTTCCGTATCGATTTCTCGTTCAATCAGGATTATGATGCCTAATATTTAAACAATATTATGATGCCTAATATTTAATTGCAATCATGGAATTAAGAAGCTATCAAAATTCTGTTGTATTTCATTTCCTAATGGTATACAATGATTCATAGGGAAATTAAAGGAAAAGGTTAGTAAAGGTTCCCTAGAAACAAAAATATATATGCATTCCTAGAACGGCCTATTTCTTCTGGTCACTAATTCTTTTGATCTTGCACAATCATAAAATGGAACTTGTTCAAGCACTCTTAGATCAATCCCAGACTTAAGCACACGTTGTGCCCAGATTGGAGAACTAATTTACTACCTAGCTGAAAGTGAACCAGCAATTGAGCCAGCAAAAGAGATGCAATCTGATTTCCACTGGAGATCTCCACATGATGTCAGAACTGTTGAAAGCATAAAGTCATCAGCATCATGGCCTTCTTGTTGCATTAGGTACATGTACTTTAGGGCCTCTTCACAGAGACCATTTTGACAAAATCCTGTAATGATCACTTTCCATGTCACTAAGTTGTGTTCTGGCATAGCATCAAAAACTCTTCGAGCTTCATCAACTTTTCCACACCTCATGTACATGTCAATCAGTGAGCTTCCCACATATACATTTGAGAAAGCTGGAGTCTTATTAACAACACCATGAATCCTCCTTCCATATCTCAGAGCCTCTAATTTTGCGCAAGCTTTCAAAGCCGAGGAATAGGTGTAGGTATTTGGTGTGACACCGTCCCCTAACATATCATTTAATGATTTAAGTGCTTCAGCATTATGACCAAGATTATTGTAGCCTGAAATCATAGCTGTCCACGAGACAGCATCACGGTCAGGAATTTTTTCTAAAATCCTTGCAGCATATGTATACTCTCCACATTTACAGTAAAACCAAATAAGTGTGCTCCCAATCTGAAGATTCTCTTCAATAGAGTTCTTTATTATCTGTGCATGCAGTTCCTTTCCAAGATTGAGTGATTGTATAGAACCACATGCACTAAGGATACCAACAATGGTGAGGTTGTTAACAAACACTCTGCGTATCTTCATCTTTCGGAACAAGAAGATTGCCTCTTGGCCATGACCACTTTGCGTGTAGCCAGAGATCATAGAAGTCCATGTAATAGTGTTTCTTCTTGGCATCATATCAAACACCGCCTGAGCATCAAACACTTTACCACATCTGGCATACATGGTGACGAGAGCACTTCCGACATGGATGTCATCCTTGTACAATTTCTTCACAACAGCAGCATGCAACTGCTTCCCAAATCTTAGAGCACTCTCTTCTGCACAAGCCTTGAGAACGCTGCACACAGTGAACTCATTGGGGCGAAATCCCTCAGAGACCATGTCCGAAAACATCCGAAAGGCTTTGCCCCCATGCCCAAGCTGCACGTAAGCTGTGATCATTGTTGTCCACGAGACAACGTCACGAGAGGCCATCTTATCAAACAACATCGAAGCACTGGTAACATCACCGCACTGAGCATAGAAGTGTGCAACCGCACTGTCCACTATCACATTGCTCCATCCTCCTTTCACAACGCAACAGTGTACCTGCCGCCCTAGCTTAGCATTGCACTGCTCACCGCAAGATTTCAACAAGCAAACAAAAGTCAAGCTGTTACCTTGCAATCCACTGCCCACCATATCCAAGAACAGCCTCACAACCTCATCGTATTGGCCTAACTTCTCACACCCATTCATCATCGCCGTCCACGACACAACACACCTCTCAAGCATTCCATCAAACACCTTCCTCGCATCAGAGACCTCTTGGCACCTCACATACGCGCTGATCAAATGGTTGGCCACAAACGTCCCCAGGCTATGAAGCGATCGCAGAGCAGCCGCGTGCACTCGCCGGACATCAGCCGCGCTGCCGCACGAACGCAGCCACGAAGCCAACGCCTCAGCGTCCGGCGAACCTGGCCCCTCCCAACCAAATTCTTGCCCTGCAGGGTCGTAGCCATGATCACAGAGTGCTTGGGCTCGCAAATAACGGGTATTTGCGGGTAAATATTGCGCCCTGACATGGCGGCGCTTGGCTTTCTTCCTCTCGACCTCGCCGGCGCAGCCTACTCTCCGAGGCAAGCTGCTGGGCTGGAATGGCGGGAGCGAAGAAGCCTGGATTCGAGGGGGCGAAGGCGAGCAACAGAATAGCATCTGGATTCTTCCTCCGCACAGGCGCGCGGGTGGAACCGGAGAGGTAGACGAAGGGGAGGAAGATGGGAGGGCGGCACCACCAGGCACGGGGCCACGGAGTGGTGGTGGTCCCCCGCCTAGTGAAAGCAGGCACGAGCAAGCGCGCGGTGGCGACTTATGACTTATGAGATGGGCGGAGAAGGCGGCTGCGGCGGTGGGGCTTGGGCGTTCTGGAAGCGGCCGGCCGGCGTCGCTCCGGCGGCCGGCGAGGTGGTGTCGAGTCGAGGATAGGTATGGAGGCGCGTGGGATTTGATTTCTGCGGGTGGATTTTTTGGATTGTCCGGGGCTCGGGGCCAGTGAGTTGCTGGGCCCACCGTCAGTGTCGTATAAGAAATACTTCCAAAGAACTGGCCCGGTTCTTTTCAGTTTAACGGCTTAACAGCTTAACGACTTATCTACGTTTTAAAAAGACATGTTTTGAATTTGTTGGGTTCGTTTTTTCGCTGTTTTGAAGGTGGGTCATAACGCTTTAAAAAGTAAGTCAAATGAAATGGATCCGAATCTCGAGACTATCTAGAGAAGCTCTCAAAGTTAAGTCATTTCAGTCGTTCAGCTGTTCAGTCGTTCAGATCAACTCAAAAGAACAGGGCCGAAGTCACCTTATTGATCCACTCGCCCTCGTCGTGGCCTGGCCCCAAGCGGGAAATTCATGCGTATGGCTCTTTATGTCATTATTATTTTGTTGACCTTTATTTAAATGACACCAGCGTGCGAATTGATTTTCTATATACCATATTGTCAGTTTTATACTTTTTCTTTTTTAGTTTTCTATTCATTTTAGTCTTTTTTACTTTTTAATCCATTTTAGCCCTCAACTACCACCCGCTTCGGCGACAGCCACCCCGCCCCGCCCGTGCGCATCGCCGGAGCGCCTCCTTGCGCATGTCGCTGACCACCAGCACCACCTCGCCGTCGGCCTCCACCGCCACGTAATACCCACCGTGCGGTTCGGGGTGCCCCGCACCGAACTGCGCGCGCCTAGGGGTGGCAATGGGGACCCGTTCTCCGATCTCCGGCAGAAAATTCCTCTAACAGGGGACGGGCATGGAGAGAAATTTATCCCACGGGAATGTAAACGCGGAAAAACCATCCCCCATTGGGATGGTGGGGACGGGGACGGGTTTCCCCATGGGTACCCAAAATTACTTTTGTCTTTAGAATTGTTAGGTCGAAAAGATGTCATCTAGCCCATTGTATCCATATTTTCTAATATGTACCAACCGGACCTTCAATGTATCCAATCATCCTATTTTTTCTTCCCACTTAGCATAATTTTAGGGTAAAATGGTGATTATAGTTTTTCTTTTATGTGGAATTTTTTACGGGGATGGGTCTCCGATCGGGACCCGTTACCAGAATAGGGATCGGGACAGGGAAATTTTATCCTCGAGACGGGAAACGGGGATGGGGAAATTTTGGATCGTGGAATGGGGATGGGGAGGCACTCCTTGGCGGAGAATGTCCCCATTGCCACCCCTACGCACGTCGGAGGTCCCACAGCATGCACACCATCGCCGGCGCGCCGCAGCCGAGCTCCACACACCATGACCCCGCGCGCCGCCAGAACTATGACGGCCAAAACTCCACCCTGCACTCCACCACGATGCCGGAGATGCAGACGGCGAAGGTGTGCGGCAAGGACTAAAATGGATAAAAAGAAGTAAAAAGGACTAAAATCGATAAAAAAATTGCCAAAATGGCATAAAGGAAACCAATTCGCTCGTTCGGTGTCATTCAGGTGAAGGTCGATGAAAGTAATGGCATACAGAGCCAGGGGCGTGAATTGAGTTGCATGTGGATAAATTTCCTGCTCGGGGCCAGGACGCGACGAGGGTGAGTGGATCAGGAGATGATTTCGCTTCATTCTATGTATTTCTTATACGACACTGATGGTGGGCCCAGCAACTCACTTGTACCTTACCAGTAGGGGAAAACACATGAATAAAATTTCTACAAAAAAAATAATGTAAACGCTTCACATTACCAGTAGTTTTAGAATTTTTAGTGATTATTAATTTTACTCACATAGTAAATGGAACAGAGCGCCTTGATAAGCGGATAAGAATGTTTGGCAAGGGCAGGATGGATCCAACATAGAATGAACGTGTTTGGTTGCCTGCATTCGATCCGACAAGATTGAGTTGATGCAGTAGGATGATATTTGGATGGTTGAACATGAGCTGGAGCTAGGCCATCCTATGCAAATTCATTGTTCTTGTCTGTCTCCCCTCATACATCGAAATCAAGCACACCAATTGAGACAGGCTTCGACCGTGCAAGGGCGACAAAGCACATGATTTGCACGAGGAACAAAAGGGCGGGCATGGTGACGGCGCGTGGGACCTCCGGCGAGGTTGGTGTTGATGCGGGGATGCCTGATGCGAGCAACGGCCACGTCGAAGACCTGGACCACCAGATCCAAAGGTGACGGCGCCGATGGCTGCTAGATTCAAGGATGGCGGTGGTCGGGGAAGCCAGACTCGATGGCGGCGGAGCTCGGGGAAGTCAAATCCAGAGGCGACGGTACTCGAGGAAGCCCGTGGTCACCAGATATGGAGACGGCGGTGGTTGGGGAAGTTGGACTCGGTGGTGACTAGCGATAGTGCTCGAGGAAGCTAAATCCGCACAGGAGGAGACGGCGAACCGGGGACGAAGACGGCGGCGCTTGGGTGGGCTTGTCGCCGGTGGGTGTGCATGCAAGCAATTGAACACATGCTCGAGACGGTTTGATCAAGGTGATGCGGGCTAACCAGGGTTCACAAAACTGCCGGTTAACCTCGGCTAACAGCGCCTTCGCGTGGCCCGGTTAGATAAACCGGCGGTTTAGGGTTTAACGGTTTTGGCCAGAATTCCTTTAAATATTTTTTAATGTAAAATATACATAAAATTCCTAAAAATATTATTAATCATTGTAAGCATTTTGGCTTCAACAAAATTTTAAAATTCAAATTTGTAATGTATATTTTAAAGATTTTATCGATTTTCACCGATTTCGACATTTTTCTCAAAAAACGCGGTTAACAGCGGAAAACTGCGGCTAACCGTGAACAAAACCGATAAGATGAAATTTTGAATTTGAAGAAAAACCATACGGAACCGCCGGTTAACCGGCTCCGCGCCATTGCCGGCTCGGAAAGCTCTGACAGTTTTGTGAACCTGGGGTAACCATACACGCCGTTCCGCATCATCTCAACTGGCTCCGGTGATCCTGGCCAGCTCGGCCTTGCCTGACGAGGAAGAAATGGGGACCACACAACCCCATAAGAGCTACTGTAAAGCGACCCTAGCGTATAGTATCTTTTAAGAAATGCTATGAAAATTTACCGTTTGATTTTGACAAATGGAACCGTCTCGAAATACTTGCCGTTGGTAATTTGGTCGTGGTTTGGTCCAATTTTTTTTAACGAAAATACAAAGTTAGAAATCAGATAGGTAGGCAGAAAGGCCGAAGGCTGATTGACCTGACAAGAGGAATAAAAAAAAGGCACATACGTACGTCCTGCATGCAAGGCCGCAAGGGCCACGTTGAGGACTTGAGGTCATGCGCTGGTTCACTTCATATTGATAGAGAAGCAAAATATGTCCCAAAAAAGAGAAGCAAAATGGAGCATCACTTTGTAGTTTCCAACTAGAAAGCGCCTGTCTGAGAAGCCACGAGTGGGAAAAAACCAGTTAAATTAGCCCGTACAAGAAGTTGAACCAAACCATAAAAGCACTAACAGAATGTAGCACAGCTACACTTCCATCATCGAGTACTTACTCCCCGACGCGGTAGTGTATCCATTACTCGATGGTCAGTTCAGAATCACAGGGCATGAGCATGGAAACTTTGGTTATGGATATCATGCTTGCCTCTGTACATGTTATCGTAATCAGAGAGGAATGTCTTTACATATTGACTATATCAGAGTATTCCTAGGAA
Organism: Raddia distichophylla; assembly: GCA_005191435.1. NCBI lineage: Eukaryota > Viridiplantae > Streptophyta > Magnoliopsida > Poales > Poaceae > Raddia > Raddia distichophylla. The sequence continues at coordinate 4,357,601 of SPJY01035639.1, read as the reverse complement.
ACAACTGCGGTCCCAAAGGGAAAGGAACAATCTAAAACAACACGATCTATGCCAATGTAAGTGGGGGAGAAGGGGGCAGATTGATCTTACAGCATTTACAATGAGAGAGGGCCATGGCAAGATTATGACAGATTCCCAAGCAGAATGTCGCCTCGGTTCTTCTAACTCTACAACCTGGAATACCAAGGTTTGATCAGTTAGTGTACAGTAAAGGGACAAGCAAAAGTTTCGTATGTTACTGCTGAAACAATTATAGCACTCGAGCCACATTGCACACTATTTTAACTTTCAAATATACTTTCTTAGGTGATAAAATATATGTATGAGCAAAAGTGTAGATTATTACGTGAACATCTGCAGACGGTTATGGGAAAGCTGAGAACGCTTAACAGGCGAGATTATCATATTTCGCAGAGTTGCAGAAGGATTGTTCATGGTAGCTCCGAAGACTGGCTGTGCTGGCTGTCGGGATCTAATATCGACCGGAGGTGCTGTGGTATGAGCAGGAGATCCCCCAGACAGCTCAAATGGACCAGAGTTCGAATGGCGTTGCCTTGGTGGTGGAGCCCATCCCTCATCTCTCCGCCCTGTTGTTTCAGAAGGATCAACCAGTGAATCAGTTGATTTACGGAGAACTGAATTCATTTTAACAGATTCTAGAAATCCACAGAATTGCAGTGAACTTATTTGAGGCTGGATGGAAAACAAAATTAGCTAATGCAAATAGACAGGAACAAAGTATAGTGGTTGGATTCACAACAAAAGTAGCTCATGCAAGTAGACATGCCTTAAAATTACCTTGTCTCAGAGGGTCACCGCTATCCATTATGTTGGGCATGCCTGAGAACAAGTCTGGCTGAGCCCTTGGGAAGTAGTTGTTTGCAGGTTGAATGGCTGAACGCTTTGCTGATTCATACTCGCTTCTCAGCTGATCATACATCTCATCAAGCTTTCTCTTCTGCCTGGAAAGGGTAGTATAGTCAGGCTTCATACATGTTAGATTAAGCAGAACTCTGTTCTTACATGTGATTAAATACTGCCGTACAAGACTAACCTGGATTTCTCTGCAAATTTTTCTTGTAGCTCATGCTTATCCCTTGTCAAATTTTCAATCTCTTGTTCCATCAACTGACATCTTTTGGCCATCTTCTGGTATGCAGCATGCACTTCTTCCAGTTTCTCAGTAAACTTTGCCTGCAAAAGTTCACATTTTTGCCTACATTGACCAACAATTCTGTTCAGCTTGTACTGCATCTCCAGCTCCTTTTGTCCAATGTAAAACATGACACTTTTGTACGCACTCTTCATAACTGATTTATCAGGTTTAAGGAAAAGCTAGATAATTATCATACCAGCAACAAAATAATGAGCTTTGAACCGCAGTGACATAAACATTGATGTCATTGCCTCACACAAGTTTATACATTCAGTATTTTATTTTGTTGGCTTTACTGGGAAACTAAACCAGGAAAAGTGTAGTTAGGCATTGGAGTCCATATAGTGATATTATTCAACAAAGCAACAGATGATAAATTGGACAGTAGATCCAATCAACAATACAAAGTATCAAGGATACGTATCTGTGGAGAAATTCCAGCCATCGCCATCTGAAACAACAAGGGCACTGATCAGAACAGATGGATTTCAGGAAAGCACGTGATTTGTTTATTACAAATTGAAGAAATACATACATTTGTCCAATCATCGCTTGGATTTGTATCCACCGGTCTCATATGGCTGAAAAAAAATATTTAGATGATCTCAACATTATGAGACATTGGAGTTAATTTTGACTTTAGCATATGAAAGCAAATAAAAGCGATAACATGTTAGAAATTGAGACACATTTTAAGCGCTCCATCGGAGAGCCTGATCATGGGAATTGGCAAACATGCATAAAAAATATGTACGTTTCAGATATACTTTTGCGTTATTGTGTACAAGATATTGATTCAGGACATACGAAATGTATTTTTGCACAAAAAGATGATACCATTAAATATAACATAACGAATGTAACTTCAGGAGTAAACAATTGACCTTTTTGAAAGTACTTGGTCACAAATTGGACATGCACCATCGTTATTGAGTATTTTCTTAGCATCTTCTGTACCTGTTCAATTGGTAAATGGTAACTATCAGGTGAAGTAAAATATGTACTCAGCTATAAATGCATACCATGTTAACTTCTTTACAACAGAAATCTGATTATATGAACGGAAAAATAGAAGATTGCAAACATACATAAAATATGACCACATGTGGTTAATACAGATTGCCCTTCCAACTCCTGCCAGCAAGCATTGCACTTCATTGTTTCTCACTAGTAAATTAATTAGAGCTCGTGTGATGCAGAAACCTGCAGGTAAAAACATAGATTTGTGATATACAAAAGACAAACTGAAAACAGCAGGTTTTTACATTCTGCATATGATTGCTCTAAATCCAGATGAAACAGATCACAATCCATACCTACCTAAGAATCATCATAAATGCTAGATTTATGCAAATAGTCAACAGCCATGCACAAATAACTAAATTCACTTGTTTAAAAATTCTGGCATGTGTTACCCTGCAGACACTTGAATCACTCAGGTTTGAATATATTATATAGAAAAGTAACTACTGATCATGTTTTTGTTGGGTATCAGAGAGTTATCACTGATATGGTACTATGCAGCAATTCACAAATACACAAACAAGACCAAAATGAGTTTGTTAAAAAAATCAATGAGGCATTGAAGAAAAAGCACACACAACTTCATTGCATTTTGTAGAACCTACCGCACCACATTGGACTGTACATCATCAACCAGAGATGTGGAAATAAGAACGTAGAATACTAGAAATCTTTAGTTTGCCCATTGAACTCTGTTTTTTTATGAACCATCACATAGACATGAAGAATTATCCGTTTTAATAAGGCCAATGTCTAGGAAGCTCTACCATTTGCTGTGCACATGATTTCCAGGAAGATAAGAAAGCTTATAAGGCTTTGGTGAACAGGTGTGATTGTGTAAATGGTTTTAATGTCATTAATGTGTTCACCGAAGAGAGCATATCTATTGAACTCCGTTTTGTCACTAGCACAAACAAATATAAATGATTACATTCTTCAAGTAGTGCATCTTGGCTAAACATTATGAGTTAGAGAAGTCCATATGTGCAACTATTTTTCATGGACACTGGTGGATATGTGCAACTATTTTTCATGGACACTGGTGGTTCTGCACTCAACTTTATGAAAGATAAACAGTGTCTACAAGTAACACAATAATGAAGCGGCATGGATACTAAAATAACTAATATGCATGGTGTTGATTTAACATTGCAACATAGAAGGTTTTTGGTCAAAAAGTCAACCACTTTTCATTTCTGTGATGAGGATTGAGGCAAACACATAAAATTGTCATAAACAGTCTTATCAGGTTAATGTTATGATCTCGCAAATCAGAATATACTTAAGCTTAGTTGGATGACATTTGTTATAGTGGCCATGAGTTTACGGCTTTAAGCTTCAACATGTCACTCCTCAGAAACATTCTCCTATAAGTGTCCTTAATTACTAAGTATACTCAGTACTTTGAACAAGCCAGTCTTGATTCCTCCTAACCAGTAATTCATAATTTAAAATATAAATGGGAGTATAACAAGACTCTGACAAGTGACACCTAATTTTCTGTGTGAAATATTGACTTCACAAAGAAGCTAAGTTATTATGCCTTGTACATTTGCTACTTAATTACATGGGGAAAGTTCCTACAGCAGTGAGGTGACCTCTTATCAGTAGAGATCCCTACAGATTTTTTTTTCTAATACTAGACAATGATTACAATATACGGGGTCTTCCAAACAGGAGATATCAGATGGCGTAAGTCAGGATCCACTTGTGGCAATATATACAACATATACTAGATATGTGTAGAAACCCAGTGTACAATTTATTTATTTCATCAGTGTTGTCATGATACCTGGCTAACAATTCTGCAGTAGGAAGTAAATGAAACTAATTGTGCTAATCAGTACAAGAAGTCTGCAAAGCAACTATAGTATCTGGTCTCTCTAGGGAAATGCAGACAAATGGAGCTGAAAGTGCACCAAGGAATATGCATCTAGAACCATTTCCGCAAACCACAACATTTCATTTTCGAATTAACTATTGCAGGAGACCACATATACTTCTAGTTTAAACGTTTTACAAGCTGGCATAAAAGTTCATAGCAAAACTAAATGGAATGATCGAACCAGCTTGAAAAAGGTGATTATTGCTACATGATCCCAAATATCAGTCATTAAACCTCAACACTAAAGGCATTAATGTAGGTTCAGACAAGGTCCAATATTAAAAGCAAAAGCTTAACCACACATATAACAGAGACCAATATTAAACTGTATTGGTCTTCTATGTGTGGTTAGGCTTTTGCTTTTAATATCACATTTTGGATTGGAAGCATCATGAGCCATAGGAAGCAATAGTTTTAAATCACCAAACAATGCAGGGCTATGAACTCACATCATGTGTGGAGCTGAATGAAAGCCATGGAAAGCTAAGCACACCAAATTGCAAAACCCTACCTATCTGGTGCGCCGCCGATTCCACAAACCCGCAGCAAAAACGGAGACGAAATCCCCCTGACAAGTTGGCAGCCAATTGCGCCCCCCGAACACGCACTACGATCGTAAGGGCAGCACGCACGATCCCGCAACTAAATCTGCAAAAAAAAAATGTTCCAAAATTGGTTGGAAAAAAGCCTTCAAACCAGACCTAGATTGGGTTCAGTGCCAAGCAAGAGATCAAACCCAACCCACGAAATGGCGAGGCGGCGCGATCGGATGGAACCGCGGGAGATACCTCGCCCAAGCACGCCCGACGGACGAGCGGAGACCCAGGAGCGCCGCCGACCACCGATCACGCGAATGTTGGCTGCGGCTGCGGCTTCGGCGGCGAGCACTTGGCGGGCCTGCGCGCCTCGCCTCCGCGGTGATCCGGTCGCCGAACTGCAAAGGGGGCGGGGGCCCGCTGCTGCGGGTAGGGGGTCGGGGAGAGGCGGCGGCGGGATGGTCAAGCCGTCGCGGGAGGAGGAGGCGGTGGACTCAGAGAATAGAGACGCTGGCGCGAGGAAGCGGGAGCACGAGCAACGAGGCCACGGAGACGGAGGATGCTTCATCACCGTGTGGTCCCACATGTCAGCCAGGTATGGATTGCCTGATCACGCGAATGTTGGCTGCGGCTGCGGCTTCGGCGGCGAGCACTTGGCGGGCCTGCGCGCCTCGCCTCCGCGGTGATCCGGTCGCCGAACTGCAAAGGGGGCGGGGGCCCGCTGCTGCGGGTAGGGGGTCGGGGAGAGGCGGCGGCGGGATGGTCAAGCCGTCGCGGGAGGAGGAGGAGGAGGAGGAGGAGGCGGCGGCGGTGGAGACTCAGAGACAGAGAGTGGAGACGCGGGCGCGACGAAGCGGGAGCACGAGGCCACGGAAACGGAGGATGCTTCATCGCCGTGTGGTCCACATGTCAGCCTGGTATGTATTATTTTTCCTTCCTTGGTTCCGGCAAGAGTTTTTTTTTTCCGAAAATTCCGGGGGACGGGATCCCGTCCGGGCGGGTCTCCGCGCCCAGCAGAGGAGGAAGAAGGGAGGAGGAAGGAAGAAGGAGGAAGGAGGAGCTGACCTTGCCGTCGCCGCCGCCGAGCTCGCCGCCGCCGTTCGGGTTAAGGTTCTGGGGGGTTGGGTTCCTCGGGGTTTAGAGGGAGGTCGGGGAGGCGACGAACCGGGGGTGGGTGAGGTTCGTCGGGGGCGGCGGTAGAGACGGTGGTGGCGCCGCCGGAGCAGGTGGAGGGGGTGAAGGCGGTCAGCCAGCAGTGGAGGGGGACTGCCCCTACCCCCTTAGGTTAGGGTGGGCGGCGACGGCGCGGCGGCGGGACAGGAGGGCAGAGCGGCCGGCGGCGAGGGCACCGCTGGCCGGGGCGGGGGTGTGCGGAGCAAGAGGCGAGGGGCGAGGAGCGCGAGGCGAATGGAGGGGAAGGATCCCGTCGGGGTGGGCTCCCGACGAGATCCCGTGCGCTAGTTGCACCCTTTTTTTTCCAGAGGGTATAAAAAAGCCCAAGCAACTCACTCCTAACCCCTAAACTAACAGCGGACCAGAGTTATAGGTTGCCAAATGGACCGGTCTGGCTGAACTGAACTGAACCTGGGCCTGCATCTCGGCCCGTCGGGCCGGCCCGGTTCTGTTTGCACAGTGGCTGCCCGACCGGTTCGGTTCGGCCGGGTCGGTTCGCTACTC
>SPJY01035639.1:4282780-4351275 GCA_005191435.1 Raddia distichophylla | reverse complement strand
GCCCTGTTCTTTTCAGCTGATTTTAACGGCTGAACAGCTGAAAGGCTGAAATGACCAAATTTCAAGCGCTTCTTGAGGTTGTCTCGAGATTCGGATCCATTTTGTTTTACTTGTTTTTCAAAGCGTTTCGACCCACCTTCAAAATAATGAAAAAACGGACTCAGAAGACTCAACTCAAACCATGTCATTTTAAAACTTTGATAAATCGTTAAGCTATTAAGCCATTAAGCTGAAAAGAACTGGGCCTTAAATTGAACGTGATGTACTGACGTTGGCACGAAGACTTGAAAAAACACATGTTAAAACTTAGGAACTATACCGATAAAACTTTGAAAAAACTTCTAATAAAATTTTCCGTGAAACGAATGGCACAAGAATAATTTCTTTTCAAACCTAGAGGAAATATCAAGGAAGGAAAATTGGAAAAATGCATGTTAAAACTCGAAAACTCTATCGTTGAAAAAACTGCTGATATTCCTATAGCTTAAATAATAAACAATACTATTTGCAATGTACTACGCATTTAGCTAATCCAGAAACTATGCTTATTTATTTTAATGTAGCTAATATATAAAACATTTAAAAATAGGATAGACATCCGAATGCATCGACTCACTTGGCTTGGTCTGCGGGTCGACGGAGATGGAATCGAACTCCGACTCCGAGTCGGTCGTCGACGGCGGCCGATAAATACCCACATGGCGGCGGATTCGACGAGCCGAGACAACGGCATTGGCGAGCGAGCGATATGGAGCAGGAGCATGACTACTACGTGCCCGAGGTGCCGCCGCAGCCGGGGGTGCTGCTCCCTCCGGGCGTCTACTTCGACCCGGGCGACGTGGAGGCGGTGCAGAACTACCTGCGCCGCCGCCTCGCTGGCGAGGCCATGGAGGACGTCAACGGCGTCATCTTCGACGCCGACGTCTACGGCGACGGCCCGGACGTGCTGCGGCGGCGGTTCCCGCCGGGGACGGTGCGCGACGGGCACGAGAACACCAAGTGGTGGTTCTTCACCCGCTACCGGCTGCAGAGCCGGGGGAGCCGAGCCGTCCGGCGGATCGCCGCCGGCGGGTCCTGGCACCTGGAGCAGACGAAGAAGGAGCTGCTGTTCGTGGACGGCCGCCTGCGAGAGCCGGTGGGATACAAGCGCTGCTTCAGGCTCCTGACGGCCGAGGGGAGGAAGTCGTCGTGGATGATGGAGGAGTTCAGCAGCTTCACGGACGGCGGCGGCAATGGCTCCGTGCCCGTGCTCTGCTGCATCAAGCTCTCGAGAAACGCGCCGAGGGAGGAGGTCGTGGCCATCTTCGGCGAGCACGCCGTGCCGGCCACTGACGGGCCCCGTGGCGGCGGCGCGGCGGAGGAGAAAGCTCCCCGGGTGCCCCGGGTGGTGGTTCCGGTTGAGTGCTTCGACGCGGTTCAGGCTCTGCTGCCGCAGGGGAGCATTCGCGGTTTGGACCCCGGCCATGGCGCGCCGCAGCCGCAGCCGGCGGCGGTCGTCCATGATCATAATGGTCACGAGAGTTTCTTAGTGGCCGCGCCGCCGCCATATCAATTTGCCGGCCATAATTACAACGAACAGTTATTCTGGGAGACGGAGCTACCGTCGCCGCCATATAACTTTGCCGGCCATAATTACAATGAACAGTTATTGGAGGCGGCGCCGCCGTCGCCATTTCAACTTGTAAGCTACAATAACAATTTGCAGTACCGGGAGCCTGCACCGCCGCCGCCGCCGACGCCGACGCCGCCTGCCGTTCATGGTAATCACGACCACGGACAGTTCTACTTCCCGGCGAAACCGATATCAACGTCGAGATCTGTCGATGACTACATCATGAACGTGAGCGCGGAGGCGGCGCCGCATCAGGAAGCACAAGACATGGCCGCGGCGGTAACCCAGTTCATCGACGACGACGGTGACGGTGCCGACTTCCTTGCCGCAGTCGAGGAGCCGCAGCCTACATCGGCGCTGCCAGAGAACCCCACAGAGCCGGCGAATGCCGCGGCCGAGCTAGGCGCCGCCGTTGCGCCGACCGCCCTACCTTCGGCAGTCGCCGCTGGTGAGCCCACGGCGGGCGCAGAGTCGCTGCCGCGAGACTTTTCCGACATGATCAGCATAGGGGAAATGCAGCCGCTTTCGTATGATGAATTGATTGTGCAAGCTTTGTTGTCCAATCCAGATGCTCAATTTGATCTCTAGGCCGGCATGCAGAGTTTAATTCCTTCGTTTCTTGGTGATATGGCAGGAGTCAAGAATTGGCCAGTGTTTTGTTTAGGTTATTGTTTTGTAGTTAGTGATTACTTCATTTATACGGTAATTCTTTCATTGCCCATTGTGTGAGGAAGTAGTATACTGGATTTGTTTCAGCCAGACGATTGATGTTGCGTTGCCTTGTTTAATTACTTTTCGCACTACTATCATTCAGTAGAACCTGTTACTTGCCTCATGCAGTCTCCTTTTTAAAAAAGTTTGGACTGCTATGATTCAGTGGATCATGCGTACATAGAAGATTATCTACCAAACAAATTAAAATCGCTTGCCTCATGCAGTTGTTTTGTGTTTTTTTGGACGCCACACCGAAAAAAAACGAGAGAGGGATGATGTTCGTCCTTCGGTGCGCACCCAACGGATGAGCCTCAGTCCTCTTCTCTGTCATCACCTCCATCCTCCTGCCTCTTCCCCAATCTCTAATTGCCCTCTTGCTGTTGGATCCGGTGTCCGGCGCCTGCTACCCACTCCTTCCCTATCTCCCCCACCATCATCCCGCCAGATCTGCTTCATGCCTCCTCTACTGTTGCCGCCTCTACCACCACCCACGACCAGCTGTGCCATCATCGCTCTACCACCCAACCTCCCCCGCTTGCGTCAACAACCACACCCACGCTAAAATTGTATGGTGACCTACAGCCACCGCCGGCCCAACCGTCTTCTACTGATCCCACAGCTTGGGCAGCTGCGCCGCTGCCTCGCCTCCCTATCACCCATCCACGATCCCTTCCCACCGCTGCCTCCGACATCCCTCTAAGCCCGGTGCGAAGAGAACCATCTTTAACCCAAATCCAAACCCTAACCAAGGGGAAGGGGGACGGTGCAAAGGTTGTCGATGGGGGAGGATGCACGAGGAAGGTCGAGGTTGGTAGTGCGAGGGGGAAGATGATCACGAGAAGGAAGAAGAGGCTCGTTCACTGGAAAAAAAATGGTGATCCATTTTCCAATCTTTGAGAAAAAAACTTTTAAAAACAAGTGCCCACAATTTTAGATTTCAAAGAACATAGATTATGAATATCCAACTTAAAAGATCCAGGAGATATAGCTATACTTCACCAAAACACACTTGAGACAAAAGTAGTGTTACCCAACCTACGATATATAAATCAAGATTGTAACAAAATAGATCTCGACAAGACAAAAGGTTCTAGGCCTGTTTGGTTCTCAGCATCGGTTTCATCGGGTTCCTCAGTAATGGCTCACCATCATCGCCTGTGCCACTCGTGGAGCGACCTTTACGTAGTTGGGATAACTTCAAGAAAAAATTGATTATTTGACCTCCAAAAATTATTTCAATTTGTTTTTCTCATCTCACCGATACATGGGATCCTACAAGTGCAATTGTTTGTGTGGTACAATTCTTAAAATCTTCTTGACTTCAAAGTTATATTCTTGCCCCTTGAAAACTTATCTCTATTTGCACTGTGGCATATATCTATTGTGTCATCTGTTAGTTACCAAAGTGGCTACATGCCTACATTTGTGGGCATGCGAGTCAGCCTAGATGTCCACATATTTGTCACCTATTCTTCCACCTCTCGTCTCTCTCAATCTCTCTTATAGTCGAAGGAAGGGATATGAGGGTCGTCACCTCCATCTCCTCACTGCTAAGTTTATTAGACACTACTACCATCTCTCCTTCCCACTCAACCTCCCTCCTCTGCTCACCTATCTCTCTTTCTTGGCAAGCACGGTGCAAGCCGGCCTAGCAATGCCTTGAAGCTCAGCCTGGCCTTGAGGACAACGAACCAAGATGGCCACATGCCAACCTAGAAATGATATCACCTTGATACTCGAGTCGTTGTGACTAGGTTACGATGGGAGGCGGCGGTGCCTTGAAGCTCAAGCCATAACTTTGGGTTGTACATGAGCAACCTCGAGGAAGTAGCCGGCATCTTGATGATATCACAAACACTTAGCCCAAACTAATGTAGCAGTTCAATCTTCGGCTTGTCAACCTTCTCAAGGTCGGTTATTAGGATATGGTTATGTCGGCGATTGGGAGTCAGCTCCCACACTAAGCTTACCTGTTGAATGAAGGATCAATTAGGCCCTTTCCATGCTAGAGAGGGACTTCGCGGATGGCTAACTACCTAAGCACAAAAGGGGACATGGTGATTTTTCACCTTAGTTTAGGAAGCCCACTACTAGGATGACAGCCTTACAACATGGTGATTTTTCACCCTAGTTTAGGAAGCCCACTACTAGGATGACAACCTTACGTCTAGCCTTGATTAATGTGGAAAGAATATGTATAATGAATGAGCGGTCGAGCTACACGCAACTTGGGTGCTTTGAGATGAATACAAGCAATGAATCTAAGCTAAGGATCAGAATTCTTGAAGCTCTTTCTTTCTAACTTGTTTGTTGTCTCAGTTCAGGACCGGGCGCTCACCTCCTTCCCTGTTTGCATGAGTCTGTCTAAACGGTAGATGCATCCACTATTTATATGCACTGAGAGGGCTAACAACCCCTGATATGCGCCTAAGGACTATCAGTCGCAAGGGCACTGTAGAGGATCTTCTTTGACGGGGTTGGCGTTGTCCATGATGCCATGATATTGGAACCTAGCGTACGGGACGGCCAAGACGCCCTCTTTTGACAACGAAGCACCTCGAATCGGTACATTTCCCAACAATCGGTTAATTGGCAAAGGCCACTCGTAATCATGCATTCGTTTGAGCAAAGGGTTGCTCGAGCTAGTCTGAAGAAGGTGACAAGTAGGAAAGATGTTCGGGGCGACCGGTGGACACACCTTTGGTCATTGCTCGTGGCAGAGCAACTTTATAAGGGGGCGATGCTCGAGGCCATCGGGCAGCCAAGTGCTTGGCCTCAGGCAATTCATTAGGAGCATACAATGGTTCTAGAGAGTTGCTCAAGTATGCTTATTCCTAGGGACTCGTTCCAATCCCGAACAGCTTATTACTCCTCATAATCCGAAGGATCTTGTCGAAGTATCGAAATAAGCTGATCCATAACTTGAACGTAGGGATGATGTCACATGAGTGGAGGGCCCGGGTGCCACTAGCTATGAGAAAACAGATGATCTCAGGAACAGAGATGCCGACGTGACCGTGGAGGGAGGCGAGGTTGGGGGTTGAATGTTTCCTATCTTGGCACGGAGGAGCAGTGGGTCATTTGAGAGAGAAGGGTGAGCATGACGTTGGCTTGGAGGAAGACCTAAGGTGGGGCCTTATTGGACGCTTTGACTACTTGAGTGCAGGTGAGGTCACGTGTGTCAACATTGTAGTCCTCAATGACGTGGCGGAAGCGAGAGCGCGAAGACAGAGAGAGAACAATAGTCAAATTGTGATGGGATGGGAAGCGGCACAAAGTAGCGGATGAAGCTATTTTCAGAGGTGGAGTAGCATGATGTCGATAGCAATGTAGTGGACTAGAGGGTTTTACCACCGTAATTATTGTCAACAAAGGCATTAGGGAAGATTCGACAAATGACATCAAATAGGGAGGCCTCGGTGGGAATGACATTAAGTTCGCGTGCCTTTCACAACATGAAACCATTGCTGTGAATTTCTTCATTTAGTAACACTCACGACATTTTCACCATAAAATGCCCTTGCAGGACCCACTTCTCATCTTGTTTTCATCAGCCAGGTACTGATGTAAATAGGCTGATGTAATATCGTTAATGTAAATACAACTATTTACATCAGCCCTGATGTAAATAGCTTCTATTTACATCAGCCTGAGGACTGATGTAAATATTTATTGTTGGCCCCTGCCGGCAACTGGGATGCTGACGTGGCACTTATTTACATCAGCCAAGCTGATGTAAATAAGTTCCACGTCAGCTGCAAGGTGCTTGTTCTAGCCACGTTGGCACTTATTTACAACGGTCAGAAGCTGATGTAAATAATCTCCACGTCAGAATATGTTGTTATTGCATTTTTTTGCACTAGCCTTGGCTGATGTAAATAATTCAAAAATTCAGCAGCATTTTCGCTGATTTATTGCAATTTCAAATACATTTTATAAAATCAATTCACAGTATATAATATCCACAATTCACAGCTCATGACATGCATAATTCACATCCATCCACACATGACATCGATCATATGACCAATTCACACATAAACATCCATATATCCTCATATATAAAGTTCACAAATCCCCAAATCCATATAGTAGTAACACAAGACGATAATTTAACAAAAGAGTGCAATAACTTCATACATAAGCCATGTACGACATACAACTCGCAATATCACAAATGCAACAAAAGGCTTCAATTTGGAGGAGTGGCGTCCTGAGGAGTACCGACGAAGCGATGACCACTACAGGCATCACCTCCAGAAGCAAGGACGTTGCCAACTGAGGAAGAACTTCTGGTCGAAACATTGTTGCCTAAACCAACATCTTGATTGTCGACTTGTTGATTACCTTCAACACCGGCATCAGGAAGGGGAGTGGGAGGAATAAGCTGTGTAAAGATTGGTGGAGGTGGAAGCGGGGGGAGATCCAATAGCGCTCCAAACTGTCACGCCATGTATGCCTATAAACAACATAAGTATTGTATTATTATCTAAAATACGCAAATAATGCATTAGTAGATATAACTATATATTGAAATGAAACTAACAATTATGGTCCAATGTCAAGTATATATTTGTTGTTTTACTCTAAATGTTTAACTATATATCTAAAATACGCAAGCAATACATGTCTAGGTATTAATTCGCTGCTTTACTCTAAATGGTCCAATGCACAAATATGGAATGAACTATATTCGAAGCAGGCATATTATAATATGGAAGAAACTCTTACTTGCAGAGTTGCTTGTTGTTGTGCCTACCATGCCTACCATGACATCATGTATTCTTGTTGCTTCTTTAACTGCTCATCTAGCTCAGCCTCACGGGTTGAACGTTGCCTTAGTTCTGCCTCTCGGCGAGTCTCACGATCATTTGTCCCTCCAACGTGTGAAACATTAATTGACCTCACTGAAGCCAAGATAGCGCATGTATCCAAGCAACCATTAAGCATGGAAAAACTTCCATGCTTCTTGCCACCCCCGCTAGTGTACAAAGCAACAGGATCAACAGGTTCACTCCTCCGGTGGTAATCAGGCCCGTGAGTGTCAGTCATCATTTTTCCATAACTAGCCTACAAATTTATATTATTTACATAAAAATTTACAGAATTTTATGAGTTGTTCAGAAACATAATATTGTATACTAACCAAGCTATCTGTAGCCCTCTGAGAGCAGAGTTGGTCTGGATTTGCAGGATCAGAATCCCGATGGCCTCGAATGTAAGCTTGAATATCCGTTGGTTTTGTACCGCTTTCCGCTTACTACAAATGAATGTAATTACCCAAAATTGGCAATTGTAATAACTTGTGATCAAATGCAGTATTATGAAGTAGTGTGTACCATTCGATGTGCAAGGCAAACATGTCCATCAGCACCATACCGCTGAGCTACACTCGGGCCCGCCTCCCTGTTACCTCTCATCTTCTTTGAACTTCGAACAAAATCAGAAGAGGCCCAACGGCGAGCAAGTGCATTCCATGCTTTAGGACATTTATTGAACCAACCCAATATAAACTCCTGATACTGTTCCTCACGGAGGTAGATTTTTGCAGCACCCAGCTTCTTGCTCATGTCCTGGTGAAGTACTTTCTTGTAGTACAAGTTCACTGCCTGGACACATACCTGACACATCATATCCCTGACAACCCTCGTCGATGCCTTTTGAAAAACACTTCTTGCCTTATGTTATAAAGACTGCTCCTCACCACGTGCCAAACGGTACCTTTCCTACAAAGAGAACAATTTGAAGATAGATTATATGAATATTCTCGACCCAAGTCCTCAACCATCTCATCCAACCTATCAATCTCTATATCAACATCTTCATCTTGATCAGACGTCTCTCTTCTCGGTGCCTCGCCATGTTCATACCACGTATAATAGTTTGGCATGAAGCCAAATTTACATAGGTGGCCGGTCATCACGGACTTCCCCACTCGAGTGAAAAGGCGACACTTAGAACATGGGCACTCCACTATCCCTCCCATAGGAGTTGGGGAGAAAACCCGATCCACAAAAGCCTGTGTATTGGTTTACCATTCTTGCGAGTGACTCATATCAGTAGCCCAACCATCATACATCCATGCACGATCATTTGCCATATTAACAATAGTGGCTGAATGAAAAAATAAAAGTGAAGGCGAGTTAGTGGTTCAATCCTAATAGAGTTCTAGGCAAGGATAGGTTCTAAACCCACCCATCGATGGACGGCTAGACGCGGTGTATCGTGGATGTTGTATAATCCAAATGAAATTTCGGCAGCATAACCCCGCTGTTCTTCGAACGCACGCTTGATACTTGTGCATCGGAGAACAACATAGTTATGCAACCGAAATTCCGTTCGAATCATACAACATCCAGGACAAACCACGCTAAGTCGTCCATCGTCGGGTTGTCCAAAAACGTGGACAATTCAGGAGCGATACATCTCATAATTTAATATGAATTATATTGCTCCCAAACGGGTGACGTATAGGTTAGGTTGTCGCGTGTTTTTAAAAATGTAAGTCATAACATTAAGATCAATTAACATGTAAACACAAGATAATATTGCAAAATTAATCATTCTTACACAAATATTGTAAACAACATTCACAAATTAAACTTTCTAGCATAGATTACCAAACATTGACAATTTCAATCATTGCTAAACCCAAATCAAACACCCTAAATGCCATGACAATCGCATTAACTAGCACAAATCGACTCTCCATCAACAATCCCTTATATGTATGCATCAACATGGTTCTCCCTGTTCTCACAGGCGCGGGGCGGCGGCGGCTGAGGGGGGCGGCGGTGGCTGAGGGGCGGCGCGGGGTGGCGGCGAGGGAACCCTAAGCCCGATGCGTATTTGGTGATGCATAGGGGGCTGGGTAATAAGTTATGCAAAAATATTTATATCAGGCTGATGTAAATAGTACAATAAAATTTTTAAAAGCTACTGCGGGCTTGCTTGGTGTATTTAGATAGCCTTATTTACATCAGTTATGTATTTACATCAGCCTGGCTGATGTAAATAGCCTTATTTACCTCAGCCTGAAGAAACTGATGTAAATAGTCTCGTATTTACATCCGCTCTATGGAAGCTGATATAAATATTTTTGGCTGATGAAAACAATCTGAATTCTTTTAGTGCCCCATTCTTCTCTCTCTTCTTGAGTTCCATCTCTAGAGAGGTTGCCTCATGTTGGTGATGCCTCAACGTTGACTCGCCCTTGCGCCATCACCGTCATCCCTTCCCGCTGGACATGATGATGGCGATGGCGCGAGATAGTGGTGGAGGCAGTGCTGGCATGAAGCGAGCTCGCCAAAGTTGGAGATCAAAAAGAAAGAGGAGTTACAATTGGATGAAGAACATGACAAGTGGGTCCCAACGGGGCATTTTGGGGAGAAAACTTCACAAGTGTTACCAAATGAAAGAAATTCCCAGTAAACGGTATCATTTCACGAAAGGCATGCGAACTTAATGTCATTCTCACTGAGGCCTCCCTATTCGGTGTCATTTGTTGAATTTCCTTAAGGCAAAATGGACCGTGGTTCTAGATTTTGTTCAGATCTGAGGTCTCACGCTCAACACCTCAAACTTCAAGAAAAAAATCATTTGTGCTATGTAAGACTGCATTTTTTGAATTTGTCCTCCTTGTTTTACAGACGCATGGTATCCTATAAATGCAATCTTTTTGGTGAGACAAATCCTAGAATCTTCCAAATGTCAAACTTATGTTATTGCTTCTCGAAAAGTTTTCTCCATTTGCACCGTGGTCTAGATCTATAGGCCATCCGTTAGTTATTGAAGTGGCCGCATATATGGGCATGTGAGTCTAACTTAGCATCCACGTATTCGTCGTCTAATCTTATTCCACCTTTTATTCCTCTCAATCTCTCCTTGAGTCAAAGGAAGGGATAGGAGGGACGTCACCTCCATCTCCTCACCACCACACCGGCTGGCCACACCGCCATCTTACCTTCCTAGTCGTCCTCCCTCCTTTGCTTGTCTATTCTCTTTCTTGGCAAGCACGTGCAGGCTGGCCTGGTCATGCCTTGAAGCTTGCCCTAGCCTTGAGGACAATGAATTGAGATGGTCACGACCACCCTAGGGCAACAACACCTTGATGCTCAGATCATTGAGGCTAGGTCTGGGTGGGAGGCAACGGTGCCATCGTGGTAATGCATGGTAGGGGGTGGTTATGATGCAACAAAGGAGTTGGAATTAGCAAGGGCACTCTATGGTGCAAGATGGGAAGGGGTAATGCGACGGCATAGGCTAGGAGGTGGCCATGGTGCGGGCTGGGAAGATGGGAGACAACGATGGTACGGGAGGGGAGGCGGAGATGGTGCATGCTAGGAGGAGGGGAGGCAACATTGGCATGGGCTAGGAGGAGTGAGCTTCAAAGGCGAAATTCCGATGGCAATGTTGGCCAAGCTCATGCGACAACTTTGGTTCACTCTTGTCGAGCATGGTTAGGACAAAGTGAACATAGAGAGTGTGTGGGTGGGGTTGGGGGAGGGAGGGGGATACAATAGCCAAGAGGGTGCCACGTTATCTTCGTTTGATAAAATCGTAGCTATGTCAGTAGCTAAGGAATGCCCAAGCGAATGTAGTGCCACGTTTTAAAGAAAGACAACTTTCATGGATGAAAAAGTAGTTTTAAAAATACAAGGCTAAGTGACACTTTAATACAACTTTAAGAGGCTGCAATATATTTTACACTATTTTTATTCAGCATTCATACGACAATTTCCATCCATTTTTGGCCCGAGTCGCTGGCCAGAGTGTCACATACTGAAAATCTGTATATCAACCCGCCGCATCATCCATTCATCCTATAAATCGAGCATCAATCACGGTAAACTCTTTCTCATAATTTCTACGGTATTGGTCGTGTACATTGTATAGGTCCACTCTCCACCTAGCTTAACCTCATGGATGCTTGTGATAATAGGTCTTTCTAGCTAGCTATTCCTTCTGGAGTACCAATATAATGGATGCCGTTCAATGTTGCGTCAGGCAATCCTTCTAGATCATCGTCACCTACGTCGTCATCTAGAAATCTGTATATCAAACTGCCGCATCAACCCCTGCACAAAGCAATCAATAATATTGGTGAGTACTTCACATAATTTACAATGCATATGGTGCATTCTGTATGTATATACAACTCAAGTCTCTAGCTCAACCTCATTTCGTTTGTGGTGATGGGCCTTTCCAGCTCCCATTCTACAATTTCTAATACAACGGTGTTTAGCAGTGCATCAAGTGATCCTTCTGGATCAATGCCACCTTACATCATCATCTAAACCTGTGGATCAATGTATCACTGCAACTCGATCCAGCATCGTGTCCACATGTACTCCCCGCGTTATGTCATGATTCAGGTTAGCAACTTGCATTTACATGTTTATAGAGCTAGAAGAAGCCTAGAACATGATGTGCTTTCGGTAAACAATGACTAAGGCCTTGTTCCTTTCAGCGTGTCATTACGTTGGCATATTACTGTAGCAAAATTAAGAGCACTCATAAAGAGGTCTAATGATTAAAAAAAATAGTTTTAGGAACTTTGGAAGGACTACTAAAAGCCACGAAAAAATCACTATAAATTATCACAACATATAGGCTATAAAAAAATAACAAATTTTGCTACAGTAATACGCAACGGTACGTAGCACTGAAAAGAACAAGGCCTAAGATTATATAGTTTAGCAAATTACCTGCCAGGCTGCAGAGAGATGCAATCTTCCACAAACACCATTGCTGTCACTCTGGAACTATGAGGGCTGACAGTCATCTCAAATAAAACAACCTGGGAATCAGATTTACATACTCCCTTCCAATGTCTGATGATGGCACCTGTTATCGCACCTTTGCCGATTCACCATAAGTTTGTTGCATCCTCATTTACTTCCAACATTCCAACTAGCTGGTGGAGCAGGCCGGCCTACGTTCTCCTTTCTTAGTTGTGATGTGATTGCCTTCTCAGAATTGGTTACCTCTGTATTCACAGTCATGACCGACTATGATGATTGGAGCAATTATTCACCAAGCATTTCTAGCAAAGATTTCAAATTTCTCCTTTATAACCCTATTTCCTACGAACTCTATCCATCTTCTAAAATTTCTTTAAAATTTCTTCACACTTTACATTACATTCTAACAGACTCCTCTCCAGCCACAACCTTATTCCTAAAAAGTCAAATAAACAGTATTTTACAACTAATGCTGGAGATGCTTAACACATTGCCTTCTCTCCCACCAAATATACAGGGGGAGAGATGGGCTATGGTTAGCTCAGCTGACCAAGACTCCTTTGCAAAGCTGGCCATCAGATTTGCTTCCCCTGCCGTCCAATTTCATTCACCCTCCTACAGCCCCACAAACCTGACCCAACCCCCTCCGACTACCACCCCTGAGAGGCTGAGATCGTGTGTCCTTCAACATAATTCAGATTAACTTTGAGCCACTGACATGTCGGCCATGGCAACATGGGTACACATATCAGCGACCCAAAGTCACTCTAACGTCAGAGGATATGCGTCCCACCTCTGGCCCCCTCCTACCCAGATCCCTCTGTCCTCTCGCTCCCTCCCTCATAGTCATAGGCACCACTCCTTTCCTCCCGTCAACTCCAGCCACCGCCTCCAAGCAAAGAGCTCCACCCCACCTCCATCACTTGCTGTTTCCTTCTCCCCTACTACACCACCAGCCGGTAGAGAGGCACACTGTCACCTTCCCTCCACTCACTTGCCACCAATGCCACCAAGAAAGGACCACCAAACACTCTGCGTCCTCGTTGTCCGCCTCTGACTCCAGCTCTAAAAAAAAATGTGCCACTGGGGACCTCCATCTCCGGCTCCATCTGCACCACCAATGAGCCCGTGGGAAGAGCTGCACTGCTAGGGACCTCCGCCTCTGGCTCCATGTGCACCATGTCGCCACCAAAGATCTCCATAGCCACCTCTAGGTCTGCAAAGGGTGTTCCCTACTATATGGAAGCGAGGAAGAAGATAACAAGGAAGAGTTGAAAAGAAATTATAATTTTCTGCATATATGTACTTCAGATCTGAACACATTCTATTAGATGAAATTTACTGTACTTTACATTGTTGCAGTTCTGTTCTATTATTTATGTGGCACATGTCAACTCCTTGTGTTGTTGACGTTGGTGCTCAAGCTCTAAACTGAATGCAACGAGAGCTTGCATGATATCAATTGATGAGAGCTTGCATGGTATCAATTTTTTTTAGAATTAATAAGCTTGCATAATATTCATCAATTTTTTTAGAATTAATAAGCTTGCATAATATTCATTGATGGGTCAGAATTGAATCTATGCTTATGCATCAACTCTTGCCAGATTCTATAATTCTGATGAAACATTCCTAGCACCTAGAGCAATTGTATGTACAAGCTATTTTTAACCGAAAAAATGGTCTTTTCATGTTAATGAATAACATGCAAACTATTTATGCTTGTGTGTTGAATGCCCTGCGCCGCCAACCAGCCACGCTGCCCCACAGCCCATATCGCCGAAACTTTCTAATACCAATTATACCCTTACGCGGAAGCTCTTAGTCCTAGGTACCTTGTCATACCTCTCCAAGGAAGTTCCATCTCACTAGTGATGGCCACTACTTGGAAAAAGCCTTACTGAAGTAACTAATGAGCAAAGTTACAGTTGTTGAAATGAAAATGGAAAAATATGTAGCTAAATTAAATTGGACAACCCTGACGTGTTGATAAATAAGCAAAGCAAATATCAGCTAAAAAGTGGAAACAAAGCACATGCTATTCAAACAAAAAGGACAAAAGTACAGCTAATACAACCCATTAGCCCAAACCCAGCTTTCCCACGTACATGAGTCACAAATATCCACAATAAAAAAAATCGCAAGTAATCCTGTTACCGAAATAAAGATTTAAAAGAACTTACCACAAATAAACATTGATTAATTAGCATAAGATATAGCTTTTAGCTATTAGCCTCAGAGAGAGGATTTTCCCAGCACAAGCTGCAGCATAAGCATCTGCAAGGCCAGGAACAACAGCCATGTGATTCCTCATTCTTGTTGCAAAGCGTTTCTCAGAAGCATCAACTAATTGGCGGAAACCAACACCATTTTTTAACAATCCCTTCGACTGCAGGATCTTTATAACATAATGCCGTGGTGCCAGCCGCTTCTCCAGGCTGTAGCTGAGCAGCACAGGCCTGTCCACA
Source organism: Raddia distichophylla (assembly GCA_005191435.1). Lineage (NCBI taxonomy): Eukaryota > Viridiplantae > Streptophyta > Magnoliopsida > Poales > Poaceae > Raddia > Raddia distichophylla. Next base: position 4,336,738 of record SPJY01035639.1, on the reverse strand, counting down.
ATGTACTCTCGCTCCAAGCCAACCTCAGAGACCATGAAGTCTATCTTCCGGCAAAGTATATCCTCAGATAACGCTAGAATATGTGGCCTCTTGCAGACTGCAACGCTGAATTTGTCATTGGAGCAACCAAGAGTGGTCTTCAAGAACTCAATCTTGCACAGAAGTTTCTCCACCGATATTCCTAGAATACTTGGCTGTATGCAAACCGCGTAACGGATCTTCTCCATGGAGCAACCGAGAGTGCTGCTCAAGAACGCCATCCTGAAGGCAACCTTGTCTTCATTGACACGACCAGCAAGACCTACTGCGTACTTAAAAGCATATGAGTTGCGGGGCACACCGAGCTTGTCGACGCGCTTGACGAACGCCTGAACTCGCTCTGGGTTGTACACGAGCATCCTCGAGGAAGTAGCCAGCATCTTGACAATATCACAAACACTTAGCCCGCACTGCTGAAGCAGCTCGATATTCGGCTTGGCGACCTTCTCGAGGTCAGTCGTCAGGAAGCAGTTATTATTCCTCATGATCTGGAGGAGCTTGTCGAAGGAGCCGAAGAAGGGGATCCAGAACTCGAGCTTCGGGGCGACGTCGCAGGAGCGGAGGTCCCTGGCGCCGCTGGTCAGGAGGAAGCGGGCGACCTCGGGACCGGACAGGCCGACGCGTTCGCGGAGGGAGTCGAGGCGGGGGCCGATGTTGCCCACCCTGGCACGGAGGAGCGGCGGGTCGTTGGCGACGACGGCGGCGATGTCGCGGCGCGAGAGGCCGGCGCCGGAGAGAAGGGCGAGCACGGCGTCGGGCTTGGAGGCGGACCTGATGTTGGGGAGCTGCTTGGCCGCTTTGAGGGCTTGGGCGCGGGTGAGGCCGCAGGCGGCGACGAGGTAGTCCGCGATGGAGAATGGGGTGGCGGAGGCGGAGGTGGTGGAGAGGAGAGCGCGGAGGTGGAGAGAGCAGGAGAGTGCGGCGGCGGTGGGATGGGAGGCGGCGGGGAGCCGCGGGGTAAGCTGTTTTCGGAGGTGGAGCAGCATGGTGCCGGCGGCCGCAGCGGAGGGTGAGCGCAGCGGACTGGCCTGTGCTCTCCATGTAGTGGTGGCCTAATGGGCCGGTCCGCCTGAACCGAACCGGGTTCCAGCTAAATCGGTCGTCGTACACACGCACGCAAACACAATCACAATGTATTTCTATATATATTTTCTTATGATAATAATATATATTTACTTAATTAATAGTGTATATTTGTGAAATATAATGTTTTTAATTTATATGTATTTTTAAATATAAAAACGGCTAATAAAAAACCAGTCGGCCCGTTCGGTTCGGTTCAACCTAGGCCGAGACCATGGCCCGTTGGCCTGGTTGGCCTGGTTTGCATAGTAACCAAACCAACCGGCTCGGTTCGGCTCGTTGGCCAGCTTTAGCTCCATGGCAGGGTTCACAAAACTGTGGCCGGAGCCGGTTAACCGCGGTTTATCGCAGTTAGCCACGGTTTTGAGTCGGTTTTTGAGCTAAATTCAAAACTATGTCTTGCCGGTTTTGTTTGCGGTTAGCCGACATTTTTGATGATCAACAGCGGTTTTCCGCGGTTTTTGAAAAAAAGGTGAAAATTGATAAAATCCTTTAAAATATACATTAGAAATTTAAATTTTAAAAACCAAAATGATAAGAATGATTAATAGTATTTTAAGGAATTTTATGTATATTTTACATTTAAAACTTATGTGAACAAATTTTGGTCAAACCCCTGAACCCTAAATCGCCGGTTTACCAAACCGGGCCCCTTGCTGAGACGCGGTTAGCCATGGTTAACCTCCGGTTTTTGAAACTGTGTTCCATGCACACCGATAAAAAAAAGTAGAGTAATTTAAATAAAAAAAGTGTAAAGATCATCATGTCCCTATTTAATAATATGTTACAACTATTTTTTTTTCTCGCTAAGCATTTAATTAGGGATAGAGTGAAAACATCACTTACACTTTTAATATTCTCAATGGATAAATATTATGAAACGTATTTTCTCGAGACCATGACAAATACAATGAAATGGTGGAGTATTATTAACTTATGCAAAAAAGTCTATTTTACATATGAACTATTGATCTTTGTCCACGTAACCTCATAAACCACAAAACAGGGTATTCGAGACCCTATAATCTACGGAGTAAAAACAGACGCAAATAACCATCTGAGACGGTTTTAGAGGTGAGTTTGCCCATGTGGCAGGTGATGCGGCAATCCCGTAAGCATTTTGTTGCATGTTACAGTTGTTTTTTCCATAGTTCCACATATCAGCCACTTCCCTTCTTCTACCTCCTCTCATCCAATCTCTCTCTCCCATCTAAGTAGCATGGCATGGTGGCTACGACACTGGTGAAGGCGTTGGATGGAGAGGTCTTCGGAAGAGAGAGGTCGACAGGGCCCGCCACCATCGCTAGGAGCCAAGGCAAAGAGTGGGTGGGGGCCAATGATCCTAGGCTCATGCCAGGAGGGGAAGAAGATGGAAGGGTCAAGGATGGCGGCGACGCCATGGATCTAGAATGTTGAGTAGCAGTGTCGAGGCACACGCTAACGAGGGTAGGCGACTGAAATACGGGGCGATAGACAAGACGCATGGGTGGCACACGCATATTTGGGGCATGAGCCAACGTGGAAAGGCAATCGAGATCTGGGTGGAGGTCACACTGACCTGCTGTCGCCTCGAGCCGCCTTCTGCCACATCCCGCCAGGCTACCACTGTCGTTGTCTCCAGTGTTGCGCCAGTAGGCCACTGCCTTGCTCCATCTCTCCTTCTCTCTTTGTTTATTAACTCGCCTCTCCCGCACACCTCTTCTCCTTCTCTGCTCTTTCTTATCTTCTGTTCTCTCTCTTTAATCTAACGGCAGCGGCGGAGGCATAGGTTGTAGTGTTGGCATGGGTGGGAGAGATGGACGAGCTAGATGTTTGAGATACTTACATGTGGGCCCATGCCATATCATTGCCACGTCATTCACTCCCCACGCCAACTCGTATGCCATGTGAGCCAATGGTTCAAAGTGTAGACTTTTTCCTTATTACCAAACATTTGTATTTTATATCTATCCTTCTCAAAATGAAATTTTAAACCTATCTTTAATTCTTCTCTTCCTCTGGACCTCTATACTTCATTGGAGAAACTCTCTCCACCAACGGTGATCTCCACTGGTGCAACTTCACTTCCCTCATAAGCCGACTTCGTCCATCGTAGCCGACCACGCTCCCCTATCCCAAGCATCTCCCCTCTCCGATGATCAGCGTTGTGGCCCTCCCTACACCTCCTTCATGGGCTATCCCCTCCACAGCTCCACCTCCTATATCTGATAAGGGTGGGGTTGGGCTAGCTAGATCCGGTTAGAGAGAAGGTGATGTGGCATGATGGTTGCCACCACTAGGCTCAAGCCAACCGAATCCATTTGGGAAGTTGGCGGCAAGAAATTTGAAGGGGAGTGGTGTCGTTGAGTGTTCGTCGCTAGAGGTTGGCTTGCTAGACATTGGCGATGGCCGTGTCACAGTGGTGTGACAAACATGGAAGAAGGAAGGTGGTGGGGAGAAAAAGGAAGAAGGCATAGAGTCAATACCATCTTCAAATATTTATAATGGTATGTAGCTAATTTTTACTAATTTGTGGTGGAATTTCTAAAATATCGTGTTTTATACGTATTTACAAATGTTATTGATCTAATTAACCATAGTTACCACAAGTATTTGGATGCTTGAAAAACCAACCAAGCCAAATGGAGGTAGAAGCAAAGGAAAGCCCTAAGATAGAATACAAGATAAGATGAGCCAATGGATGTTCATAAAAATAAGACAAGAGAGCTGACCCAACAAATAAATAAGAAAAAAAAAGAGAGAGAGCCAAGAGAAGAGAAGAAGATAAGAACAAGCCAATGGAACCAAGCAAAAACAAGAAAAAGAAGAAGAAAGAGCCCAGCAAACAAAGGAACAAGCAAAGAAGAAGAGATCAAGAGCTGTGAAAAAAAAAATTGAAGACAAAAACTAGCCAATGGAGCCGAGCCAGAAAGACAAAAACTAGCCAATGGAGCCGAGCCAGAAACACAAAGATGAACGAGCTAACAACAAAAGAAAGAGAAAAGCCATGCAATGAATCTCCAAGACAAATAAGTAAAGAGTGCTACTGTGCTAGGCCAACAAACAAACAAGAAAAGAAAAAGGAAGAGCTAAGCCAACAAGAATAGAAGAAAACAAGATCAATTCAATAGAGTTGAGACAAAGTACGAATGAGCCAATAAGAAGAAAAGAAGTGAGAGTTGAGCCAATAGATTTCACAAAGAGAAGACATGCCAAATAAAATGGAAGTAACCTGAAGTACTTCCATGAACTAACAAATGGTCTCAATCATAGGTCCTATTAGGCTTGCTACATCCACATACCCCACTGAAGTCACAACCCACTCAACCTAAAAGACTAGTCTAATAGATGATGAACGTCCTATCTTTTAAATTGTGCTCCCCTACAACTAATAATTGATGTAGAAATCCAAAGAAGATGATGTTGTTTAATAGATTGTGTAAAGTGTTGTTTCTATTTCGATGGAACCGAAAGGTAGCACAACCACAAATATGAGGTCGTACCTAGGCTACCACTAGTGCACACCTGGGTCACCACTTAGATTGACCCTATTATATCCTAACTTTTTTAATCTCTTAGTAGTATGGAATCACATACTACAATATAATGCGTGCTTTTCATGCTGCCACTGTACCTACATGTTTTTTTTTTCACGAGCGTGCTACATGGGACAAGGAACAATGCCCATAACAGGATCATCTATCGTATCTACCGGTGAAGAAGCCTTTACTTTCTCTTTCTTGCGTGTACCTATTATGGTTAAATCTTTTGTTATTAATGCATCTAGAGTGAATTTCTTATTTGCTATTGAAGAATTAGACGTGTCTTATTTCACATATATTGTTTGAGGAAAAGGTCTCGATTTGATATGTGAATTTCTCTTTACCCCACTTTGGTCTCCTAAACTAATATTAAGTAAGGTTAGTCCTCAATTTGTTAAAACTAGATCAACGATCCTTTGACTGGTCAAGAGATGATTTGAACATGCATGGTGTCCATGTAGACGATTCTCTCTTATGAGTTAGACATGTGGCATCCTCTCTCTAATCTCTCATGAGTTCCTCTCTCTCTCCACTCTTTCTCTGTTCTCCCTCTCCCCCTTCTCTCTTGTTGTGTGTGCACATGTGGACATTAGTGTGGACCCAACTAAAACCTCTTATTTGGATGCCATGTCATCGCACTCCCCAAACCACCGTTGATTGGTCAAGGGACCAAACTAGTCCAGTTTTAACAAATAGAGGATCAATCGAACCCGGTTTTAGAGTTGAAGTACCAATAAAACATTTTAGAGGATCAATTGAACCTGGTTTTAGAGCTGAAGTACCAAAATAGAACAAGAGCAAACATTCAGAGACCAAAGAGAGGTTTTTCCCTTGTTCCTAATCCTATGGCATATGGGTCTGCACGTTGTCGTGGACTCATATGGATCTCCAAACTTCCAGCCCCGGCACATAGAAAGTTTATCTACATCTATATAATGAATCCTGTGATTTTCTATTTCACTGGTGGATTAGTCATGGTTAAATTCTATGGATAATGGTCATTCGGTATTTCTATGAATTAAAAGTGAAACTTGAACTAAATTCGAACAGCTAGTGCATGGCTATTTCCTATCAGTATGAGCCAACCAGCTACTTGTGGCTCTAGTCATCTCTGACAAGAACGCTAGACTAGTTTCTTGTATGTATTATCGTGGTGTTCCCTGAAAAAAGAAGGCCAGACCTGCATAAATTGTTTTGCTTGCAAATATATATACTTTATAGACATGCTCTACAGCTACTACCGTAAAGCGGTGATTAAAGGCGTTATTTACATCATATATATTGCAGTCTAGTCATCACATTTGTGAACCCATCGAACACTTTGCATTGGGGTTGACAGCTACAAGGCAATCTTCTGGGCTCATTGATGTTTTAAATTGCTTAACTTGTTTATTAAAATGCTGGAAATCGAAATTTTAAGAACTTATAAAGATATTTTTTTGACAAAACAGACAGGGGCACTGCCACTTTATTAAAAAAGAAAAAAACAAAGTCATAGTACAGAAAAAGCCCATAGGACTAGCCAGGAGGGTGGTTAGAAGTGAATACTCAACACCTAAGGAGCCTCCAAGGATGAAACATCTTCTGGACAAGGCTCATGACGTGCGGTCTTCCTTGATCGAAGCCACCGGTTGGTACACAAAGTGTTGGGTACCTTGAAACCGTCAATCACTACAAGGAATTCAACCTATTGCAACGACAATTTTTGTTGCATTAAGTCCAAAATTGTGGCAATATGTGCATATTGCAACAAAACTAAAATCGTTGCAATAATATCCGTGGTAATAAGAAGTTGCAACGATATCAAAATCATGGCAATAAATTTCTTTATTACAACAATATGGTTGTTGCAATAGCTTATCGCCATGTTTGTAAAATCGTTGCTATAAGTTATTACAACAGATATTATTTCATAGTAATATCATAATGCAACAAAATAGAATTTATGGTAAAAACTTATTGCAACAACCAATAAGTCACATGGAAAAACAAATACGTAGATTTTACGATTCGAACCCACAACCTCTTGACTTCAAGTAATCTCACCTAACCAGCTCACCTCGCATGACTACTTGTCTAAAATATATCATGTTTTCATTTTGATATTTTTTTATGAACATATTGTAACGAAATAAATATTGTAATATGATATTGCAATGAAATCAAAATCGTTGCTACTCATAGCAATAATCAACCACTTGTAATTGTTGCAATAGATGAAAATTTTTTGCAACAATATAATTTTGTTGTGATAGAAGTTAGTTATTGCAATAGTTTATTTTTGTTGCAATAGTAGCTAGTTAATGCAACAATTTTATTTTCGTTGCAATACATTCAATTTATTGCAATAAAAATAACAAATAATGCAACAATTCATGATTGTTGCAACATAGGAAACTTATTACCATAAAAAAATATTATGTGACAATAGCATTGGTTATAGCAACGAAATTTATTTTGTTGCAATCACTGTGTGGCAATAGGCAAAATCCCTTGTAGTGAATGATTTCTCTCCTTCCAAATATGCCAAACCACTAAAATAACAAGATTATTGAAGTTGCGCCTTTGTGTGTTGTCCTTTGGACCAATTCTCCCACCAGGGCCACCACCATTGCAGGAACGGAGACATAGGCAGGCGATGCTTTGGTTAGCAAGGAGCGCAGCCCACACCTGGGAGGAGAAAGGGCAGCCAGTGCAAAGATGTTTAACAGTTTCTTGGCCGTTGATGCATAGGATCCAGACAAAGAACTAACACCCCTTGCGAGCTAGAATGTAAGCCATGTTAATTTTTCGGTGTAGAGTGTCCAAACAAAGAGCTGACGCTTAGGTCCTGTTCTTTTCAACGTATCGTTGCGTTGGCGTATTACGTTGCGTTGGCGTATTATTGTATCAAATTTGAGAGCTCTCGAAAAGATGTCTAAAGATTAAAAAAAAGTAAAAAATAGTTTTAAAATATTTGAAAGTACTACTAAAAGCCGTAAAAAAATCATTACAAATTATCACAACATATAGGCTATATAAAAATAATGAAATTTGTTACAATAATACTCAACGGTGCGTAATGCCGAAAAGAACGAGCCCTCAGGCTCATCTTGTGCTTTCCACGTGTGCTTCCTAGGAACTGGATGTTATAGGTGTTATAAATCGGTCGTCGTACACACGCACGCAAACACAATCACAATAGACAGGAGACAGATCTAGAGAGACAAAGCCAGGCATAGTGATCTTTATTGATGTATCTCTCTTTGTTACAAGGGGTTCATATTTATAGCGCTAAGGGTGTGTTTGGTTTCACCGTCCCGGATGGTCCCGTCAAGGACGACATCATTTTTTGTTTGGTTAGGATTGTCTGGATCCATCCGTCCTGGTCGCTTCGATCCATCCGTAGCATGCCAGGGTGGTCAGCTTCATCCGGTGCCAAAAGATAAGTTCCGTTCGTCCCGGTCCCTCTCGACACCATCGATCCCCCACGCCGCCTCTCCTCGCGCCCCTCCTCTCCCTGCCGCCGCTGCCACCGGCGGTCAGCCCGCCGCCTACCATTACCTAGCGCCATCCCTCCACCTCCTCCTATTGCGCGCCTCCTCCCCCGTCGCCGGTTAGCCGCCGCCCCCCTCCAGCACCTCCTCTCCCCGCACGCCTTCGCCTGCTCCTCCCCCGTCGCCGGTCAGCCCGTCACCTCCACCTCCACCTCCTCTCCATCGCACTACGCCAGCTCCTCCTCCCCCATCACCGGTCAGCTACTCCACTAGTTCCTAGATCCGGTCAGCTCCTCCTCATCGTCCCCGGTGACGACGGCGTGGCGTGGGTAGGCACGGGGCAGAGGAGGGAAGAAGGGGAAGGCGGCTACTTGTTACCGCGGCCAAGAGGAGCAAGTCGGCTGTGGCGGCGTGGTGGCCGAGGTTCCCGGCGGCGAGCCTCATTGCGCCTCCTCCTCTCCCCTGGCGGCGAGCCTCGTCCTCCCCTGACGCGGCGGAGCTTGGCACGGCGGCCGGCGGGGAAGGTGGAGCCGGCGGCGGGATGGCGCGGCGACGGCACAGGTGGCCGCCGGCGGCCAGCCGAGGAGGGAGACCGAGAGGAGCAGAGGAGGAGAGCGAGTGGGGGTTGGCCAGCTGGGGCGGTGAGAATGAGGGAGAAGGAGATGGTCGGCAGGGGAAAAGGGGAGGACCATGCTTATGGAGCAACCAAACACAGCCTCTAGCATTGATTCATCCCTCATACTTTTGACCCATCCCAAAAATCATCCTGGATGATCCATGTTGGGGGAACCAAACACACCCTAAAGGTACGAAGCACGGATGCAATTTCTCACGTGATCTACCAGCCAGGACTAGTTATTTACAAACCCCAAAATGAAGATCTGCATCTTCAATTGCACTCGGGTCATCTTGTCGGCAATCTTTTGTGGTTCTGATCCAAGGCAAATTTAGGTTGTTATTTGTTTGAGAATGTATTCTGTAACCGAGATTTTTGTATATATAATACTAGCAACCTTGCAGATTTTGGAATAAACTGAGATTTTGCATTTTGGTCAATTTCAGGAATGATAATAGCAACCCAGATTGAGAATTTTTTTATAAAAAAAATAATCAGAACTTTGTCGCAAGAACGTATTTGTAACTGCGATTTTGTATGCTTCGGTTCAAATGCAAATTTTAAATTTTGTATTCTCTTAAGCAAATGCAGATTCGAATTTTGCATGCTTGACAATGTGTCTCGTATGCAGCAAATATACGCAGTAAAATTTTGTATGCTTCTGACATAAAATGCTTCTGATACAAGAATATTTTCTGCTTTTTACTTTCCATACATTTCACATCCATTGTAACGAGAGTTCTAATTTGAAGTATAAACACTAGAAAGCTAAAGGCACATTACACAGACCTCACTATTCATTGATCAAGATTCTAACAAAAAAAAAAGTGGAGTGTAGGACAGATACCAAGAGACTAGACATAAGACTAGTTTAAATCAAAATATAGTAATATACTCAACTAGTGTTGATAAAAGGACCCAATAGAAACTAAACCTCATGATCTAACTAAAATAAAACTCTCCTTCAGTGTATTTATTGATCAAATTTTTTGATCATTTGATTTCTTCCTTTTATGTGTCCTCCAACGCTCGGTTTTCAACTTCATGACTGATCAGGGAGCAGTTTCCCCTCATGTTCCGTGGGAATCTCAAATGGAGGCTGTAGACATCGCTTTAGGCAAAGCTGCAGTGAGTTGTGGATGGAAATGGTAGCTTCTCTTGACGCATTTGCTCCTTGGAACAAAAACGCATCTGGAAATAGAGGACGACCGATCCATTAGCATATGTTCATACATACCAATATTATTGATACCGGGACTAGCTTAGGGTTGTTAATCAAATGAACAGCTGAAAAATCATTTTTGCTTCTTTTGTTGTTTCCTTAGTGATCTTCAGTGTAAGTGATTCTATTGTTTCTTCCCAGGGAAGAATCTTACTTTGTATCTTAATGTATGACCGGTCATCGTTCTGTACATAAATGTTGCTTAAGCAAACCTTTCAAGGCACGCATATTAAAGATGTCAGGCGATTTCAAGGTTAGACGCTAAGAGGTAACATGATAGGTGTCATTATGGGCCGTCAACCTGCAAGTAACAGTAAATGTATGCTCAATAAGGGTTCTCCCATGCTGAACAAAGAACATTTCCAATGTGGTGGTTGAAACCAGCAGGCTGCCTTATTCTGTAGATCTCTAGATTTGTAGGAGTTTGAGATGTAATTCCTTTCAAGATATGAACTATTAGAGACCGTATTTGATGTAATCAAATACAGCCTATTGTCAATAAATACAAGCAGAAATTGTAATCTATCATACTTTCTCATCTTCTCTCGTGACCCCTTTGGATGGTTTTGGAACAATGAAAGAACTTCTGGGCTTTCATTCCTTAGAATAAGTAAATCAACAGTGCTCCAATATCTTACCTTCTTACAGAGGTGAACGCAAGAGGTAACTGAGCTCATAAAGGAAGAATCTCTGGGAAGACTGGAAAGTTGCATCAATATAATGGGAGCCCCAATAAAAAAACCCTTTGATCAGGAAAACAAATGTCTCATGTATAGCCACAGGCATGAAACATCTCTCATGGTTGCCTTTTGGATGGATGGATGTTCTGCCACAACCTGTCCAAATATGGTATGTTTGGTATCCCATACCACAAATAATAACTACATTATCCTGTTCCCATTGATTTATTTATGTACCTAGAAAGAGTAGAACAATGTGAAAGAGAGGGGGATTATAGTACTCTCCAACAGATTAAAATAATAAATGTCAAAAATATAATATGCAACTTTTGTATCCATTTGCAAAAGATTGGCAAAGAAACACAATCAGCCCACATTGTTTGTTTCTTACTTCAAAAGAACAAAGAAATCCACATTGTTTGTTTCTTACTTCAAAAGAACAAAGAAATAACGAAGATATACAATAAGCACACAAATTGTTCGTTTCTTGTTTCACAAAATTTTGCAAAGAGGTTCATGTAAGCCATTAATTAAAGGCTTCTATGAATGTTTTATAATCAGTTGTTCAGAAGTGAAATTTCTTTAGAACTTCTATAGAATGAGGCAACAAAATCTTTCATTGTTTTTTTGGCAGAAAATGAACATATAAAATATTCCGGTACTAGTGGTAAAATTGCATTTAGGTCACACCTATTGCTACACGAAATGTTTCGTGAGGGCAACATTACAAGAACCAACAGGGCACCGAGAGCATTTTCTGGCTAGTGTTAGTAAAATGAATGCTCCACAATAATTTGAGTGTCCTAAAAAAATAAATATGAATTTATTGGGGACATATGTTGTTGTTGACAGGAACATTGTCACTCTCACTTTGTAAGATCAGAAAATCGCTAACACCATATATTCCGTTGCTGACAACCATAAACATTTAGCGTGTTTAGACAATGAACAAATTTTGACCTTAAGATACCTTGATTGGAGCTGCCCATCAAATCTAATCCAACAGTTGTTGACAATTGCTACCTCTAGGGACCAGGAGGAACCACTCTACACTCCAATGGAAGTACAAATGCCCAAGGGTTATCTGATAATTTTTCTCTCCTTTTTGCCACCATACTGGACACTACGCTGCCCATCCTCAGACACCGCTCCACCACGCCACTCATGGCCATGCCTCTGCCTATAGCCTACCCATGGCATCCACCACGGTGCCAACTAGTCACCCCACCAAAATTTTCTAATATCAATTCAACCCGTCATATAGTACAGTGTTGCCCTAGGTGGCACCTAGGAGTGCCTAGGCGCTCGTTAGCAGCACCCCAGACCCCACCATGAATTGCATCTAGTCGGCAAGCTAGGCAGTGGAGCTACCTTGGTGGGTCGCAGGTGTCTCCTAGCGGTTCAAGGTGCATCGAGGTGGCGCGACTCCAAGGAGGTGGCGACACTAATCTGGCTCCCATTTGCCATCTCAGAGCTCCGTGAGGCCATTATTGTCATCTCTAACTCTGGTGTCCTATCGCTATTGCTGTCACATGGTTGCCCCGAGGTCATCATTGTCCTTGCCTGTCGAACAAGAGAAGGGAGAAGAGGAGAGCAGCAGTGGCAAGGGGTGGTGGTGCTACTTGGGATGGAAAGGAGGGCAGCTGAGCAAGAGTGGCAAGCGGAGGCAGCTGCTGCTCGGGATGGAAGGGAGAGAACAGGATGTAAGAAATTCTAACATGTAAAAAATTGGGCCTTGCGAGTATTTGGCAACGCTTGGCCCCATATGTGTAAACAACTAGAGTTCCCTTCCGCCCCGCCCATTCATTTTCTCAAGTGACAGCGCCAATCATCCCTTCCTCCTCTTCTTCTTCCCCTTTTCTTTCTTTCTCTTTCCCTTATTCATCTTCCCCTCCATGGTGCTTCCTATGCGTCTGCCTAGGCATCACATAGGCAGGCTAGGCGCTAGTCGACACCCTACAACTTGACTAGCGCATAGCGTCTTCTGTAAGGTTGATATAGTACCATTAGTACCTAGTACCTTGTGACACAATAATAAGGACCATGAAAAAACTCTTTAAAAACAATGCCTTTACATGAATGTTAGATAGAAAGTTCGATCCCTCTAGTGATGGCAGCATATCTAATGCTAACATGCTAACATATCTGGGCCATCAGATCCATGAGGAGCAGTTTACATATAGAGAGGTGGAAGCCTCTTTCCCACTTAGAAAGTCAGTGGGTTTCGTGAAAGCGTCAAAAATGGGATTTCCACATCTCAATATATGAGCCTTTCCTCGTGGATTGAAAAGACCAAATCTAATGTTAGCTTGTTAGTACCTAATGGGCTATGCACTGAATACGTACCTGTAATTTAGCCACTAATTGAAAGTTAAAGCCTTAAGGATACAACTAATGGGCGATGTAAACAACATTTGAAATGAAATTGGGAAACAATTTAGATAAATTAAATTGGCCAAGCTACAACGTGTACATAAACAAGCATAGCAAATGAAACCTAGAAAGTTGAAACAAAGCACATGCTTTTGGAACAAAAAGGTGAGAAGTGGTTACCGATACTGCGCAAACCCTGCTTTGTCAAGTACATGAGTCACATATATCCACCAATAAAAAATGGTAATCAGTAATTCCATTGCTGAAATCAACATATAAAAGAGCTTACTACAAACATGAGGTGCAACTTTTAGCTATTAGCCTGAGAAAAAGGATGAACCATAAAAATCTCCATTTAAAGATGGACTTTGGCAGGGTTTTCTCCAGCGCGAGCTGTAGCATAAAGATCCGAGAGGCCAGGAACAGCATCCATGAGAGGGCCAATTCTTTTTGCAAAACGTTTGTCGCTGTGATGCACTAATTGGCGGAAACCAAGACCTTTTGGCAGCAATCCCTTCTTCTGCAGCATCATTACAACAAAATGTCGTGGCACCATCCACTTCTCTATGCTGTAGTTGAGTATCATGGGTCTCTCCACGATGTACTCCGGCTCCAAGCCAGCCTCAGAGAGCAAGAAATCTATTTTGCGGCGAAGTGTTTCCTCATGGAATCGTAGCACATCTGGCCTTTTCAATACTGCGATGCCGACTTTGTCATTGGAGCAACCAAGAGTGCTCCGCAAGAGATGTATTCGGCACAGAAGTTTCTCCTCAGATATTCTTAGAACCCTTGGGTGCATGCGAACAGCATCACGGATCTTCTCCATGGAGCAACCAAGAGTGCTCCTCAATAACTCCATTTTTGCTGCAATCTTGTCTTCGGAGATGCAACACACTATGCCCACCGCCTGCTTGAACGCCATCGAGGAGCGGGGCGCACCAAGCTGGTCAGCACGCAGCACGAACTCCTTCACTCGTTCTGGATTGAACAGGAGCAGCCACGAGCTGCTCGTCAACAGCTTGACAATATCACAAACACTTATCCCGCACTGCTCAAGCAGCGCGATGTTCGGCTTGACGACCTTCTCGAGATTGGACGCCAGGAAGTTCCTATTCCTCCTCAGGGTCTGGAGGAGTTTGTCCAATGAACCGAAGAAGGGGATCCAGAACTCGAGCTTCGGGGCGATGTCGCAGGAGCGGAAAGCCTGGGCGCCGACCTGGAGGAAGCGGGCGATCTGCGGCGCGGACAGGCCAAAGCGGTCGCGGAGGAAGGAGAGGCGGGGGCCGATGTTGTCCACACTAGCGCGGAGGAGCAGCGGGTCGGAAGCGACGGCGGCGGCGATGTCGGGGCGGGAGAGGCCGGCGCCGGAGAGGAGGGCGACCACGGCGTCGGCCTTGGAGGCGAAACCGGGGTGGAGCAGCTTCTTGGACGCTTTGAGGGCTTGGGCGCGGGTGAGGCCGCAGGTGGCGACGAGGTAGTCCTCGACGGCGAATGGGGTGGTGGAAGAGGCGGAGGTGGAGAGGAGTAGCGCGCGGAGATGGAGAGAGCACGAGGTTGCAACGGCGGTGGCATTGGACGCGGCGCGAAGCGGCGAGGGGAGCTGTTTTCGGAAGCGGAGCAGCATGGCGACGGCGGCGGCGGCGGTGTCGCGAAGAGGGTTTTGTTCGGCATTGGGGAGAGCTTTGATTCGGAGGTCAGGGGAAGCAGCAGACCTGGCCAACGGGGCCGGCCCGGTTCCAGGTTCGGTTGGTTCGTTTGGCGCGGGTTGGCCCGGTCGGTCGGTCGCCCCGGTTTTCGTGTAATATGTTAAAAAATTTATAAAAATTCAAAAAATTCAGAAATATGAATCATAATTCATGTAAGAAATTAAAAAATTCAAATATATATGGTGAAATATTAAAATGCATTGCAGAGCTTTTTTTATCAATGTGTATTTACATGGCTGCCTTGTTAAAAACTTTACCAAGTAAAAACTCAATTTGAGAAAACATTTGCAAAGAAAAAAGGTTTATAGGAAAAAGTTTTGAGAAAACTCAAATTTGAGAAAACCTCATATAGTTGCGATGTGTGACACCGTCATGTTTTTTTATTTTGTCGTCAACTACTTGTAGCCGTTTTCTCTTAGCTTTTCTAGGCTACACTTTTTTGGCTTTTTTTTGCCCCCCTTTTTCCCCCCCCCCCCCCCCAATTCTTCTCGTCACTGTAGAGCATAATGTTGTAGCCATATGCCTCTATGTACTTTTGTATTGAACAACAAGAGACAACCATCTCTTAAGGAGGTATCTTTTCATGCCTTAGACATGCTATGCTACAACAACATCGAATTTCAGTGAGATCTCACCTTCTACAATCACAACGATTGTCCTGAAGATCTACAATATGTTGTCTATTGTTGTGGTGCACTTGGAAAAACCCCCATACCCGATGGCATTACATAGCAATTGTTGGCCATCTTTGCATTCTTATCCAGCTTCTTCTTTATCTTGGAGCAGATGGTCCCTTTGGCTAATTTGAGGCACATTCTTGCTGCTTGGAATAAATTCTTGTCATGTGTTGCGTCTTTGACCTCTCGAGCATACCCAGGATAGGTAGCTCCCTATAATCTAATATGTACATGCAACAAGTGAATATGAGAAACAAGACAAGCATGGTCAAACAAACAAAGCTGCATATAGGGAAAGCATGTCATCCGAGACTGAATCACATACAAGCAAAGCAAAGTAGTTTAAACTTACATATTTCACAATTGCATAAAAGGGACCTGCTTTATGGTGAGGCAAGAAGTTTGCTGAGGTATTTTCAATGTAAAACAACGGATAATCCCTCATTTCAATGTACACTTCATTTCGGCTATGTTGAGTAAACTGTCATGGTTAACTCTTGTGAACAAGTTGTCTCATGTAGTTGTTGACTTTTTGAGGGAATTGGTTTATTGTGTCTCCATTCTTTGAAAACTCTTGATTTAGTGAATATTAAGTTATTATCTAAAAATGTATTTTGAAGTGATGGACTCGAGAAGCAAAAGATGGAATAGTCCATGATATGCATGGGAGAGATGTCGTGGTTAAATTAGATGCTACACTTTGATATAGATCTCTCTATTAGGATGCAAGATCACGAATAACACCGGAGATACGATGTTTGGTAATGCAGGTCAACTTTCACCTACATTTGTGGGGCTCTGACTATGGGCGCTTCTCCCAAATCCATAATACCGCAGCACACCGGCTGACCTGGTCACGACCACATGTCGGCCGCTGACCTCCTCTTTCCTATGCTACTATTATGCAGTCGTTGACCTGATTACACAAGGGCTGCCCCCTTTATATACTAGTGGCCTGGTTAGAGTCTACTCAAACTCTAAACCAAACCTGCCTATTACAACACAGAGTCCATGTAACCTATCTGTACACATTTTCGACACAAAACATAGCAAACTCCACCTTGGAGAATATGACCTTCTCCACATTGATGTCGTTCCAGCGTCTTGTGCGAACCCTTGTACCTGAACTCTGGTTGCCCTCGACCGGGCTTCCTAGCCTGCCACCGCGCACCACGTTGTTCGTGCACAGTAAAACATGCCATACCTTGGCCATCCGCATCCACGACACTGCTTCGCCTCCAGTGTCGGGATGCAGCGCCTCCTGTGCAACATCCGGTCGCACCACTGCTCCCGCCGTTCCGATCTATCCGACGTCCTTCTGCGCCCGCCGATCTGATCGCGAATGCTCAGGTCGTCGCCGGCGCATACAGACCTTGCCAACAACATCGTCAGGCCGATTACCACGCCTGGTAAATCTTTGCCAACGGTACCCCCATAGAACGGTTCGAGCCTCCTGCCCGAAGTGTTCGACACCACCGATCGAACCGTCGATTACCGCCATGCTCCACCTTGCGCCGATGAGGCGTTTTCCAAGGCGCCCGTGTATGCATGATCCTCGTGTCTCCTCCTAGATCTTTCGCATAGCCAACCTCGCCAACCAAGCTCTGATAGCATTTGTTATGGTTTACGCCAATGCAAGATCACGAACGACATCAGGATATACGATGTTTGGTAACGCAGTTCGGCTTTCACCTACATCTACGAGGCTCTGACTATGGGCGCTTCTCCCCAATCCATAATATCGCAGCACACCGGCTGACCTGGTCACGACCACATGTCGGCCGCTTACCTCCTCTTGCCTATGCTACTATTATGCAGTCGTGACCTGGTTACATCAAGGCTGCTCCCTTTATATAGTGGTGGCCTGGTTAGAGTCTGACTCAAACTCTAAACCAACCTACCTACTACAAGATAGAGTCAAAGTAAGCATATCAAGATTATGAACAATTAGCAGTTTTACGCAATTTCTCATGGTATGCTAACAACATAGATCAATGATAAAACTAACTGATATATAGTACTTAATCTAATTATGCTTAGTGTAGTTATGCTATGTCTTTTCTTTATTTTTCCTTTCAGACTTATGATGATGATGATCAAGATGCCAACAATCAGCATTCAGCTGAAGCATTCCATGAATGGAAGTCTAGCAATGACTTTTGTTGCATAGTGCAAATTATTGCATATGATCTAGCCAGCAAATTAAAATGGTATGGCAATGTTTATGGAATTGGTTGTACTACTGAAATTCCTGTTGGGATTTTGCCCTTTGGACTGGTGGGCCTTTGGCCCATTACGAGAGAAGGAAAAGGGGAAGGGGCAGCGGTGCTGCCCCAGGCTTACACTGCGCCACAACTAGGGTTCCTTAAACCGGAGCTGGCTGATGGCTGCTGTTGGCTTGCCTCTGACATGCGCGGGCGCGTGGGGGCGTGGATGAGTGGTAGGAGACTTCGAGGACACCGTTCTCATCGCCTATATGGGGTAGTCCCGTGCTCCTCTCGCTGTGTGCAACTTGGCTCTCGGCTGGTTCTACCTCTCGGTTTTTCCCTCTCCATCTACTCATTGTGCGCCGTCCTTGCTGTGCAAATGTCGTGACCCCAGTACTTGTACAGGGAGTCCCACACCATGAGGTGATACTAGGCCTAGGCTAGTATCTCATGATGGACAATTCGAGGATATCATCACAGTACATAATAACTATGGATAACATAGACCCCGGGTACCCTCACGGAGGGCCTAAAAGTCCACTCGACAGGGGATGGACCTAACTGGGTGGATAAGGACATGTACCACTCAGACTCTAGAAGGCTTGTCCAGTAAGGAAATACATAATGATAGAAGTCTATCCCTAATAGGGAAGATACAATTGTAATCCCGGATAACTACATATTTTGTTAGAGGATAGTGATAGAAATCCTACCTCGTAACTGACCAGGACTCCTCCTTGTTACCCACCACCTCCACTATATAAAGGGGTAGGGGGCCATAGTTCGGCAACCAATCCAATACCCTCGTCTCATAACACAACTTGAGGCTGAGAACGCAATCCGAAAGCACAGGACTAGGGTATTACCTCTATCGATGAGGGTCTGAACCTGCATCAAAAAGACCCCCTATCTTGTGCTACCATCAAGTTTGTATCCAGCGCATAACCCCATTTAAATTCATTGCCGACAATAACGCCCGATTAAGCACCCGTCGACAGTTGGCGTGCTAGGTAGGGGTTCGGATGTGTCTGGGCGTTCGTTTGAAGGCAGACTGCGCGGGACGGTCGTGAATCTCAGCAAGCTCATAAAGCCCATCTGCGGAGGCTGCGGCATGCGGATAGGCCGTGGTACACCTCCAAGTACATCAAAGGTCAGTAAGGAGCTTCTCCAAACAATCGACGGCCAACACTTTTTTCGGACTCGGATCCGATCCATTCTGAGGAGAACATCAACATCGCTTCACCTGAACTCCCATTTGGGTCAAGGAACGCCGCCGCCACCTACTCCCGAGTGGTGTGCCGGGGGCTCAATTCTCGATTCGGATACGAAGAGGACCTAATCAAGAACAATTTCAAGATGGTGGATGCCTTCAGCAGCAAACCACACGTATTCAATGACCAAGTTGCTCTTTTGGACTCGGATCAGAGCTGATATAAAGAGAGCTTCGTCATCACTATAATTCAACTTTCGTTCGGATTAAGAAACGCCACTGGCACCTACTCCCGAGTGGAGTGCCGCGCGGCTCAATTCCCAACTTGGATACGGCGAGTACTTAATCAAAGACCTCTACAACAGTTTCACGTGTTCAGACATGATCCAATCAGGGGAAGTAATCGACATCGCTTCTCCCGGTTGTCCGTTCGGGTTATGAAACGCCGCTGCTACTTATGCACGGACTGGTTTCTGCTGAGGACATCATTGACGAGGATCAAGAAGTCCCCGACCACCGGGCACAAGTTGAAAGGAGGTCGAATTCGCTGCCGAGTCCGGTTCAGACATCCAGGACCAGTGAACCTTCAAACGGACGTCCAGATCACATACGATGTCCTAATGAGGCAAATAAGGACTCTACGGAAAGCTTACGAGATAAGCTTTCCAATGGATCCGGCCATACCTCCAAATTCAATCCGAGTCAACGGGAATCATGAAAACAATATGACGGATAGAAACTTTCCGACCCTGTGTCGCCGTATTTTTGGGCCCAAAGCCCGTGTACCCCTAGAGTTAGTATTGAGCACGTGTGGGCACCTGTTTGGGCGCCCCTCCTCTGGCCGCCACCGTATAGAAGTTCCTTGCCTTGTTTCGTTTTAGTTGGGTTTTGTTTAGTTGATTTCGTCACGGTTTTGTGAGATTTCGCCTTGTTCTTCTTGTGTCGGTTAGACCAACAGGACCAAGTTTCTGAACTCCATTATCCTTAAGGGGGCGACTAGGGGACGGTATCCCGTCGGGAGCCCAACCCGTCGAGATAGCCTCCCACTCCCACCTCTTCTTCCCCGCCCACCTCTGCTCCGCGCGCCTCCACCACCACCCCTCCCGGTGGCGCCCTCGCCGCCGGCCTCTCTGCCCTCCTGCCCCTGCCGCCATGCCACCCCGCCCACCCTAACGGACGGGGACGGTGTGGTCCCCCCGCCGACGCCGGCCCACCCGCCTTCGCCCCTCCCCCGGCTCCGGCGGAGCCACCGCCGCCTCCGTCGCCGCCCCCGACGAACCCCACCCACCGCCTCCCCGACCTCCCTCTACACCCCGTGGAACATAAATATTCCCTAACCCGAACCCTAACCCAGTGACGGCGAGCTCGATGGCGGCGACGGCGAGGGCGACGGCGGCGACGGCGAGGTTGACGGCGTCGAGGTAGGCCTCCTCCTTCCACCTCCTCCTCCTCCTCTGCACAGCGCGCACGCTGCGAAGGGGAGCTGGTCGCGGGGTGAGTGGACACGTGTCGCTAGGGGGGCAATCCCGTTCTGGACGGGATCCCGTTGTGAGGAATTCCTGTATCCTTAATCTATATTCACAATTGTGATTGCTTATCTTGTTTTCTTGCTCGTTCTTCGGTTGCTTGCAGGAACAGTCCTTCGTGGACAGGTCGATCGTGCCTTTGGTTCGGTCGATAACACTCGTCGTGGTGGTTTAGCGATCGCCGGGATTTCCTGTTCCTTGTGGGGTTGGAAGCCATATCGTTTAGGTCTCCTTGACACCTACCGAATTATCCTCATCATCTTTCACCAGTTCCCAACTTGTATATGCAGAGACTTAGACCGAAGATTCTCGGGTGGTGGCCGCGATTACCACAACAATTAAAAGATTTATCATCGTCTTTATCCTTGGCAAGGTTTTTCACTTTGGGAGCATCAACTTCGTCACCAGCAAACTTCGGCAAGCTTGCGCTCTCAGACTCGGATTAGATTCGATCTAAGGGCAACTTCAGCAACGACCGGCCGAGACTTCTCTTTAGGTTCAATAACGCCGCCACCGCATACCAACGCGTAATGTGCCGGAGGCCTAAGCTTACTCTTTTGGACTTGGACTATATCCGATCTGGGAGGGACTTCACCAACACATCAGAATTCGCTATTTTGAACTCGGACAAGATCCGATCCGGGAGGGAATTCAACAGCGCTTCACTTGGACTCCCGGTCGTGTTGGGAAACGCCACCGCCGCCTACCGACGAGTAGTGTGCCGGGAGCTCAATTCCCGACTCGGATACGATGAGGTCCGATGGAGAACGAATCTCGGATGATGACCGTCATCAGCAGCAAATCACTCGGACTCGACGAACGTGGCGTCCTTCGTGCAATGACGGCTTCATCAACTGCGAGGCGAACGTGAGAAGAAAGATGCGATTGTTCTCATTCATAATCTGGACGGAACTTGTATCACGATATAAGGTGTGTTTCCCGTTTACTCAGAAAGATTTTCTGGGTGATATAAGATGCGTTGGAAAGATTATCTCGTTATCTTTGCAACGAATTCACAAAATTTTGCAAAGAGGCTCATGTAAGCCGTTAATTAAAGGCTTCTATGAATGTTTTATAATCAGTTGTTCACAAGTCAAATTTCTTTAGAACTTCTACAGAATGAGGCAACAAACTCTTTCATTGTTTTTTTGGCGAAAAATGAACATATAAAATATTTCGGTACTAGTGGTAAAATTGCATTTAGGTCACACCTATTGCTACACGAAATGTTTCGTGAGGGCAACATTACAAGAACCAACAGGGCACTAAGAGCATTTTCTGGCTAGTGTTAGCAAAATGAATGCCCCGCAATAATTTGAGTGTCCTAAAAAAAATATGAATTTATTGGGGACGTATGTTGTTGTTGATAGGAACATTGTCACCCTCACATCGTAAGATTAGAAAATCGCTAACATCATATATTCCGTTGCTGACAACCATAAACATTTAGCGTGTTTAGACAATGAACAATTTTTGACCTTAAAATACCTTGATTAAAATACCTTGATTGGAGCTGCCCATTAAATCTAATCCAACAGTTATTGACAAGTGCTACCTCCTGGGACCAGGAGGAACCACTCCACACTCCAACGGAAGTATAAATGCCCAAGGGTTATCTGATAATTCTTCTCTCCTTTCTTCCGACGGCATGTCCAAGGCTGACGTGATGGCGGCCATCTCCGATCTGACCAAGACGATCAACGACAACTTCTCTAGCCTTGGGCGGCAGATGGCAGACATCCAGAAGTCCACAGACGCCCATGTCGCCCTCATCACCACCATGAACTCACGGCTGACCCGCCACGACACAAGGATGGCAGCCTTGGAAGACGCTAATAGCACCCTGGCACCACGTCGCAAGGTGAAGGCCACGCATACGTCACCGGTGGACGACGACTACGACACTGGGGCACACGACGCTTCGCCCATGTGACCTAAATATCAGCGAATGGTGTTTGCTACGTACGACGGTGAGAAGGACCCGATGGTGTGGCTCAGTCACTGCGATCGCTTCTTTCGCGCACAAAACACACCAGCTTCTGACAAGGTCAAGATCGCGTCGTATCATTTGATCGACAAGGCCCAAGAATGGTATGGCCTCGCTGAGCAAGAGAGCGGCGTGCCGACCTGGAGTGGCTTCAAGGACATGATGCATCTAAGGTTTGGACCACCCTCACGCCGCAATAAGGTGAAGGAGATAAAGCGGTTGACGCAAACCGGGACGGTAACAGAGTATCAGGAGCAGTTTCAAGCCTTACTGCCCCGCTCTGACTTGCCGAATGACCTCCACATCGAGATGCTCCCAGCAGGTCTCTCGGGAGTCCTGGGTGCTCAGGTTGACAACGCCGAGCCCTCCTCCTTGGTTGACGCCATGAGCCTGGCTCTCGTGTTCGAGGAGCAACGCCAGATGGAACGGGACGAGACGAAGGCTCTCGTTCAACAACTGTTGGCCCAGCCGTCTGGACATAACCGTGGAGGCGCCAAGGTGACATCGGCTTCGCCAGCAGTGGCACCGGCTGCTCAGGGGACAACTGATGCACCGGCCCCATCGGTCAGAAACCGATTCATCAAATAGCTCACTTGCTCTTAGATGGACGAACAGCTCAAGTTGGGCCTCTGCTATAATTGCGACAAGAAGTGGGAACAGGGCCATACCTACAAACGACTGTTCTTTATCGAGCTACAAGAGGAGGATGGCATTCAGGTGGCGTCCGACATGCCGACAATATCCCTCAATGCTCTCACTGGCATCCCGACTACTCGCACCATGCAAGTGTCGGTGGTGATCGCCGGTCGCCAATTCACCGCGCTGCTCGATTCCGGCTCCACCAACAATTTCATCGACGACACCGTACGAGCCGAGTTGGGCCTTACCCTCCATCCAACACGTCAACACGTCAACTCGTCGTGCTAACGGGGATCACATCCTCGGTGCCGGGATCTGCCGTAGTGTCCCAATGCAAATCGAGGGGCTTGAGTTCACATCGGATTTGCATGCCATCCCGTTGGCTGGCCTCCAGATGGTCCTTGGTGTGCAGTGGCTTCAGCCGTTTAGTCCAGTCCAGTGGGACTTCAACAACCTCACCCTGACCTTCTGCCACTCTGGTTCGCTGGTGACAATCCAAAGCAATCAGCCCCCATCCGCAGTCTCTTTCGTTACGGCTATCCAGATCGAGGCTTGCTGCCCAAGTTGTTGGACGAATTCTGCGACGTCTTCGACACTCCAGCAGGCCTACCGCCACAACGGACCTTCGACCATCGTATACATCTAAAGCAAGGGACTGATGTTGTGGCTGTTCATCCGTACCGGTACCCTCAACTACAGAAGGATGAGCTTGAGCGTCAATGCCAGGAGATACTACAACAATGCATCATACAAACGAGCACATCGGCGTTTTCCTCCCCAGTGCTTCTGGTTCGCAAGAAGGATGCCACCTGGCGCTTCTGCGTTGACTATCGAGCTCTGAACACCAGCACCATTAAGGATAAATTTCCTATCCCGGTGGTCGAAGAACTGTTGGATGAGCTCCATGGCGCCCGTTTCTTCACCAAGCTCGATCTCCGCTTCGGATATCACTAGGTGCGCATGCATCCGGATGATGTCCACAAGAAGGCGTTCTGCACACATCAGGGCCACTTCGAGTTTTTGGTGATGCCTTTCGGAGTCACCAACGCGCCATTAACTTTTCCAAGCCCTCATGAACGAAATATTGGGTCCTTTCCTCCGCCGCTTTTGTCTTGGTGTTTTTTGATGACATACTCATCTATAGCTCCTCGTGGGCTGAACATTTATGTCACCTCCGCAGGGTTTTCCAGGAGCTGCGCCGTCACCACCTCCACGTCAAGAAATCCAAATGCTCATTCGGGGCATCCTTGGTCGCGTACCTCGGCCACGTGGTGTCGGCCCAGGAGGTCGCCATGGACCAACAAAAGGTGGTGGCTATCCAGCAATGGCCGCTTCCCTCTACGGTTCGTGGTGTTCGGGCATTCCTCGGCCTCGTGGGGTACTACATGCCCTTTATCAAGGACTACGACACGATTGCGCCCCTCACTAAGCTCCTTCGCAAGGAGGCGTTCACATGGACCTCGGACGCCCAGACCGCCTTTCAGGCGCTTCAGCAAGCACTTACAACGGCGCCAGTTCTAGACCTCCCCGACTTCAACCTCCCTTTCATTGTTGAATGTGATGCTTCCGGTGCAGGATTCGGCGCTGTTTTACACCAAGGAGCTGGTCCAGTGGCTTTTTCAGCAGGCCCATGGCTGTTTTACTCGTTTTTAATATTTGGTACTACCTGTCTTATTGTAATAGGATATGATACTACCTTGAAGTACTCCGTTATATTAAATAATTACGGAATGCCAGGGATGATAACCATTGAATTGTCCATCATGAGGTACTAGACTGGGCCTAGTATCAGATCGTGGTGTTGGATTCCTTGTGGAGACACAGGGGTTATGACAGAGGCCGGGGCCACCTCGGAGGATGGAGACGGGGACCTTGAGCCTTGAGGTCGAAATCGAATAAGAGACACTTCTACAGCACCATGCAAGTGAAGGGAAAGGAAGCAAGGGCATAATTCAGTGTGCATGGAAGCAAAGACTATCTATGGCACGATGGATGATCTCAATACTATAGTAGCGGACTAGAAGGTGTTTTGTGTGCCAACCGTTGCAGAGTATTTTGCTGACATTACAGTGTAACAAGCAACTTGTTGTACCCCAAACCAACAGCGTAGAACACAAGCATGCATGTATGTATAATCCAAATGAGCCTCATCCCTAGAAGCATCCAAAATATAGTACTAGAGAACAGACTATGGAGTTTGTTTTCCCTCCAAATAACATAGAAAGCTTTAAAATGAGCAATACTCCAAAAAAACACTAACAGTCGGTGTTTTCACTGTACATATCATAGAAGTGGTCATTCTACTTGGTAGTTACTTTTTAGCTCTCTTACCCCTTTATGGTTGCGTCTTGGCCCTACCCTGTTTAGTGGTTGTTGTCAACGACTTTGTTACTTGGAGGTGGGGGTGCATTGTCCTTGATGAAGTTGCAAAGAACACTTGGTTGGGTGCTTTGTTTCATTGACCAGGATCTTTCTCAAATGCAGTTCAAAAGCATATTACATAGTTTAAGCTACATATACGAATTGGTATGAGTAAGAACTTAGAAATTACCTCATTAGTCACCTGCGCAGGGTTTTCCAGGAGCTGCGCCGTCACCACCTCCACGTCAAGAAATCCAAATGCTCATTCGGGGCATCCTTGGTCGCGTACCTCGGCCACGTGGTGTCGGCCTAGGGGGTCGCCATGGACCAACAAAAGTGGAGGCTATCTAGCAATGGCCGCTTCCATCTACGGTCCGTGGCGTTCGGGCAATCCTCGGCCTCGTGGGGTACTACAGGCGCTTTATCAAGGACTATGGCACGATTGTTGCGCCCCTCACTAAGCTCCTTCGCAAGGAGGCGTTCACATGGACCTCGGACGCTCAAACCGCCTTTCAGGCGCTTCAGCAAGCACTTACTACGGCGCCAGTTCTACACCTCCCCGACTTCAACCTCCCTTTCATTGTTGAATGTGATGCTTCCCGTGCAGGATTCGACGCTGTTTTACACCAAGGAGCTGGTCCAGTGGCCTTTTTCAGCAGTCCCATTGCTGCACATTATGCCAAGTTGGCGGCCTATGAGTGCGAACTAATAGGTCTCGTTCAGGCGGTGCGCCATTGGCAGCCTTACCTTTGGGGGCGCACCTTCCTCGTGCGCACGGATCACTATAGTTTGAAGTTCCTCCTCGACCAGCGCCTCTCCACTATTCCACATCACCAGTGGGCGAGCAAGCTCGTCGGCTACGATTTCGAGGTGGAATTCAGGCCAGGGCGTGCCAATATAGTGGCCGACGGCCTGTCACACCGCGACGAGGAGGGAGGCGCCACGCTAGTCTCTCTGCTGGCGCTATCTGTTCCCTCTTTGCCCTTCTTCGCCGAGCTGCGTTCTTCACTTGAGGCCGACGCGGACTGGTGCACATTTCGGGATGACATCACTGCTGGCCACCATGCTCTTCCATGGGCGGTCACCGATGGTTTTGTGGTACACACAGGGCGCATATATATTCCACCCACTTCAGCCCATGTGCAGTCGGTAATTGCATTAGCTCATTCCCCTCACCATGAGGGTATCATGAAGACTCTTCACCGATTGCGTGCGGATTTCTATGTACCAAGGGCTCGTTAGTTGATTCAGGATTATGTCCGCTCATGTCAAGTGTGCCAGCGCAATAAAACTGAACATCTTCACCCAGCCGGCCTTCTACAACCCCTGGAGATACCTACACAGCCATGGAGCGACATTGCCATGGATTTTATGGAGGGTCTGCCTAGGGTCGGGAGGAAATCTGTCATCCTTACTGTTATTGATCGGTTTTCCAAGTATGCGCACTTTATACCCTTGGCTCACCCTTATACCGCCGCATCAGTTTGCCGTGTTTTCTTCGAGACAGTGGTCAAGCTCCATGGGATTCCATCCTCCATTGTGAGCAACCGCGACGTGGTCTTTACCAACAACTTCTAGCAAGAACTCTTCAAGTTAGCTGGAGTTCAGCTGCGGATGAGTTCAGCATTTCACTCGCAAACGGATGGTCAGTCCGAAGCTGCCAATAAGGAGATTGCTATGTACCTTCACTGCCTGGCTGGCGACCGTCCTCGACAATGGGTCCGCTGGCTTCCTTGGGCGGAATACCACTACAATACTTCCTTTCAGTCGTCGCTCCGGGAGACGCCCTTCAAGGTGGTTTATGGACGCGATCCTCCGTCCATTCGCTCTTACACCAAGGGTGATGCACGTGTGCCAGCCGTGGAAAGCACCATGCTCGACCGGGATCAGTTTTTGGCGGATATTCGCGACCGTCTTACTCAGGCTCAAGAGTTCGCCAAGGAGTTCTATGATCGTCGCCACTTGGTGGAATTTGCTGTTCATGATTGGGTTTGGCTCCGTCTGCTTCATCGTTCGGCCACTACCTTGTCCGCAACTCGGGGCAAGCTATCTCCGTGTTTCTATGGGCCGTACCGCGTGCTGGAGTGGATTGGTCAAGTGGCGTATCGCCTGCATCTTCCTCCAGCAGCTCGTATCCATGATGTGTTCCAAGTGGGGGTGTTGAAGAAATTTCATGGGTCTCCACCAACATCGCCTCCAACACTTCCCACCATTGAGCAGGGTCGCATACTGCCCAAACCAGTCAGTCTTCTCCGAGGTCGTCTTGCTCGTGGCGTACGTCAAGTCCTCGTCCGATGGAAGGGCCAACCAGCAGCGGACAATACCTGGATGGACGTGGCTCAATTTCAGCGACGTTACCCCACCTTTCAGGTCGAGGACGACCTGCTTCCAGAGGACGGGAGAGATGTCATGGTTGGGCGGACCTACACCAGGCGCAAGGCCCAACAGAGGGATGGGCCCAGCCCAGCCGATGCTTCAGCCCATTAGCATTAGCCCTTTATTTCTCTTGATTTGGATTGTACTTTACTTCCAGTTTTAGCCACCATTTTGTATCGGGGTGTTGGCAGATTAGTTGTACCCTATTTAAGGATTAAGGAGGAGGAAATAAAGATCAACCAATTAGGGTTTTACCTCGTTGCTAAAGGCGCCGGCTGTATAGCCGCCGCCATCTCTATTCCCCTTGGATCGCTGCACACCTCGTGCGGTTTATCCCAGTCCATAACAAAGGACCATGAAAAAACTCTTAAAAAACAATGCCTTTACATGAATGTTAGATAGAAAGTTCGATCCCTCTAGTGATGGCAGCATATCTAATGCTAACATGCTCACATATTTGGGCCATCAGATCTATAAGGAACAGTTTACATATAGAGAGGTGGAAGCCTCTTTCCCACTTAGAAAGTCAGGGAGTTTTTGTGAAAGCGTCAAAAATGGGATTTCCACATCTCAATATATGAGCCTTTCCTCGTGGATTGAAAAGACCAAATCTGACGTTAGCATGTTAGCACCTAATGGGCTATGCACTGAATACGTACCTGTAATTTAGCCACTAATTGAAAGTTAAAGCCTTAAGGATACAACTAATGGGCGATGTAAACAACAGTTGAAATGAAATTGGGAAACAATATAGATAAATTAAATTGGCCAAGCTACAACGTGTACATAAACAAGCATAGCAAATACTAGCTAGAAAGTTGAAACAAAGCACATGCTTTTGGAACAAAAAGGTGAGAAGTGGTTACTGATACTGCGCAAACCCTGCTTTGTCAAGTACATGAGTCACATATATCCATCAATAAAAAATGGTAACCAGTAATTCCATTGCTGAAATCAACATATAAAAGAGCTTACCACAAACATGAGGTGCAACTTTTAGCTATTAGCCTGAGAAAAAGGTTGAACCATAAAAAATCTCCATTTAAAGATGGACTTTGGCAGGGTTTTCTCCAGCGCGAGCTGTAGCATAAAAAGCCGAGAGGCCAGGAACAGCATCCATGAGAGGGCCAATTCTTCTTGCAAAACGTTTGTCGCTGTAATCCACTAATTGGCGGAAACCAAGACCTTTTGGCAGCAATCCCTTCTTCTGCAGCATCTTTACAACAAAATGTCGTGGCACCATCCACTTCTCTATGCTGTAGGTGAGTATCATGGGTCTCTCAACGATGTACTCTGGCTCCAAGCCAGCCTCAGAGAGCAGGAAATCTATCTTGCGGTGAAGTGTTTCCTCATGGAATTGTAGCACATCTGGCCTTTTCAATACTGCGATGCCGACTTTGTCATTGGAGCAACCAAGAGTGCTCCCCAAGAGCTGTATTCGGCACAGAAGTTTCTCCTCACATAGTTTTAGAACCCTTGGGTGCATGCGAACAGCATCACGGATCTTCTCCATGGAGCAACCAAGAGTGCTCCTCAAGAACTCCATTTTTGCTGCAATCTTGTCTTCGGAGAAGCAACACACTATGCCCACCGCCTGCTTGAATGCCAAAGAGGAGCGGGGCGCACCAAGCTGGTCAGCACGCAGCACGAACTCCTTCACTCGTTCTGGATTGAACAGGAGCAGCCACGAGCTGCCCGTCAAGAGCTTGACAATATCACAAACACTTAACCCGCACTGCTCAAGCAGCACGATGTTCGGCTTGACGACCTTCTCGAGATTGGACGCCATGAAGCTCCTATTCCTCCTCAGGGTCTGGAGGAGTTTGTCGAAGGAACCGAAGAAGGGGATCCAGAACTCGAGTTTCGGGGCGATGTCGCACGAGCGGAGAGCCTGGGCGCCGACCTGGAGGAAGCGAGCGATCTGCGGCGCGGACAGGCCAAAGCGGTCGCGGAGGGAGGAGAGGCGGGGGCCGATGTTGTCCACCCTAGCGCGGAGGAGCAGCGGGTCGGAAGCGACGGCGGCGGCGATGTCGGGGCGGGAGAGGCCGGCGCAGGAGAGGAGGGCGACCACGGCGTCGGCCTTGGAGGCGAAACCGGGGTGGACCAGCTTCTTGGACGCTTTGAGGGCTTGGGCGCGGGTGAGGCCGCAGGTGGCGACGAGGTAGTCCTCGACGGCGAATGGGGTGGTGGAAGAGGCGGAGGTGGAGAGGAGTAGCGCGCGGAGGTGGAGAGAGCACGAGGTTGCAACGGCGGTGGCATTGTAGGCGGCGCGAAGCGGCGAGGGGAGCTGTTTTCGGAAGCGGAGCAGCATGGCGGCGGCGGCGGCAGTGTCGCGGACGAGAGGGTTTTGTTCGGCATTGGGGGAGCAGCAGACCTGGCCAACGGGCCGGCCCGGTTCCAGGTTCGGTTCGCTGCTGAAACAGAACGAATCGGGCCGGCTCGAGTTCGTTTGGCGTGGTTCGGCCAGGTTGGCCCGATTTTCGTGTAATATGTTAAAACAGAAATGTGAATCATAATTCATATAAATAATTCAAAAATTCAAATATATGGGAAAATAATTAAAATGCATTGTAGATTTTTTTTATTAATGTGCATTTACATGGCATTGGTTGTCTCGTTAAAAACTTTACCAAATAAAACTCAATTTGAAAAAATCTTGGCAAAGAAAAAAGAGTACAGTCTAAAGCTCTACAACACAAGCATAAAAAATTTTGTGGCCTTCTTCAATCTTCATCATGTTCTAAACCACCGAATGCAGCCGCCGACTCTTTATTTCTCTGCGACGATGTTTTGCTGTCTTTTTTCGACTAATGCACAATCCTTTGTACTCAGGAGTATTTCGACCATGTCACTATGGAGGGAAGTTCATCTCTCCTCCAGTATTCTCCCAGCAAGGTTAAAAGCGGACTCGAAAGAAACTGTGGAGATCAGAACAGTTAACATATCCCATGCTAGTATGGATAGCACCGGATATATTTCACTATGCTACTGCCACCATTGAAGAATATTAAACTCTTCTTCTTGAAAGTCGACGACGCCCTTTGCTAGATAGGAGGCAAGCTCGCCAACAGCTCCGCGTGATGCCTGTGGAGTCAGGCTAGTTGCACAGCTAGAAGAATTTGAAGTGTCCTTACCCGTGATAGTCTTCCAAAAGGACATCTTTCACCCCGTCTGTTGAACTGGTGGTGGTCGTGGTGGACAAACTCCTGCATACTTTTCTTCATATTTTCTATATAAATCATTAAGTTTACTTCTAACTTCTTAAAAATGGTTTGAATAATCTATTCCAGTTGCAACATCAAATTGTGTTAGAGCATTAATTAATCCAGAAAGTTTAGCTGAAGGGTATAAAAGGAAAGTAAAACAATATAAGAATGGAACATCTCTCCAGTATTTTAAATATTTAACTTTCATAAGGCTAAATGCATCAAATAAAATAGGATCATTTTCAAACATTTTTAACTGGTTAGACATGTAACAAATAGACATAACAATAGATGAAGATGTAGGCTCATACACAGTAGAAACGCTAACGGTAGCTTCATAAAAGATCTCAAGAAATGAATGTAAATGAGTAAGTACCTACCAAACCTGTGTACTCAAAAGTGGCGTACAATCTTGAGTTGGATACTGTGTGTTAATAAAAAAATTCAAAAACCTGTCTATATGGTAATATATGTTGTAACATAAGATAGGTGAAATTCCACCTAATAGGTATGTCTAGTGTCAGGGATAAAATCACGGCCATTGCCATGGCTCACTCCCTGACGGCCCAATCGAACAGCTTCCTAGGATCCAGCTCCCTAGAAGATTCTATCAGGGCCATGTGCATCCTGCCGAACAGCTTCCTGATTGGCATGGTGCGTAATAGCTTAGGATTCTTGTTTGAGTCCAACTCGAACAATAGTTCTGCACGGCTACGTGAAGACCCGAACGTAGTTTCCCGGATTGGACCAGACGTCGTGATCCCCAAGAATTGTAGTATACCTTATCTACCGTGGAATGTATTTGACATGGTATGAGTTCGTTACGATCTCGTGGTTAGCTCGGCCCGATTGTGTCTCGGTAGGTCAGTTGTTCAACACTATATAAACAAGGCCCCTATGGCATGTAAAGGGGCCAAGCCAAGCCAAGCAGCATCCTTTTGCCGCATACTACTCGCCGAGATCTGTTCGTCTCGTCGAGTTCCTCATTGTAATCCTCTTTCATATAAAGAAGCGCTGGACGTAGGGCTATTATCTCTCTCGAGAGGCCTGAACCAGGATAAAAACCCCGTGTCTCCCTGTTGCTCGTTGATTGCTTGTTCGCCCTGCTCGGCAGGTCTTCTATCTCCCTTTCTCAAGAACCATAGTTGACTTGGGGTCGATATCCCAACCGTCGACAGTTGGCGCCGTCCGTGGGGATAAGTAGATCAAGCATGTTCTAGCATGTCGAACTCATTCAGCGACCAGGAAACTCTTCCTGAGGGCTACGACTCAGAAGGACAGGATGTCTTGTCCCCTGTCGGATCGGATCGATCCGTTCGATCTCGATCACCTTCCAGATCTAGGACAGAACTCTCCGGCTACGTTCCGGAGATGGTTTTAGATCAAGCTCCCGTCATTGACGATGATTACGGAACCGATGATCTCTATGACGGTTTAGATCTGTCGGATTCTAAGGCTATGTCGGTTGATTCTTCCTGTGACGACACAGTGATGACACCGTCTAGTGTGCCACCGCAGCGTCAACATGGCCGGCGCAGGAACCTCAGGGGATCATGCGCGAACAGCAGCGGCCGAAGAGATCGAGCATGTTAACTCTGCTCGGCTACAAGATGGGGCTACACCGGCTCCTCGCGAGCAAGAAGTTGTTCGCCGCAGTCTAGATGCCTCGATCAATCAAACCTTGGCACAGATTCGCGATCAGCGCAAGCGTCAGCGATGCGATCCGCCTCGCGCACTTACGTCAAGTCCCCCAACAGAAGTACCACCTGTTCGGGCTGAATTCCCGCGCAACCGGACTTCGGTCGAGCAAAACGCGGATGCCTCAGGGATCCCGGGACCCCTCGAGCAGAGTCGGGAACGATTTCAAGCCCTGGCAATGGTGATCAGATCCGCCAACCAGGACAACCTCGCCCTCATGGGCGACGCTGTTGCTTCTCACCTTGAGCGACTGGCTGAAGGCCTTAAGTCCATAGGTGAAATTAACACCTCTGGGCAACGCAGTCAACCTGTCCGAAAAAACTCGGACAGCGAGCGCTCTGATCGATCGCGTGACCCTCGTCACCAGCGAAGGACGACTCGCTGCGAGCAAAATACCCGTGGTTGCCGCGACCACAGGGGCAAGCGAGCGCGCAGCGATCATGGACGATCCCCTCGGGAGGAGCGCATCGTCGCGACCACTTTACTTCCAGTTTTAGCCACCATTTTGTATCGGGGTGTTGGCAGATTAGTTGTACCCTATTTAAGGATTAAGGAGGAGGAAATAAAGATCAACCAATTAGGGTTTTACCTCGTTGCTAAAGGCGCCGGCTGTATAGCCGCCGCCATCTCTATTCCCCTTGGATCGCTGCACACCTCGTGCGGTTTATCCCAGTCCATAACAAAGGACCATGAAAAAACTCTTAAAAAACAATGCCTTTACATGAATGTTAGATAGAAAGTTCGATCCCTCTAGTGATGGCAGCATATCTAATGCTAACATGCTCACATATTTGGGCCATCAGATCTATAAGGAACAGTTTACATATAGAGAGGTGGAAGCCTCTTTCCCACTTAGAAAGTCAGGGGGTTTTGTGAAAGTGTCAAAAATGGGATTTCCACATCTCAGTATATGAGCCTTTCCTCGTGGATTGAAAAGACCAAATCTGACGTTAGCATGTTAGCACCTAATGGGCTATGCACTGAATACAAACCTGTAATTTAGCCACTAATTGAAAGTTAAAGCCTTAAGGATACAACTAATGGGCGATGTAAACAACAGTTGAAATGAAATTGGGAAACAATATAGATAAATTAAATTGGCCAAGCTACAACGTGTACATAAACAAGCATAGCAAATACTAGCTAGAAAGTTGAAACAAAGCACAAGCTTTTGGAACAGAAAGGTGAGAAGTGGTTACTGATACTGCGCAAACCCTGCTTTCTCAAGTACATGAGTCACATATATCCACAAATGAAAAATGGTGACCAGTAATTCCATTGCTGAAATCAACATATAAAAGAGCTTACCACAAACATCAGGTGCAACTTTCAGCTATTAGCCTGAGAAAAAGGATGAACCATAAAAAATCTCCATTTAAAGATGGACTTTGGCAGGGTTTTCTCCAGCGCGAGCAGTAGCATAAAAATCCGAGAGGCCAGGAACAGCATCCATGAGAGGGCCAATTCTTTTTGCAAAACGTTTGTCGCTGTAATGCACTAATTGGCGGAAACCAAGACCTTTTGGCAGCAATCCCTTCTTCTGCAGCATCTTTACAACAAAATGTCGTGGCACCATCCACTTCTCTATGCTGTAGGTGAGTATCATGGGTTTCTCCACGATGTACTCTGGCTCCAACCCAGCCTCAGAGAGCAAGAAATCTATTTTGCAGCGAAGTGTTTCCTCACGGAATTGTAGCACATCTGGCCTTTTCAATACTGCGATGCCGACTTTGTCATTGGAGCAACCAAGAGTGCAACCCAAGAACTGTATTCGGCACAGAAGTTTCTCCTCAGATTGTTTTAGAACCTTTGGGTGCATGCGAACAACATCACGGATCTTCTCCATGGAGCAACCAAGATTGCTCCTCAATAACTCCATTTTTGCTGCAATCTTTTCTTCGGAGATGCAACACACTATGCCCACCGCATGCTTGAACGCCATCGAGGAGCGGGGCGCACCAAGCTGGTCAGCACGCAGCACGAACTCCTTCACTCGTTCTGGATTGAACAGGAGCAGCCACGAGCTGCTCGTCAACAGCTTGACAATATCACAAACACTTATCCCGCACTGCTCAAGCAGCGCGATGTTCGGCTTGACGACCTTCTCGATATTGGACGCCAGGAAGTTCCTATTCCTCCTCAGGGTCTGGAGGAGTTTGTCCATGGAACCGAAGAAGGGGATCCAGAACTCAAGCTTCGAGGCGATGTCGCAGGAGCGGAAAGCCTGGGCGCCGACCTGGAGGAAGCGGGCGATCTGCGGCGGGGACAGGCCAAAGCGGTCGCGGAGGAAGGAGAGGCGGGGGCCGATGTTGTCCACACTAGCGCGGAGGAGCAGCGGGTCGGAAGCGACGGCGGCGGCGATGTCGGGGCGGGAGAAGCCGGCGCCGGAGAGGAGGGCGACCACGGCGTCGGCCTTGGAGGCGAAACCGGGGTGGAGCAGCTTCTTGGACGCTTTGAGGGCTTGGGCGCGGGTGAGGCCGCAGGTGGCGACGAGGTAGTCCTCGACGGCGAATGGGGTGGTGGAAGAGGCGGAGGTGGAGAGGAGTAACGCGCGGAGGTGGAAAGAGCACGAGGTTGCAACGGTGGTGGCATTGGAGGCTGCGCGGAGCGGCGAGGGGAGCTGTTTTCGGACGCGGAGCAGCATGGCGGCAGCGGCGGCGGCGGCGGTGTCGCGGACTAGAGGGTTTTGTTCGGCATTGGGGGAGAGCTTTGATTCGGGGGTCAGGGGGAACAGTATAGACCTGGCCAACGGGCCGGCCCGGTTCTAGGTTCAGTTCGCTGCTAGAACCGAACGAACCGGGCCGGCCCGGGTTCTTTTGGCGTGGGTTGGCCTGATCGGTTCGGTCGGCCCGGTTTTCGTGTAATATGTCAAAAAATTCAGAAAAATAAAAAAATTCAGAAATGTGAACCATAATTCATGTAAATAATTAAAAAATTCAAATTTATATGGAGAAATATTGTAAATGCATTGCAGGGCTTTTTTTTATTAATGTGTATTTACGTGGCTGCCTCGTTAAAAACTTTACCAAGTAAAAACTCAATTTGAGAAAACCTTGGCAAAGAAAAAAGTGTATAGCCTAAAGCTCTACAATACAAGCATAAAAAGTTTTGGGGCCTTTTTCAATCTTCATCACGTTCTAAGCCCCCGAATGCAGCCGCCAACTCTTGATTTTGTCTCTTGGCGACGTTGTTTTATTGTCTTTTTTTGCTAATGCCCAATTCTTTGTATTCAGGAGTATTTCGACCATGTCACTGTGGAGGGAAGTCCGTCCCTCCTCTAGTATTCTCCCAACGAGGCTAAAAGCGGACTCGAAAAAAACTGTGGAGACCGAAACAGTTAACAATGAAAAGACCTCAAGAAATGAATGTAAATGAGAAAGCATTGCCAAACCTGTGGAGTCAAAAGTGGCGTACCATCTTGAGTTGGATACTGTGTGTTAATAAAAACTTTAAAAACCTGTCTATATGGTAATATATGTTGTAACATAAGATGGTGGAATTTCATCTAATAGGTATGTTCAGGCCAAATTTTCTTGGCTGAATAGATGACGCACGACAATAATTTTTCCATGCAGTAATTTTTGTATTAGAACTATTTAAAAATGAGATTGCATCACGAATAACTTGAATATAAGGTTGTAACCTTTTAAACCACATTTAACAATTAAATTAATAATATGACATGCACAACGTTGATGCATTAAAAAAGATTCGGCATACGTAGATAAAATATGTTTCAAAATATTGATGATACTAGTATTAGCAGATGCATTATCCATGGTAATAGCAAAAATTTTATCCGTTATTTTAAATTCTTGAACAACATTCATAATGTAATCAACAATATTCTCGCTGGTTTGACTAACATCAATAAGGCGAAGAGCAATTATTCTTTTTTTCTATTTGCCAGTTTTGGTTAATATAATGAGCAACAACACTGAAATAATCTTCTCTAACCCTACCAGCCCAGATGTCTGATACTAACGAAACAAAAAATGTGAAGGTTTTAAAAATATCTTGAGATCATGCATTGAACAATTAAAATTTGAGTACTAAAATTTGGCTAGTAGATAAGTCTTGTGTAAAATAGCCAATTCCCCATCTTTACCATTGCATACATTTGTTAAGGATTTCTTGCTGGATATCCGCGTACTCACTATATCTATTATGGATAATTTTATTATTCAGATTGTAAGTCTGATCAGGATCAGTAGGGTACGAACTCAGGTGAGCAGGATTACCTGTGGGTGTCTGGGTCAATTGGTTGGATGCGCTGAAGGCTGTTGCTGCTTTGTTGTTCTTTTTACTCATTTTTAATATTTGGTACTATCTATTTTATTTTAGTAGCATATGATACTATCTTGAAGTACTCCGTTATCTTTACTATTATAAAGCGGTTTATGGTCGTGACGGTGGTACTGCCAATTTAAGATCTGAACCATCCATGTGGCCTTGTTTTCTTCGCCCCACCACCGCGAGCTATCCTACGGATCCCACCCGCTGCCCCAGTACCCCAGCCCACGATCCCACTCCCGCGTGGTTCCCCTCTACCACCGCAAACACTGCCGCCGTCCTCGACCCACCGTCGCGATCTGCCTCGCGCCGCCGCCCACCGCTGCCCTATCCTTCTCCCTCGCCCGCTGCCTCAACCCGCCGCCTCGACCATCCGCGCGACGCCGCGACCGCCTCCCTCGCCTCGCCGCCGTGACAAGGCGCTCGAACTCAGCAGCTGCCGCCCTCGTTCCCCGAGCGCCACCGCCGCCGGATCCCGCTTCCCCTACCGCCGTCGTCGCCGGATCAACTTTCCCGCGCCGCCACCCCCACCGGATCCAAATCCAATGACCCAAACAGCCACCGTCATCGGATCCCGCGAGTCTGACCATTGCTGGCTGTGGACATGGCTTCTCGGACCAGCGCCGCCGCCGGATCCGAAGACCCCAGGGGCGCCGCCGGCATTGAATCCAGCTTCCCTGACTGGCGCCACCGCTGGCACCAAATCCAAATTTTCCCGAACTCCACGATGCTGATCAAATTTTTTTGACATATCTGCTAAAATCCATTCTTATTGTACATGCAGTGCAGAAATGTTAGGCAACTGCTTCTTCCATCCAGGCTCCAGCTGATTGAATCTATTGGACGACTAAGTTTTTTCTGCTTTCACAATATCATGCCATTTGCTGTAACGTTGCCTGTGAAGACTAAGGTCAGTCTGTTCGTTCTCCCAATGCTATTTCATGTTGTTTCCACAACTTGGTTCAGGTTAATTCATAACGAATAGCACGACACCCCTTGCCATCAAATCATAGGTCATTTCTATGCTGGGATTAGTATAGAGGATACAATTTGGGTTCACATCGAGAGGTAAAAGGGAACACACATGGTGCAAAGATTAGTTCAGTGCCATGCTACATTTTTCAATGTTTCTCTTTGTATAGAATGGGACCAGGGAAATGTTTTTTTTTTCCTTCACCATATTTCCTCCTATACAATATATTACAATTGGTTTTGCTTCACGATCATAACAAAAGAATTTCCTAATGCAAAGTCCCCCTAAATATTAGTCTTTCTTTGGCTTCACAATTACATGTTGTCCTAGCTAGAGATGCCCTTTAAAAGAAAATAATTTCAGAGGACTCCACATGTCATTTCTATAATAATGTTGAAAGTAATGAGCATTTATTCTTTGGATGCCCTATTACCATGGTGGTGGTGGTTTTTTGGCATTTTGGGTTGGAAGTGTTTGCAGACCATCAAATCTAAAAGCAGGATTTCTGTTGGTTTCACATAGTTTGTACTGAGGACAGAGAATTACATATTGTTTGCTCATCTGCTTTGATATGACCAGTCCGAGTCCGATATTGTAGGAACAAGTCATGTCTACAGGGAAAGAAACTCATTTCTTCTATGGAAATTATTCATTCTGCTTACTCTATACTGGATTACTGTGGATGGTAAAAATGGGGCATCCAAACTACTTGCAATGCTCCCAAATATGCGTGGTGTGCCTATGTCAGGTGCTAAATGTTGGTCCCGATTGGAAAAAGAGATGGTCACCTACAGAGCAGGATGGCAAGCAAAAGCATGAGCTCAACATCCTTGGCGGGTGAATCTGGTGACCTCAAATGTAATTCTCTTTTCCTGTTCATTCTGTTTTCCACTGTAAATGGGTTTATCTCCTTTTTGTTTCGTGTATGCTTGACGGGAGAATCCGGTGACTATTTACATCTTGAGACGTTTTTTTTTGTAACTGTGCATGTGTAACACTGATTGAGAGATATAATTTCGTTTTTTTTTATGGAATAAATGTGATTGGGGTAAAAGAAAAGTTGTTTCGGCATGTGCTTTCATAGTTTTCGTTGAGCTAGCTTATAAAAAAAACAGGGCCAGCGCATTCACGCGCTATCCCTTCTGGCTAAAACGATGGTTCCAAGCAAGAAAGCATGTGTGCCTCTCCCAAGGAAAAATGGTGCAAAGCAAATGGGCCACCCAATGAACCTAAAAATGGTGCAAAGCAAAGGGCCACCCAACCAAGCAGAGCAGGAGGACATCAATGTCTTATTTGTTTGAGTTAAAAGCCGCTGAAAACTTTATTCTGAAAAAAATCGTGACCCCTCAAATGACATCTCAAAGAGTTTTAAAAGAATTATGAAAAAATTATATTATGAACTCTATAAAGAACTATTTGTAACCACACAAAAATAAATAAAAAATATTATATCATTTGCCTTACACAAAAATAAAAACAATTTAATTTAATTTAATTTAAGTTGAAACAAACAAGGTCCAACTCTCTTGCTCTCTTTTTTTAAAAAAAATATATTTTAAACCAATTGTTCATTTAGATCTCAGTTTATTGCCTTTTCTTTTCATTTAAATAGTAGATTTTGTACATTCCTTTCATTAACATGGATTGTGATGTAATTCAATGATTCTAAAATCTGCATAGCTTTGTGGAGATTTTTTTTTTGCCTATAATGGTGATATGCTAGGCTTTCCGAGGCTTTCAACTTTATGCCCTTTTCTCCATGCACTATGGCGCTGCTTTATGTTTTGTGTATCTTTTGGCTAATTTCAATTTATTAGTTTTACCAACTGTTTGATAGTTTTGCTTTGTTCCGCGGTACACTGTTTAGCTCTTCTTTAATCACATGCAGGTGCTTCTATCTTTGTATTAATAAAAAGAGGTGTTTAATGACAGCAAGGCATAGAACTCTCGTGCTTTCGCTTCTTCTAGCAAAGCTGCTTGCCATGATGTCTCCCCACAGCTACAAGAATCTGTATGGAACATAACTAAAGATTGTCGTACATAAAGCAACGTTATGTAGGGAATTGCCACACAAGATTGCCAAACAAGAATCTGTGTGGAATAGAACTAAAGAATCCTCTAAAGATACGTTGTGGTAGGGGTGGGCATAAAAATACCATACCGAAATACCATACGGAAACACCGAACCGAAATACCGAAATTTCGGTATTTTGGTATTTATCTCGGTATCAGTTTTTGCATAGTTCGGTATTCGGTATTCGGTTCGGTATTCATCTGACAAAAACCGAAATACCAATCAAGCCCAAATACACAGCTCCTTATATGCAATTTCTGGCCCAATCATCCACCACGGCCCGTTTGGCCCAAAATGTCCTCATCCAAACCCCAACCCACCCTTGCGCCGGCCTCCTCCCCCCATTCACCTGTGCCTTGGTGACGGCCTCAGTCCTCACCCGGCGACCGCGTCCCCCGGCGGCCAGCGTGGCCTCCCCGGCGGGCGGCGTCCCCTGGGCGCGGCTTCCCCGGTGAAGCCCTCCCTCGGCACGGCCTCCTCCTCCGACGGCCTCCTGGCCTCCCCCAGCGACTAGCGCGGCCTCCCCCGACGATGGCCTCCCCAGCGACTGGCGCGGCTTCCCCCGACGACGGCGTCCCCTTAGCGACTGGCACGGCTTCCCCCGGCGACGGCTATCCCCGGCGACGGCGTCCCCCGGCGTGGGTAACTCGATCTACCAAAAATACCGGAATACCGTACTGAATTAATTCGGTATTTTTGGTATCGGTAGCTATTTTTCTTGTCATAATTTCGGCATCCATTTTGTGAATACCGAACTTTTTGAATACCGTAAATACCGAACCGAATATCCCGATAATACTGAACGCCCACCCCAACGTTGTGGTATATTTATATGTAGGGAATTGCCAGTTTATAGTTTCGTCTGCTTAGAAAATTGTTTCATCATTGCATATTTTTTCCTCCTAAAGCAACTTTAGAAGACCAAATGGTTTTGTTTCACTTCACTTATGTTTCATCAGATTAGACCCCTGCTCTAATATTCATTGCAAGCACTCCAATAACCAGCAGGCTGTCAACGTTGGAGGACATGCTTAAGGCTGAGCCCCTGAAGCCGCCCCCAGTTGCCGAAGCTCAGTGACCTTCTCCAGGAGAGGTGAGAACACCAAAAGGCCACCGTGGCGACCGTCGGTGAGCTGATCTCCAGGAACGTCTTGTCTTTTCGTTGGCGAGGAGGCGAATCAGTGCTCCATCCCGCACTTGCGCGGACGCTGAGCTGCAGGTAGGCGAGGAGGCACAAGTGAATGCATCCATTGCGGTTGCAGTTCTGTCACTGAAACAAATGATGGTTTTTGGTTTATTGGTGCCAATTTTGTGGACTCACGTAATCACGTGTCCTTTATCACAAATGATGGTTTTTGGTTTATTGGTGTGAATTTTTTTCAGCCTAATCTAAATTGATGAGCTACAAAAAAAACTTAGAAATGATGGCACATTACAGTGGTCGTTGGCCAAACATTCTTATTATACATATTGTTTTAATTTATG
Organism: Raddia distichophylla; assembly: GCA_005191435.1. NCBI lineage: Eukaryota > Viridiplantae > Streptophyta > Magnoliopsida > Poales > Poaceae > Raddia > Raddia distichophylla. The sequence goes on along the minus strand of SPJY01035639.1, from coordinate 4,295,310 downwards.
TTTTTCTCTCATCCCTTTGTAGTCCATTGCAAAGCACGGGCATTGTACTAGTATTAAATAATTACGGAATGCCAGTGATGATAATCACTGAATTGTCCATCATGAGGTACTAGTCTAGGCCTAGTATCAGATCGTGGTGTTGGATTCCCTATGGAGATGCAGGGGGTCGTGACAGAGGCCGGGGCCACCTTGGAGGATGGAGACGGGGACCTTGAACCTTGAGGTCGAAATCGAATAAGAGACACTTCTGCAGCACCATGCAAGCGAAGGGGATGGGAGCAAGGGGCATAATAGGAATTTCATGTTAATGTTTGCCAAAAAATTTTCAAACTATTTGAAAAGTGACATATGTTAGAAGAAATAATGAACTCAATGGAAAAAAGTATCACATCCAAGTTCATGGCATAGATTAGAGGATCCATCACCTTTTACACATATATTGAATTCAGTGCAAGGGAGCAAAGACTATCTATGGCACGATAGATGATCTCAATACTATAGTAGAGGACTAGCAGATGTTTTGTGTGCCAACCATTGCAGAGTATTTTGCTGGCATTACAATGTAACAAGCAACTTGTTCTACCCCTAACCAACAGCATAGAGCACAAGCATGCATGTATGTATAATCCAAATGAGCCTCATCCCTAGAAGCATCCAAAATATAGCACTAGAGAACAGATTACGGAGTTTGTTTTTCCACCAAATAACATAGAAAGCTTTAAAATGAGCAATACTCCGAAAAAACACTGACATTCGGTGTTTTCAATGTAAACATCACAGAAGTGGTCATTCTACTTGGTAGTCCAACTTTTTAGCTCTCTTACCCCTTTATGGTTGTGTCTTGGCCCTACCCTGTTTAGTGGTTGTTGTCAATGACTTTGTTAGGTGCATTGTCCTTGATGAAATTGCAAAGAACACTTGGTTGGGTGTTTTGCTTCATTGATCGGGATCTTTGTCAAATGCAGTTCAAAAGCATATTACATAGTTTAAGCTACTAATATGAATCGGTATGAGTAAGAACTTAGAAATTACCTCATTAGTTCTGTCATCAATCATAGTTGATGTTAGCTGTGACAGCATCATCTATTTTCTTGATTGGAGTCCACGAAATACTAGAACATGCACCTTACAGAGTATGAAATATTAAATTAGGGAAAACAACAATGTTCAACACATCATCACTTACCTAAGAACTTGTGTCATCATAGTCTTCATAATCTTCAACAAAAATGGTTGAGTCTTTCTTTTTGCTGCCTTAGGTGGTCTTGTCCCTACCTTTTTTCAGTTCACAACCCTATTATTATGCCCTACTTCTTTACAATTAGGGCTGGACAAAAAAGCTCATTTTTTGGATTTTGGGCATGATTTCAAATTTCTTTCGATTTAATTCTAGATTGTTCTAACATTAAAATTAGTTGATTTTAGACAAACTTCAAATGCACTTGGCCTTTGCTCGGCTTGGCTCAAAAGCTCCACTGTAAAGTTACCCCTCCAAAAAATAACTAGAATCATATAGAATCAATCTGTCTCAATTATAAAAAGAGCTCAAAAAAAGCTCAAAACGAGCTCGTGTCCACCCATATTTACAATAATTGCGATGTGTGACACTGTCATGTTTTCTTATTTTGTCGTCAACTACTTGTGGCCATTTTCTCTTGGCTTTTCTAGGCCTACACACTTTTTTGACATATGTAGGTGGCTTTATGTTGCACCTATTTTGCCCCCCCCCCCAATTCTTCTCGTCACTGTAGAGCATAATGTTGTAGCCATATGCCTCTATGTACTTTTGTATTGAACAACAAGAGACAACCATCTCTTAAGGAGGCATCCTTTCATGCCTTAGACATGCTATGCTATGACAACATCGAATTTCAGTGAGATCTCACCTTCTACAATCACAACGAGTGTCCTGAAGATCTACAATATGTTGTCTATTGTTGTGGTGCACATGGAAAAACCCCCATACCCGATGACATTACATAGCAAATGATTGCCATCTTTGCATTCTTATCCAGCTTCTTCTTTATCTTGGAGCGGATGGTCCCTTTTGCTAATTTGAGGCACATTCTTGCTGCTTGGAATAAATTCTTGTCATGTGTTGCGTCTTTGACCTCTCCAGCATACCCAGGATAGGTAGCTCCCTATAATCTAATATGTACCTACAACAAGTGAATATGAGAAACAAGACAAGCATGGTAACAAATAAAGCTGCATATAGGAAAAGCATGTCATCCGAGACTGAATCACATATAAGCAAAGCAAAGTAGTTTAAACTTACATATTTCACAATTGCATCAAAGGGACCTGCTTTATGGTGAGGCAAGAAGTTTGCTGGGGTATTTTCAATGTAAAACAACGGATAATCCCTCATTTTAATGTACACTTCATTTCGACTATGTTGTAAACTGTCATGGCTAACTCTTGTGAACAAGTTGTCTCATGTAGTTGTTGATTTTTTGAGAGAATTGGTTTATTGTGTCTCCATTCTTTGAAAGCTCTTGATGAAGTGAATATTAAGTTATTATCTAAAAATGTATTTTGAAGTGGACTCGAGAAGCAAAAGCTGGAATAGTCCATGATATGCATGGGAGAGATGTCGTGGTTAAATTAGATGCTACACTTTGATATAGATCTCTCTATTAGGATGCAAGATCACTAACAACACCAGGAGATACGATGTTTGGTAATGCAGTTCAACTTTCACCTACATCTGTGGGGCTCTGACTATGGGCGCTTCTCCCAAATCCATAATACCGCAGCACACCGGCTGACCTGATCACGACCACATGTCGACCGCTGATCTCATCTTGCCTATGCTACTATTATGCAGTTGTTGACTTGGTTACACCAGGGCTGCCCCTTTATATAGTGGTGGCCTAGTAAGAGTCCAACTCAAACTCTAAACCAACCCTGCCTATTACAACACAGAGTCCATGTAACCTACTTGTACACATATTCGACACAAAACCTAACAAACTCCACCTTGGAGAATATAACCTTCTCCACATTGATGTCATTCCAGCGTCTTGTGCGAACCCTTGTACCTGAACTCTGGTTGCCCTCAACCAGGCTTCCTAGATTGCCACCGCGCACCACGTTGTTCGTGCACGATAAAACATGCCGTACCCTGGCCATCTGCATCCATGACACAGCTTCGCCTCCAGTGTTGGGATGCAGCACCTCCTGTGCAACATTCGGTCGCATCACTGCTTCTGCCGTTCCGATCTATCTAACGTCCTTCCGCGTCTGCCGATCTAATCGCGAATGCTTAGGTCGTCAACGGCGCATACCGATCTCGCCAGCTACATTGTCAGGCCGATTACCACGCCTAGTCAATCTTTGCCAACGGTAGCCCCATAGAACGGTTCGAGCCTCCTGCCCGAAGTGTTCGACACAACGATCGAACCGTCGATCACCGCCATGCTCCACCTTGCACCGATGAGGCGTTTTCCAAGGCGCCCGTGTATTCATGATCCTTGTGTCTCCCCCTAGATCTTTCGCATAGCCAACCTCACCAACCAAGCCCTGATAGCATTTGTCAGGATTTACGCCAATGCAAGATCACGAACGACATCAGGATACACGATATTTGGTAACGCAGTTTGGGTTTCACCTACATCTACGAGGCTCTGACTATGGGCGCTTCTCCCCAATCCATAATATCGCAGCACACCGGCTGACCTGGTCACGACCACATGTCGGCCGCTTACCTCCTCTTGCCTATGCTACTATCATGCAGTTGTTGACCTGGTTACATCAAGGCTGCTCCCTATATATAGTGGCGGCCTGGTTAGAGTCCGACTCAAACTCTAAACCAACCATACATATTACAAGACACAGTCAATGTAGCCTATTTGCACACATATTCGACACAAAACCTAACACTCTTAACTAAACATGGCTTCTATTGGCATCACGAGAGCTGCTGATTTTGAAGAATGCTACAATATCGTGGAAGAAGCACCTCATAGCACCAGTAAATTAGCCGAAGAGAAAATCAGAGAAATACCCAATGTTTCTGTTGAGAAGTCTAATGTTCAAGAACCACCTGACTTAAGCCATGTATCTAGTTTGAAGAATAGAGAGAAAAAAAAGTGGATCAAACCAGCAAAAAAGTTGGACCAAGAAATTCCAAGAAGAAAAAACAAAAACAAGTCTCTGCTGTATGTATACTATTAAACATTTCTGTTACTGCTCATACTTGTCATTACTAATCCATTTTTGCTAATTCTACTTTGTAGCAAGGGGAAAATGGAACTCTTGTCACAGAGGCATATCAGGAGAAAAACAGAAGCCATCCGACAGAACCTCAAGCAGTACAAGAAAATGGCACAAAAGCATATCAAGATTATGGACAATTAGTAGTTTTACGCAATTTCTCATGGTATACTAACAACATAGATCAATGCTAGAACTAACTGATAGTACTTAATCTAATTATGCTTAGTCTAATTATGTTGTGTCTTTTCTTTATTTTTCCTTTCAGACTTATGATGGTGATCAAGATGCCAACAATCAGCATTCAGCTGAAGCATTCCATGAATGGAAGTCTAGCAATGATAAAACAACCGATGAACTGACTTCTGTCGCATAGTGCAAACTATTGCATATGATCTAGCCGGCAAATTAAAAACTTATGAGATGGCAATGGTTATGGAATTGGTTGTACTACTACAATTCCTGTTGAGCTTTTGTCCTTTGGATCGGTGGGCCTTTGGCCATTACGAGAGAAGGAAAATGGGAGGGGGCAGCGATGCTACCCCAGGCTTACACTGCGCCACAGCTAGGGATCCTTGAACCTGAGCTGGTTGGCGGCGGCAGCGGCCGTTGGCTTGCCTTTGACATGCGCGGGCGCGCCAGGGCGTGGAGGAGTGGCCGGAGACTTCGAGGACACCGTTCTCATCTCCTATATGGGGAAGTCCATTGCTCCTCTCGTTGTGTGCAACTTCGCTCTCGGCTGGTTCTTCGTCTCGAATTTCCCCTCTCCATCTACTCATTGTGCGCCGTCCCTGCTGTGCAAATGTCGTGACCCCAGTACTTGTACAGGGAGTCCCACACCATGAGGCGATACTAGGCCAAGGCTGATATCTCATGATGGACAATTCGGGGATATCATCACAGTACATAATAACTGTGGATAACATAGAAGGCAGATACCCACATGGAGGGCCTAAAAGACCACCGACAGGGGATGGACCTAGCTGGGTGGATAAGTACATGTACCACTCGGACTCTAGAAGGCTTGCCCGGCAAGGAAAGATATAATGATAGAAGTCTATCCCTAATAGGGAAGATACAATTGTAATCCCGGATAACTATATATTTGGTTAGAGGATGGAGATAGGAATCCTACCTCGTAACCGACCAGGACTCCTCCTTGTAACCCCACCCCCTCCACTATATAAAGGGGGTAGGGGGCCATAGTTTGGCAACCAATCCAATATTCTTGCTTAACTTGAGGCCGAGAACACAACATACGAGAGATCTCCTGATCGTCTTGTACACATATACCCCATATAATCCCAGAGCACAGGACTAGGTATTACCTCTAATCTAAGTTCTCATTACCATAATCTTTTCATATAAATCTAAATTGTTTCACCCACGAACGGCGAACTCTAGTCACTCGATACGCGTGCCTAGAAAAAGAGCCATGAGTCAATTCCCGATGCCCGTGGGCTAGACTAGTCGGGCAGAGTGCATAACAAAAAGAAGATTACTTGGAGAAATTAAAGATCAAAAAGAAAAAGGAACAAAACGAATTACATAAACAAAGCGGTTGGATTTTTATATCCATATAACTGCTTTCATGATACTGCTTAAATTCTACATGTACATGTTACAGGGGGTTCATGGGTTTTTACCTTATCAACTACGGTTCGGCGAGCGCCTGGCATAGCTACACGCTTACGCCCGCGCCTTGACCGTCCAAATCTATAGCTCAGCGAGCGCCCGGCATGGCTACGTGCCTACGCCCACGCCTCAAGCGTTCAAGTCTATGGCACAGCTAGACTTGTGCACCTCCGTCAGGACCCGCCTGGTCCTGGCCGTAATCTGAATAACAAATAAATACGCGATAGGTATAATGAGTACGCGGCTACCCAGCAAGCAATCCTTAAATATGAATGCAAGGACAATGATATGGGATAGGTTGTTTGACATTAAAACGTATCTCTAGTCAAGTTTTAGTTGGCAAGATTTTATTAAGCGAATGCATGCTATCTAAACAATACCGATAATCAACAAATACATCCGCGATAGGTATAATGAGTATGCGGCTACCCAGCAAGCAATCCTTAAATATGAATGCAAGGACAATGATAGGGGATAGGTTGTTTGACACCAAAACCTATCTCCAGTCAAGTTTTAGTTGGCAAGATTTTATTAAGTAAATGCATGCTCTCTATACAATACCGATAATCAACAAAGGAACGTGCAATCTCACACCAGGACAACCCAGCCTATACCAGTCAAGTTCAATTATGAAGATGGTGGGACTACATGTGAAAACCTCTCGCCCTATCCATGACCGTGGACACAGCTATCATGATAGTTTTAACTCTGCAGAGTGTGTATACGTTCCCCACAAGCCCCGTCTCATCCCAAGGGAGATACGGTACAAGACCTTTCCAGCCTACTACACCCACCACTTCGCCTTCCCTTTCTTTTGGTTTCCCCGGACCCGCCGGTGCCCGCCGCGGTAGGGTGCCTACTACTTCTGAACACACCCGGGGGCGTTCCCCATTTAAGCCATTCGATCTCAGAGACAAACCCGCCCCTCAGGTAAGGTCCGGTTTCTTACCCTAGGGAGAAAGTATCGAACCGTAACTGGGCAAGTCGCGAGCAAGTGGTCAGTGGATTTCATAGGGTACTAAGCCAGGACGGAAGGCACAAGTGGTCGTACTGTTTGGTTTGGTCTAGTAGTTCATAAGTTTGTGTCCTTAGTAGAGTAGACCTCCATACCACAGCCACAACCCAGAAATCATCTCGACCGGGTCTCCTCTAACGAACCACACATTGATTTTAGTTGATTCGGTTTTAATCAAAACTCATCAAAGCCTCAGCTCCGCCATCTCATTTTAATAAGTGAGTAACCAATGCAAAGCTACCACCTTGTCAAAGGAGATGTTGCCAACAGCACAGCATATAGCTTTCTAGTGGTCAAATCCGAGACTGGTAAGGTCGCTTTAAACGACATTATAGAGTCTTGTGATGCCACATTCTTTGAGTCTGTCTTTCCTATAAGGTATAATGAATTAATCACACCTGATGGCTCTAGTGAGCATTACTCTATTCCTCCTAAGGTGGCTGAGCCCAATCCTGACTTGGAATTGAGGGGGAGTAAGAGGCAAAGGACTGAAAAGTCGTTTGTTGATGATTTTGCATCTATTCTGTGGATGATGAACCACGTACCCTCGCTGAGGCTTATGCATCTCCTGATGCAGAGTACTGGAGGGAGGCAGTCCATAGCAAGATGCAATCCATCATCGCTAATGGAACGTGGGAAGTCGCCGATCTTCCTAATGGGTGTAAACCGGTGGGCTGTAAATGGATTTTTAAGATATAGCGGAGACCCGATGGTACTATTGAAAAGTGCAAGGCTCGTCTAGTGGCTAAGGGTTTCACTCAGAAGGAGGGCTATTATTTTGATACCTATTCCCCTGTACCAAGGTTACCCACCATACGTGTGCTTTTAGCACTTGCAGCTGTGTATAAACTCCTAGTGCATCAAATGGACATAAAGACCGCTTTATTTAATGGAGAGCTGGATGCGGAGATCTACATGCAGTAGTTAAGGTTTGTCGCCTAATTAAGTCCTTGTATGGTCTTAAGCAAGCCCTCAAACAATGCCATGAGAAATTCATAACACATTGACATCTGTTGGGTCTTGTGTCAATGAATTAGACAGTCATTGGGTAGCGCTACATTGAGTACTTAGGTACCTTAAAGGCACCATGAAGCTTGGAATCCATTACTTGGGACATCCAACCGTCTTAGAAGGATTCAGTGATTAAACTGAATTAGTGACTCAGATGAGATGAAGTCTACTAGTGGATATGCTTTCACTTTAGCTGGTGGAGCTGTGTCTTGGAAGTTTGCTAAACAGACGGTGATAACACGCTCAACCATGGAGGCTGAATAAGTAGCACTTGATTCAGCTGCGGTGGAGGCAGAATGGCTTAAAGAGCTTCTAGTTGATCTACCCATGCTGGAAAAGCCGGTTCTAGCAGTCTTAGTATATGCGATAACCAAACTGTTTTAATCAAGGTTAATAATAGAAAAGACAATATGAAGTACTCGATGCATATTAAGATAAGACTTAAGTCTACTCGGCATGCGAGAGAGACGGGTGTTATTGCTATAGAATACACTCAGTCTGATAGTAATCTAGCTAATCCTTTTACAAAGGGTCTATTTAAAACGACTATCGAAGTAGCATATAGAGGAATGGGGCTTATACCCTGCTAGTGGTAAACAATAGTGGTAACCCATCCTAAATGAACGAAGATCCCGCGAAACAGGTTCTGGGACAACTAAGCTATGTGGTACCGTCAGCCACACCTCTCTATAGTAACCGTCAGCCACACCTCTCTATAGTCCCATTAGCTGCAATGCTTAACATGTAGGAAGGCTGAGGTTAAAACCTCTTAATGAGTTTGGAATCTTTCATAAGATTTGGGAAATGTCCTACAGGATTCATGTGAAGAACAAACATGTTGTCATGATGCGTGAGAGTTCGGGGGTATACTCTCTAGTAAGCTCATAAAAAGATACAATGATATGACCATAACGTCCTGCCCTGCTAGAGGTGCAAACATGCAGCCTTGTACTGTGTGTTATCTATTAGGCTGTTTGGTTGCCTTCTCTCACGAGCCTGGCCTATCCGACTCAGCCAGGCTGGTGAGATACTGGATGTGCAGATGCAGAGACAGTGTTTTGAGTGTTTAGTAGGCGAATATTTTGAAATTTAATTATTTTAAATTTATATTGCGAGTGTGGTCTAGTTTTGTTCGAAAAAATGTCAGAAATCCATTTATATAATCGGTTCGGTAATCAGATATGCTAATAAAAAGATACAAACAAAAAAGGAAAAATAAAAACTTAGCTGCTACGTGGCAGCCCATGCATGGCTTGATATGGTGACTGACTGTGGCCCATGCGCAGAACACGAGGCCGGCATGCGTTGCATCCAGAGAAACACCCATTTTCTGTGTTTCTCCAGAGCCAGGCTGCATGGAGAATCTTGCATCCACAGAGCCAGGCTCAAAACCAGATGCAGGCAACCAAACACAAGAAAAAAGCAAGATTCTACATCTATAGATGCAAATCTCTGTAAATACAACCAACCAAACAGCCTATATATGAATGCTTGCACATCAAGGCCTTGGATCAAGGCATAGTCCTCCACTGTCTGTGTCAAGCTGGATTACTTATATCTAAATATAGGTTCAAACCTATATGGTACCTATGCTGAATAACAGTATATTAACAGATTTATACGGCGATGATACTTTTGATGATTGAGGCAAAAGGTTGAGGATTGTTGGGCTTTTGCCTGTTATCTGGGCCTAGCCCATTCGGCCGGTAAAAAAGTAGGGAGGGGCAGCGCTGCTGCCCCTGGGGTGAGCTTGCATCGGGTTCTCCCGAACCCTAGCTGGAGGTGGCGGCGACGGCTGTTGGAGCTTCCGACGAGCGCAGGGGTGCGTGCGCATGAGCGCGTGGCCATCGTTCTCGGGGTTGTTGCGCCGACGTCGCCTATATGGGGAAGCCCCACTCCACTCATGGGGTCCTTGGTTTTTGCTTTGTTTTCCCCTTTCCCCCCTCACTCTCGGTGCACCAATGGCCATCACTATTCGCCGGAGGCTCGGTGTCCTCGCCGCCGAGGCGTGCTGTGGTGGTGCTTCCTCCCTCGACTCTGGTACCCATAGGCCACGGGGTTGTCGCCGTGTTGATGCGCTGCTTCCTCGTGCTCCTCAGGCTCTTCTCCTCGGCTTGGCCGTGGTTGGGGGGTGATGACATCGTATCTCCGATCTATTTCGTCGGTGGTGCTACGTAGCACGACGATCTGATTTCTAGGATAGTGCCTTTTGCACGCTTTGCCATTGCTCACTGCTTTGCTGACTCGGATTCGGTGCACCGTAAGTGTTCATGCTCCTTCTTTGTGTGCAACAGGCCGATTGGGCATCTGGGGACCTATTATTTGAATAGAGGTGTAACACCCCAACCCAATCGGGTACGGAATATTACTAACTCTAAGAAAAATTACAAATTTTGGCAGCGTCTCCCCATAAATTACTCTAATCCACATAGGACAATTATCAAATAAATGCACAATTAATATCATCCAATGACATCAAGAACATAATCGACAGTCACACCATCCAATCATGAGTCTATTCCAACAAGAGCTAACATCCATTACCAATTCACCTTTTACCTTCAACGACGGCGACAAAGTCATTAATCAATGAACAAACCAACTAACCAATGAACTGAATAAACATCCATCTCCACAAAAGACAAGAATATAAAATGGTTCTCCTAATAGCCTAGGAAATGGGATAACTAAATTTACTAAATCCAACAATCATATAAAGGTGTGTGTTCTTGTGCCAAATCGAACGGTGCTATGCCCTCCCATGCGTGTCGCCTTTATCGATCACCTAAAAAATTTAAAAAGCAAGAGTGAGTCCACGACTCAGCAAGTATATATTAAACAAAGAGATTAATTTAACAATACCGCATTACTTAATACCAATCCTCATCCATCATGCCACTGTCACTGTAATAATCACAGTTCATAGATCAATGCAATGCAATGCAATGCAATGCAATGCGATATGCGTCTGTATCTGTGAGCTTATACCGATATAGCTAGAGTGTCACCCGTCGGTGCACACCCTTGCCCATCCTATCAAGGCCGGGGACCAAATACTCCACTCCCATGGAGTGCCTACCGAAGTAGGGCTTTTCCCTCCCACGTCAGTGGGATGCCTACCCAAGGGTAGGTCCTGTCATATGTATGCAATGCAAGAGATGCAACTTATACCAATAAACAATTTCAATAACAAGTATACTCAGTAGAATTTGCATTGCCTCAGTAATCATATCTTCACCAAGCTACATTCATCGATTGTTAAATCTTTAAATAACATATACTTGCCTTTCTATTCACGGGGGCTAGCATGGCGCACGGTCGACGACGAAGTCGCACCACCACCTACAGAAGGCGATACATCTCAATGCAATACTCACACAAACAAGGCAACATATAAAGTATAACGCTCCTATGCACATCCCTTCCTTCCTTCCACAAAAATCATCTCTTTCATACCACTAACACCCGTGAATATCAATAAATATAAAATTCTGGACAGCAGCATTAAAACGGACATATCTCCCACATCTCTCGCCCGATTTGCGCGTTCTTGTATCCAAAACAAAGATAAAGTCGGTACGCTCCTCTTTGATAATAGGAGCATATGCTAATTCCCAACCTAAACATGCCAAAACTACTAAAGAAGCTGCTGCATATAGAATCACACGGCTAACCTTCATCCATCCACCATTAGCCTTCGCTAATACCCACATCCAACATCTAATGGACATAATTTTCCACGAGCAGTCTCCTAATCACAACCTATGCAGCAATACACAAAGGAAATCCATGGGGAGAAACAAACCCTAACCCTTTCTTTACCTTCCTCCTTCTCTACCTCTTCTTCCCCTTTGCCTCCTCCCGTTGGTCTCCACTAGAAGCAGCAGGACGGCGAGACAGTGGCGGCTCGGCCACAGCACGGAGTGGCACTGGGCGGCGGCGGCGCACGGCGCACGGCGCTGGGCGGTGGTGGCGCGGCCCCGGACGGCGGCGACGGCTCGGCGGCACGACGGCAGCGACGGCGGCTGGGCAACGAGGACGGGAGAGAGGAAGGACAAGGGTGGCGGCGGCGGTTGCCCTGGAGTGAACCGACGGGTTCACTCCCCCCTCCCTGCCTAATAGTCCCACTAAGTGGGCCGGCCTGGGCCAAAGGGCCCACGGGCTATTACAAGAGGCCAATCCCAATCAGGGTATTTGCATTGTGGTTTTGTGGGCTTAATATACTGCTCGATGATGATTGCGTAAAAAGAGAATATATTAATCTGTTTAGGCTGTTGTGTAGTTTGTTCAGCACTGCTTGTAGCTCCTTTATTCGAGAATTAATTGTTAATATATGTTGCTGCCACTGATTTAGTTTGTTGGTCAACTAGCTATTCAATTCACATCTAATTGAAGAATTGATATTGCTTTATGCATTGTCTTTATCTGGTTGATTGTTGATCAATATTGTGTTGTGTTTAGTGGCGTTTTGCCACTGATTTGGGCTATTTTTGGTGCAGCCGAACTGCTCTTATTGCTGTTTCTAAATTGGTGGCAGATTTGCATATTTTGTTGTACATTAAATTGATGTCCTGGTCTTTATACCTATAGCAGTGATGTTCATCTATTGCTGAGGCCAAAATTTCAATTTAATAATCTATGATATTAGGCC